>SJYX01006340.1:264277-356045 GCA_006410675.1 Oreotragus oreotragus
TGACTGTTTAGCGCTTTTCCATCTTTGACTGCAAAGAATGTAATCAATCTGGTTTGAGTATTGGCTGTAGTCTGGTGGCTGCTAAATGGCAGGTATTCTTTCCCTCCTGAGTTCCCTCAGGGCTCACCATTAGTGGTGACTTGCAATCGCTGTTGACTGTAACAGCCTTTCTTTACTGATATGGGTAGAAGTATCCCTTTTCTCATTCTGCCTGGCCTGAGATGAACAGATATCTAGAAAAAGATTTTGATGTTCAGAGCTATGACAAAGTCATCTCTCTTTCATCAGACCACACGCTGAGTGACCATATGACCAGACAACCAAAAAGAAGAGGCCCATATGTCCAATAGGAAGTTGGGAGATGGAGGGAGGCAGCAAGTGTGACAATGTGCAACAGGCCAAAATGAAAGTCCCCAGAGACTGGGAGGCTTTGATATACCAAAGAGGAGGGTCTCTCGATCTATTTTTATCAGTGCTGCCCTAGCACTTGAAAAGCAAGGCTGGACAGTGTGACCCGTGATCTCGGGGCAAAGCCAGTGCTAGACCATAGACAGAGACCAAACATTGAAAGAAAGCTCACACAGAGCGTGCCAAGGCGAGGGATATGACCTGCTTTCCTAGATGAGAGTACTCCTAAGGGGACATTATACTTTTGTTAAAATGGGCCACTTTTATTAATATATATTCCCAGGCAGCTCAGTGGTAAAGAATATACATGCCAATGCAGGAAATGCAAGAGACTCAGGTTCAGTCCCTGGATTGGAAAGATCCCCCAGAGTAGGAAATGGCAACCCACTCCAGTATTCTTGCCTGGAAAATCCTGTGGACAGAGGAACAGGTGGTCTGTAGTCCTTAGGGTTGCAAAAAAATGCCAGACATGACTGAGCACACACACACACACTTAACATATATATGTGTATATATATATATATATATATACGTACATATATATATAAACATATATATATATATAGAGAGAGAGAAATAGAATATTGCCTGCCATATCAGTAAACAAAAGATGTCATAGTCATCAGTGATAGCAGCCACTTCTAAGGGTCAACCAGTGAGCCCTGAGGGAACTCAGAAAGGAAACAAAGAATACCTTTCATCTAGCAGCCATCAGGGGCTTCCCAGGTGGGCACTAACGGTAAAGAACCTGCCTGCCAAGGCAGGAGACGTAAGAGGCGTGGAATCGAACTTAGGATCCGGAAGATCCCCTGGAGGAGGGCATGGCAACCCACTCCAGTATTCATGCCTGGAGAATCCCATGGACAGAGGAGACTGGCAGGCTATGGTCCATAGGGTCACAGAGAGTGAGACACCACTGAAGTGATTTAGCATAGCAAACAGTAGCGATCAGACTGCAGCCACTCCCTACATGAGCCCTGAGAAAACTCAGGATGTGAAAGCACAGGATACTGGCCCAGATAACTGAGGTGCACATCAAAGAAATTATTTCAGTGAGCCCAGACCCTTGCATCTGCCCATACATAAAAAAGTATTGAATTCCATGGGATATGTAGGTTTTTTTTTTTTAATTAACAGTAATCTTTTGTTCCAACTAGCTGCCCTTTGTTGCAAAACTCCTATATATCCTAGCTCCCTGCTCACTTCTAGAAGCAATTCTCTCAAAGTTACTTGAGATACTACCTTCTTCTTGGACTTGAAGTACTAAAAATTTCTGCTGAATAAAACATAGCTCAGCTTTTAGGTTGTACGTATTTTTTTTAGTCGTCGATATCTAGCTCTAGATCTATATCATCCTCTTCTGATGATCATGGGGAGCAGTAATACCTTGTTGGTGTTATTCTGGTGTTGCTCAACCATACAAAAATGGCACATTTTTCTGCTCCCTCTTTCTGACTGACTAATATTTTAACTCTCAACAAATGAGCATGTGCAAAATGAAAATGTCCAGCATTCATGGCAGCCAAGCTGTTTCTGCATCATCCTGAAAATTTTTTTTTACTGGGAACAGAATCTATGAAAATGCTTCATTTCATTGCCCATCTTTCTCCATCTCTTTCTGCCTTACTTTTTGAAATTAGAACTATGAATAGGGGGTGGGAGGTTGGGATGCAGTACTCTGCCCTGTCAAAAAAAAATCACAATGTAACAAAATGATTGACTCAATTTTCTGTTCATCAGAGACCTAGCCTTAGATAAGTGGCATCCAGTGGAGTAGAAGTTAAGTGTTATCCTAGCTCCATTTAGGTAAATGAGATTGATATTTTAATAAAGTAGAAGACAGAACTATTTTCCCTATCCTAGCTCCAATGACTTCTGTGTAAATATTCATATGCTTCATTATGCTTTGTTAATCTAATTTTCATTATACTTTGGGTTTCCTTTTTGTTTTTCTTCTCTCTCCTCTTTTTCTTTTAAGTTTTCACAGCTGTTATGTAGAAGTAGTGGTATTTATCAGGTCTGACCAATGAAATGAGAGTTTAAACCTAAGGAGCCAGTGGAGGTTTTTGAGTAGGAGAAGGACATAAATTACATCTTATTTTTCAGGCAGATAAATCTCTTGGAAGGGGTGATGATAAATTGAAGGATGTGAGAAGGTCCTGGTGGAACATAAATTAAAAAGAAAGCATATATTAGAGCTGCTGGGAGAGGGTAAAGGGGGTGTATATTTCAAAAGAAAATTGGCAGATTATACTGAGTTCCAAACTCTCTTTGAGTTGCCTGTGAACATCCAGATGTAAACGTGCAATAGGCAGTTGAAAACAGAGATCCTAAATAATTTTTAGGCATTTCCTCTCTTTAGAAGCTAATCACACGACCTACAGTCTTTACTCTTAGTTATTATATTTTTGTTAACCAAGTTCGTGCACCCGACCCACAGTGCGGCCAAACAAACTGAAACGTCGGAGTTTGGAAGCAGAGAAATATTTCCTGCAGGGCCATGCAAGGAGATGAGGTTCCTCATGACCCAAAAAACCTCGTGCTCCCAGAATGGTTTCAGCAAAGCATTTTTGAAAGCTGGGTGAGGTGTGTTGGTGGGGGGGTCCACAGGGTACCTGACCTGCTTGTGTACCAGTCTCTGATTGGCTGATGGTGTGGTAACATGGTGGTGTCACAGGGATTAATTTTATAGTCTTTAGGATCCGGGAGGCCTGGGAACTATGTGCTCATGGTCATCAAGTAGTGAACATCTTCATTTGGTGGGGGTTTTGACATCTGCAAAAATACTCAGGAAGTGTGCATCAGATACCATTATCTAGGCACTTCAGAGAGGAGCTAAAGCAAAGGATATAGGTAGGGGAAGGCCTGTCCTAGGAAGGCCTAGTGGGTCCTGCTCAGTAACTTTTGGTCTTTTTCTGGGAGAGTCAGCAGAGAGGACTGCCTTTCTCACAGACAATTTGGATATCCATGGATTGGGCTGTTCGTTTATATAGTAACAGTTATTACTTACACAGAGTATTACTGTGTAATTAGTTATTACTAACAGAGTAACTTACACAATAATAATACTACTACTCTTTTTCTTTAAATTTGCTTCTGCCCCCATTACGTGCTGGAATGAACTTTAGACAAAATATTGTATGTTCCATCTATAGGGTTTGTAAACATTTCAATACCAGAAGCACAGATCTCTGGAAGCAAAAATCTGTATCACTCAGGGCACGGGAAGCCAGCACAACCGAGGTATGAGCTGAGAAGGACATTGCTTCCCTTTGGCTTCTCTTGGTATGGCTCTAATTTCTTTTTCTTTTTTTCACTTTTTTTTTTTTTTGAGGGGGGGTTCTTAGTCTATTTTATTTTTTTAAATTTGAAGTATAGTTGATTTACAATTGTAAATTTGAAATATAGTTGACTTACAGTTGATTTACAGTTGTGCTTGTTTCAGGTTAGTTTCAAAGTGATTCAGTTATATTTCTGTCTCTTATACACATCTAGATGTGTATAAGAGACAGATGTTGAGGTATGTTACTTCTATTCCTGCTTTCTGGAGAGTTTTTATCATAAATGGATGTTGAATTTTATCAAAGGCCTTCTCTGCATCTACTGAGATAATCATATGGCATTTGTTTTTTAATTTGTTAATGTGGTGAATTACATTGATTGATTTGCGAATATTGAAGAATCCTTGCATTCCTGAGATAAAGCCTACTTGGTCATGGTGTATGATCTTTTTAATGTGTTGTTGGATTCTGATTGCTAGAATTTTGTTGAGGATTTTTGCATCTATGTTCATCAGTGATATTGGCCTGTAAGTGATTCAGTTATATATATATATATATATATATATATATGATATATAAATATATGCATTTTTTTCAGATTCTTTTCCCTTATAGGTAATTACAAAATTTGTATCCCTCTAATTTTTCTAGTGGCTAGAAATTCTAGGGGCCTATCATAATGCACTGGGTTGACCAAACAAAACTTTCATTTGAGTATTTGTATAACATCTTATGGAAAAACCCAATGATGTTTTTTGCCAACCCAGTAATATTTCTCAAGTACTCACCGCATTCTAGTACCATGTGGCCCTTGCAGCTATCACCACTTTACTCATCTCCACAACACTCTGAGGAAGATATTCCACTCTTCTGATTTACTGATGAGGAAACCGAGGCTGAAAGAGTTGATGCGGGTTGCTAAGTTCTCACAGCCTGTGAGTGCAGATCCCCCATGCCCTGTTCTTCACCACTGCATTGCGCTGTGGGTCCCCACGCAGTCTAGACAGATTGGATACACCCTCTTTGCGTTTGTTTCTACCGACTTGGTTATGAGTGTGTTTCAATATTGAATGCATGTTCAGGCAGAAGAAAACCTGTCCCACAAAGCTTAATGTTATGTTTGACATTAAGGATAATGTTAGTTGCTGTTGTTTTCCTCCTTGTTCCTCAGACATGCAGTGACTGCAAAAGACTTGAAGATTCCAAGGAGGAAATCTTTTTAAGGTAGATAAGCCTGAAAACAAACAGTAGGTGCTTTGTATTTCAAGTAAGAAAGATTGTAGGGTTCTTGAGATGCTCCTTTTACTTTGCTAGGTTATACACAGGTGAGGTGAAGGAGAAATGAAGTTTATGGGTCCCTGGAATTGATGAAACACAGTGAAGAGACTGGTTGACATCATGGCCACGCATATTAACATCCCAGCTTGGCCCATTGTAAGCACCCAATAAACATTAGCTGTTATCATTATTAATGTTGATATCATTAGTAGATAAGTTCATACAATATGCATGCGTGCTCAGTTGCTTCAGTCATGTCTGACTCTTTGCCACCCTATGGACTGTAGCCCACCAGGCCACTCTGTTCATGGGACTCTCCAGGCAAGGATACTGGAATGGGTTACCCTACTCTCATCCAGGGAATCTTCCTGACGGAGGGATCAAACTGGCATTTTCTGCTCTGCAGGAGGATTCTTTACCTCTGAGCCATCAGGGAAGCACCTAGTACATTACAGGTATCTCCTTAAGGACTTCCCACGTGGCTCAGATGATAAAGAATCGACCTGCAATGCAGGAGATCTGGGTTCAATCCCTGGATTGGGCTGATCCCCTGACGAAGGGAATGGCTACCTATTCCAGTATTGCCTTGCAGTTGTTTAGTGTATTAATAGAGAAAAAGCACTTCCATTTTATTTCTTATCTGATAGGTTATCTTGTCATCAGAGGAAAGAGCAGCATAGATGAATAAAAGCCAAGTCTCTTTTGTTGTTGTTGATTAGTCACCAGGTCGTGCCTAATCCTTTATCGACCCATCGACTGTAGTCCACCAGGATCCTCTGTCCGTAGGATTTCCCAGGCAAGAATAGTGGAGTCGTTTGCTATTTCCTTCTCCAGGGGATCTTCCCAACCCAGAGACTGAACCCATGCCTTGTACATCTCCTGTGTCTCCTGCATTTCAGACAGATTCTTTACTGCTAAGCCATCAGGGAAGGCCCTAGTCTCCTTACCCCTACATCATTGTTAGTTGCCAACAAAATACACAGTAATTTCCCTTTTATAACTCTCACAACACTTACAGGACCTTGCTTGGTGCCTTCTTCCTACGAAACTTTTAGTCTTAGATCATGCTTTGTCTGAGGCAGTGTTGTATCCTTGGGATCCAGCCCAGAACTTGGGAACTGGTAGAAACTCAGTAGATATGTGTTCAAGCAACGAATGAGTGAGCACATTGTGCAGTTCTGAACAGCTCTTGAGGACAAAGTGGAATGTCTGCCCCTATCGCAAAGAACCTACACTCTTAATTTAAATAACAATGCATTTTAAAGTAATACTTCAAGGCAGCAATTAGAAAGTAGTAACAAGGAACCAGATGGTGAGTTTCCAAGGAAAGAATTCCATCAATAAATTCAGAGAATTTAGAATTCAATTTGAGACAAGACTTGTGGGTAGGGTTTATAAAAGGAGAAAAGGGCTATGATTCCTTTATATTATTTGTGATTAATTTTTTTAATTGCCAAGAGTAATTCAAGCTTGTTGTAACATATAACATGTATAAATGTGTATAAAATAAAGATGTATAAAGAAAAAGTTAATGATTTCTCTTTTTACTATAGCTTCCTTTTCAGATCCAATTCTCTCATGTAACCATCATTAATAGCTTGATATTAACAATTTCTCTGCATTTGTTCTATTTATTTGTCCTTTCTTCTGAATTGGATCATATGCATCTGACTTTCCAAGAGGCATTCTTTAGATAATAGAACATGGAGTTCACTCCTTAATTCAGGGATCTTTCATTATTTTTAGTAGTTGCATAACATTCCTCATATTTTCATTAGTCTCATGATGATAAACTTTCAGATTGTTAATGGCTTTTTGTTTTTACCACTACAGGCATATATACATATATACATTTGTTCTTATATTTATTCCCTAAAATAGGTTTCCTATCCCTGGTGGTTCAAATGGTGAAGAATTTGGCTACAGTGCAGGAGACTTGGGTTTGATCCCTGGGTCGGGAAGATCCCCTGGAGAAGGAAATGGCAACCCACTCCAGTATTCTAGCCTGGAGAATTCCATGGACAGAGGAGCCTGGTGGGCTAGAGTCCATGGGGTCACAAAGAGTAGGACGTGACTGAGCAACTAACACTTTCATTTTTCTTTCAAGGTAGAGTGTGTGGATTTTTTATTTTAATCATCATTGATAGATTATTTTCCAAAACTGTTGTAACAATTTATGTTGCCAAAAACAATGACAGTGTTTTCTCTTTCTGGCACCTTCAGATACAATTAATCTTTTGAAATTATTACTAAATCTGATGGCAAAATATGATACAGACATGTACACAGATATATGTTTTTCTGACTAATAGTGAATCTGGACATTTTCATCCATCATTTGCTGTTAATATTTTTAGATTATCTTTTAATCTTTTAATTTCATTTATTGTCTTTTTTTGGAAAGTGATTTGCAAAAACTTTTTGTATGATAAAAAAATTAATCATTTTTTATGTCTTAGTGTTTGATTTTTTCTTATCTGTCATATTTTTGTTGGTAAACTTTATATTTGTATGTGGCATCTTTTATCATATAAAAACTTTAAATTTCTCATATAGTCATATAAGCCTTTTATTTTATAACTTTTCCCTAGGAGATGAATTTCAAATAGAGAGAAAGACATGTGCCTTTCAATGGAGACACACATTGAAAGACATTTTAATGAACAATGAACAGACACATTGGGCAGGAATAGAAGGTTATGCAGGTCAGTGTCAAAAAATAATGCCAGAAAGTTCCACTCTTGCCAGTCTGTGAAAGTCCAAACACTAGACTAATTAGTTTGGACCTGACCTAGAAACACAGAGGAACTGCTGAAATGTTTTGAATAGGGCAGTTTTCTAATGAAAATGTGATTTTACAAAGATCAAGTTTGGACGGTGGTTTGAAAAACTGAAGTTCAGTGTCAAAGAAACCAGTATTTCAACAACTATGTATTGAATAGACACAGTTCTAGGCACTTGGAATCACCAGTGAGTAAAAGGCTGTGTGGACCATTTAGGGCTCACTTGCAACGGTTAGTGTATGAGGATAGGAAGAGGTAAAATAATGGCAGTAGAAATGGAAGGAGAAAGAGAGGATGGGTGTGAGGAGAAATAAGCATCAAGATGAGAGGCAGAAAGGAGGCGTGAGGACTTCCCTGGAGGTCCCAGTGCAGGGGACCGGGGCTCCATCCCTGGTCAAGGGACTAGATCTTGCAGGATTCTGATTTATTAATAGTTTGCTAGGGCTGCAATAACAAAATTCCACAAACTAGGTTGCTTGAGCAACAGAAATTTATTGTCTTACCATTCTGGAGACTGGAAGTCCAAGGACAAAGAGTTGGCAGGTTTAGTCTCTTTTAGCCAAGACCCCTTTCGTTGGCTTACCGATGGCTGTCTTATTGTGTCTTTACACAGCCTCGTCAGGGATGAGCGCAAGTATCCCTCATATTCCTTTGTGTGTTCAAGTTTCTCTTCTCATAAGGACACCAGTCATTTTAGATTGACTGCCCTAAAGGCCACGATTTAAGTGAACCAGCTTCTTAAAGGCCTTATCTCCAAATCGAGCCGCATTCTAAAGTGCTAGCGTCGGGCTTGAACACGCGGACCTGGGGTGATGGTTGTTGCTCAGTCTCTAAGTCATGCCCAGCTCTTTGTGACCGCATGGGCTGCACCGCACCAGGCTCTTCTGTCCTCTACTATCTCCCAGAGGTGCTCAAATTCACGTCATCACTTCATGGGAAATAGATGGGCAAACAGTGGAAACAGTGGCAGACTTTATTTTGGGGGGCTCCAAAATCACTGTAGATGGTGATTGCATTCATGAAATTAAGAGACGCTTACTCCTTGGAAGGAAAGTTATGACCAACCTAGATAGCATATTCAAAAGCAGAGACATTACTTTGCCAACAAAAGTCCATCTAGTCAAGGCTATGGTTTTTCCAGTGATCATGTATGGATGTGAGAGTTGGACCTGAAGAAAGCTGAGCACTGAAGAGTTGATGCTTTTGAACTGTGGTGTTAGAGAAGACTCTTGAGAGTCCCTTGGACTGAAAGAAGATCCAACCAGTCCACCCTAAAGGAGATCAGTCCTGGGTGTTCTTTGGAAGGACTGATGCTAAAGCTGAAACTCCAATACTTTGGCCACCTGATGCAAAGGGTTGACTCATTGGAAAAGACTCTGATGCTGGGAGGGATTGGGGGCAGGAGGAGAAGGGGACGACAGAGGATGAGATGGCTGGATGGCATCACCGACTCAATGGACGTGAGTTTGAGTGAACTCCAGGAGTTGGTGATGGACAGGGAGGCCTGGCGTGCTGCGATTCATGGGGTCACAAAGATTTGGACACGACTGAGCGACTGAACTGAACTGATGTCTGTTGAGTCGCTGATGCTATCTAACTGTCTCATCTTCTGCTGCCCCCTTCTTTTACCTTCAGTTTTTCCCACCATAAGGGTCTTTTCCAATGAGTTGGCTCTTCACATCAGGTAGCCAAAGTATTAGACCTTCAGCTTCAGCATCAGTCCTTCCAGTGATTATTCAGGGTTGATTTCCTTTAGGACTGACTGTTTTGCTCTCCTTGCAGTCCAAGGGACTCAAGAGTCTTCTCCAAGACCACAGTTTNAGGGTCTTTTCCAATGAGTTGGCTCTTCACATCAGGTAGCCAAAGTATTAGACCTTCAGCTTCAGCATCAGTCCTTCCAGTGATTATTCAGGGTTGATTTCCTTTAGGACTGTTTTGCTCTCCTTGCAGTCCAAGGGACTCAAGAGTCTTCTCCAAGACCACAGTTTGAAAGCATCACTTCTTCAGTGCTCAGACTTAATTTTGGAGAAACGATACAATTCAGCCCATAGCAGACTAAGAAATTCCTGTTCTATCCATTGCATCAAGCTTCTGGAGTAAACCTGAATGATGGTAGCATTGCTACATTCAACTTGAATAGACTTATGGTTAAGACTGAGCCCCTTGAAAATTTCACCTTGATCAAAAGCTGTTACCTTTCGTGTAAAATTCTCTCTGGGACAGCTTTTCTCCTTGAAGGCATGCAGTTTCCTGAATATGGTTCTTTTGTAACCATATCCCTCCTCTGGACAGGCACAAGCAATATTTTGTGAATGTTTTAGTATTTATTTATTTATTTGACTGTATTCAGGTCTTTGTTGCGGCAAGCAGGATATTTGATGTGGCGCATGGATTTTCTAGTTGTGTTGTACAGGCTGTTTCTCTGTGGCATCTGGGATCTTAGTTGTCCACCAAGGATTGCATTGCAAGGCAGATTCTTAACCACTGGACCAGCAGGGAGATTCCTGTGAACATTTTAAATGTGTTAGGAAAAGTGTTGGCTGTTTACAAGAATGATCTTATTTCATGCACATTCATCCTAAGGAGGTGACATAATGTTAGAGAAGCATCTCAGAAAAATATCTTAGAGAACCTGTGTGCTACCAACATCTCTTTACTAATCATGGAGAAACATATTGTTTATTGTTCTTAAGCAAGGTTGACCAAGGTCAGGATCCCCCTTATCTACAGATAGCATGTCTCCCGGTCATGAAGATGGGAAAAATAATGTTTTTTAGAAATCATACCTGCTCATTTTTGTATGCTTTCATTAAAAAAAAAATGAAGAAAATTGCCTCTTAGAATCTCAAATGAAGAAAGAGTGTTGTGATAAAAAATGTCACCATAGATCTGTAATCTCACTACACTATCCCTCAGTGCTATCTTTGGGGAAATCAGCAAGTCATGTCTGGTTTTAAATTAAAGATAATCTTTAATTTTCTTTAATAATAATCTTTAATATTATCTTTAATCTTCTCCTTTAAAAAAAATATATATATATAAAGATAATCTTCTCTTATTGGCTCCCATTAACCAATCAGTATTAGTTCGAGTATAAGACCATTTAGACGAGGGATCCCCAACCTCTGAGATCTAATGCCTGATGATCTGAGGTGGAGCTGATGTAATAATATTAGGAATAAATGTAATCCTCTTGAATCATCTTGAAACCAGAAAAAGGACTATTAATGTCCCCCACCCCCACTCCCATCAAATATAACATTATTCTGGCAGTGGAAAAAGTGGAAAAATCTTCCTGTGAATTTTCTTTAACATTTCCAAAACCAATTCTCTAATTTTTAATAATTACTTCCTTTGAGCAGGGGGTAATGACCTAGGCTCAGCTATTTCATTTCAAACTAGAATTTAATTTTAAAAGACTTTTTGCTTGTTGGGGAAAAAAAAATTGTACTTAAAGAGAAATTGCTTAGCTGTGTGCTCTGCTGGAATTCTGCTGGTGAGATTACTGCAGCAAGGCAGTGGCCTGGGGCGGGGGGCTGAAACAAATCATTTTTGTAAAATTGAAATGAGTTCATTACAGTTGATAGCTTTTCATTTAATTTTTCAATGTAAAGTGACTATTTTTAAAAGAAGGAAAGTAAGTCTAAATTGCCCTACTAATCCAATGAAATACTGCCAAGAGGATAAAAGCAGACAACTGTGAGCCATGCGGGGATCCTTTCCAAAGCTGGCTTTTATGCTTCTCTTCTGTTCTCATTAAAACAAGTCCCAAAGATCAGATGAAGCTGGGGCCCAAGCTCAAGGCAAGGGGACAAATTGTTTACTTCATTGCAGCAGCAGCCCTCTCACCCCCAGGCCGGGATTCAGGCATACAGGTCAAAAGGATAATAATCCTATTTTCACCCTCCCAGGTCTCTATCCAGGGAAGGCAATGGCACCCCACCCCAGTACTCTTGCCTGGAAAATCCAATGGACAGAGTAGCCTGGTGGGCTGCAGTCCATGGGGTCGCTAACAGTCGGACAGACTGAGCGACTTCACTTTCACTTTTATCTTTCATGCATTGGAGAAGGAAATGGCAACCCACTCCAGTATTCTTGCCTGGAGAATCCCAGGGATGGGGGAGCCTGGTGGGCTGCCATCTATGGGGTCACACAGAGTCGGACAAGACTAAAGTGACTTAGCAGCAGCAGCAGGTCTCTATCAGCAACCACCAGGGAGCAGCAGATGACTAACTCACTCAATCTGGCTGCCTCCCGTTAAGTACTTGTTTGAAAATGAATGGGAAAGCTTACAAGAAGGGAGAGAGGAGGAATAATCATGGCACTGATAATCCCTATTAGTGTGGTGTTATGATTCAGAAAAGCACATACCTGCCTGCGTTTGATCTTGCCTTTTGGTGAGCCAGACATGCATCTTTGGTCCCATTGTGCAGAATTGTTGTTTAGTCACCAAATCACGCGCAACTCTTTTGCGAGTGCAGGGACTATAGCCTGCCAGGCTCCTCTGTCCATGAGATTTTCCAAGCAAGAATACTGGAGTGGGTTGCCATTTCCTTCTCCAGGGGATTTTCCCAACCCAGGAATTGAACCAGCATCTCCTGCATCTCTTGCATTGCTGCTGGTGCTGCTAAGTCACTTCAGTCGTGTCCGACTCTGTGCGACCCCATAGACAGCAGCCCACCAGGCTCCCCCGTCCCTGGGATTCTCCAGGCAAGAACACTGGAATGGGTTGTCGTTTCCTTCTCCCTCCTGCATTGACAGATTACTTGTCACTGAGCCATCAAGGAAGCCTCATTGTTTCAGAATAACAGTCCTCAGACCCTGAAATGTTAAAACAGAAATTTGTTCCCAATCATACACATTGTTCAGAACATAGGTTTTGAAGGCATTTTCCCTGGTTTGAATTCTGGCTTTATTACTTATGATCGATGTGACTTTGGGAAATTATTTAACCTCTTTTTAACCTCATTTTCTCTTCTGTAAAAGGGAGATATCCATCTCAGAGGTTGTTGTGGAGCTCAAATAACAGGATGCAGGTCCAGGGCTAGGAACTCTTTGGTGCTTAATATTCAATAAACATTATCACTGTATTTGTAAAATGTTTTCTGGCTTATAAAACATACATGGTTCAACTATATTTATTAAGCTCCAGAGTCGAGCACTTTGCTAAGTTTTGGGGGTGGTAGAAAAATCACTCAAGACCCCAGGGATCCCACAGGTCACAGACACGTATAAAGGATAAACAGATAAACACACAGCATGGACAAACAGACTCATAGAAGGTGGTACTTTAAGGAGAATTTAGTACAGCCTGAGAGAGTCAGAGAGAGCTTCCTGAAGGAAATACTTTTCTAATTTTACCTATACTAAAACTCTGAAAAGGGTAGTATTCTGGCATTCTACAAAAGAGTGAAACAAGGTCCAAGGCTTCCAGAGGTCCCTCAGCTCGTGAGTGGCAGAGCCAGATCTCACTTACAGTAAATTACCTCAAGGATACATTCCCTATGAATTAAGTCACTGAGACATTGAGCTGGTTTTGTCTTCCCCACTCTCTTTCTTACTTAAAGAGGAACAAAAACTCACTTTCTGCATCTCCCCTTTTCTCCTTGAAAAATCTGGTGCAGCATCAGGTTCTATAAAATCCACAATCTGCTAAGAATTGCACAATCCTAGAGTGGAAAGGACAATTGTTTTTTAGTAGGGATCCAGAGGAATTGGGGGCAGGAGGAGAAGGGGACGACCGAGGATGAGATGGCTGGATGGCATCACTGACTCGATAGACGTGAGTTTGAGTGAACTCCGGGAGTTGGTGATGGACAGGGAGGCCTGGCGTGCTGTGATTCATGGGGTCGCAAGGAGACGGACACGACTGAGCGACTGAACTGAACTGAACTGAGAGGGGCAGAGACAGATGTATTGTTGAATTCTAGTTCTGCCACTCACAAGTTCTATGGCAATAGGGTAACAATCTCAGTGAGTCTCAGTTTTTCCATCCATAAAATGGAGAAGTAATCCTTTCTCCTAGAATTGCTGTGATGAGCACATTAGCACAGTGCTGGCTGGCACACATTATAATTGCTCAATAAACACTCACTAATAACTTTAGCTGGAGAAATGCCATCTAGTTCATCCACATCACGTCACTGGCCTGATCACACTAATCACCTGTGAATTTTTTTCTGAAAGCCTTCCCCTGAAGGAAATACTAGAGTTTCATGTGTTCAGGGTTCTAGTGCCTGACCAGTCCCATGATCTAGAAATCTAACTGTTCCATACTTTGCTATGCTTTCATCTAAACATTCTGTTCTCAGAAAAAAATTAGAGAATGGCTGATTGTGCTTTTTCTGAATAAATGAATGTCTCAACATTCTCTCTCCCACATTGCTGCTGCTGCTACTGCTAAGTCACTTCAGTCGTGTCCGACTCTGTGCGACCCCATAGATGGCAGCCCACCAGGCTCCCCTGTCCCTGGGATTCTCCAGGCAAGAACTCTGGAGTGGGTTGCCATTTCCTTCTCCAATGCATGAAAGTGAAAAGTGAAAGTGAAGTCGCTCAGTCGTGTCTGACTCTTAGCGACCCCATGGACTGCAGCCTACTAGGGTCCTCCATCCATGGGATTTTCCAGGCAATAGTACTGGAGTGGGTGCCATTACCTTCTCCGAGGGAACTGCTGGACAAATATAAACTACTATTACTACTATCAGGCTTGAAAGAGATATAAAGAGCCAGCTAGCAACTCAGCTAGAGAGAAATGATCCATACTCACAAGAGAGTTTAAGATGGAAGCTCGTGTAAGTTCATGTTGAAAGTGGTTGAGACAGAGACTTGCCCAAAGATACTGTGGGTTCACATGTAAGACTTGAAGATATAAAACTCATGGAAGCAAGCATAGGCAGAACACCCTTTGACATAAGTCATAGTAATATTTTTTTTGGATCCATTTCCTAAGGCAAGGGCTTCCCATGGCTCAGACATTAAAGATTTTGCCTGCATTGCAGGAGAACCAGGTTTGATCCCTGAGTCACACTAATCTAATCTAATCTAATCCCAGGAATTTCATTTTCGTTTTTTCGAATTCTCTTATCTACCACTTTCCACTGGAGATAACCAGGACTCTTTCCTATCCTGAGATTGCTGTGGTGATAAGGCAGGTAGCTGGTCTTAATAATATTGTGGGTTGTGCTTTTTATTTTCAAAGCACATTCACATGCCTTCCTTGTTGATCCTAATACACTGGGAGAGTTGGGGAGGACAGTGATTATCTCCGCTTGAAGGGTGGGGAAACTGGAGTATAAAGGAAAGAATAAAAGCCACCAGCACTGCCAAGCATCGCTACATTCTGGGTCTTTTAAATTCTTTTATTATATCCTGGAGTATAGTTGATTAACCGTGTTGTGCTAGTTTCAGGGGCGTGCAATGTTTCAGTCTTTTCTGCATTTTTGTTTTTAGTTGCTAAATTGTGTCTGACTCTTTTTTGGCCCCATGGACTGTAGCCCGCCAGCTTCCTCTGTCCATGGGATTTTCCAGACAAGAGTACTGGCGTGGGTGGCCATTCCCTTCTCCAGGGGATCTTCCCAACCCAGGGATCTAACCTGCATTTCCTGAACTGGCAGACAGATTCTTTACTGTTGACTGCCAAGAAAGCCCTTCTTTTACACATAGTATCTTACTTAAATTTTTCAGAAGCCTTCTTTACTAGATGTTATTAGTTCCATTTATAGAAGACAAAAATGAGGCTCATAAAATGAGCCTCACATATTCAACTTTCTCCAGATACTGAATACTAGAGCCGAGAAACTCCAGATTGATCTCACACCAAAGCCAATAAGCTCAATCACTGACTTTTGCAAATTTGCTTGACCCATCAATGACTAACATGACATAAAGTCAGGATTCCTGGGTCACAGTTTAGGACGCCTTCCACCAAACCGCTCATTCAGTCCTTGTTGACTGGTGAACTGCTAGAGCTATACCCACCTATGACTAGAATAGTCACTGCTCACACTGACCTGCTTTGCAGCTGTTCCCCACTCCCAGCTAGTTTTCTGTACTTACCTTCTAGGTCCATGCCTATGATTTTGGGATTCTCAAGCATCTGTGATTCTCAAGTCAGAGAGCAATAAACATATATGGGCTTTACAGATGGACACAAGTGAGCATGGACACATATACACATATTATACAATTATGTATACTTAATATATATACATTCAGAAAACAGACCATGGCATCTGGTCACATCGCTTCATGGGAAATAGATGGGGGAACAGTGGAAACAGTGGCAGACTTTATTTTGGGGGGGCTCCAAAATCACAGCAGATGGTGATTGCAGCCATGAAATTAAAAGATGCTTACTCCTTGGAAGGAAAGTTATGACCAAACTAGATAGCATATTCAAAAGCAGAGATATTACTTTGCCAACAAAAGTCCATCTAGTCAAGGCTATGGTTTTTCCAGTGATCATGTATGGATGTGAGAGTTGGACCTGAAGAAAGCTGAGCACTGAAGAATTGATGCTTTTGAACTGTGGTGTTGGAGAAGACTCTTGAGAGTCCCTTGGACTGCAAGGAGATCCAACCAGTCCATTCAAAGGAGATCAGTCTTGGGTGTTCTTTGGAAGGACTGATGCTAAAGCTGAAACTCCAGTACTTTGGCCACCTGATGCAAAGGGTTGACTCATTGGAAAAGACTCTGATGCTGGGAGGGATTGGGGGCAGGAGGAGATGGGGACGACAGAGGATGAGATGGCTGGATGCCATCACCGACTGGATGGACATGAGTTTGAGTGAACTCCAGGAGTTGGTGATGGACAGGGAGGCCTGGCATGCTGCGATTCATGGGGTCACAGAGTTGGACATGACTGAGTGACTGAACTGAACTGAATATATATACTTATACATATAATATATTGATATGCATGTATATGGATGTATATGCATGCACATGCTTCCAGAATTTGCCAGATTCTCCAGCAAGAATAAAGATTTGTCAGGCCAAGCAAACTTCTCAGGGTTTTACCAACAAGGATATTTCTTTAAATACCAAGCTGGATGTGTGTTGGTTTGCAATTTTGGGAGTTCCCTCAGTGAAATCTGAACATGTCCCCATACACGGGGGCCAAGGAGTGAAAAAGAAAGGCAGGCCACTCCAAATTGGTAGGTGGAATGTTTCATAAACAGTGCTTCAAGATTAGTCTTAAGCAGCCTTAAAACAAGTAGATCTCTGCACTCACCCACCAGAATCTTAAACGTTTATCTACATAGATGCCTTAACTGGCTCAGTCATATTTTCAGCCTAGGTGGTTTCAACATGTTATTGTCTCAAGGCTGCTTCCTTGAAATGGCTTCAGCTATGCAAATAGGCTGAAATGTACATTCCACAGACAAGGGAGAGGGTGAGGAGCTAGGGTCTAGCTTGCTGGTCAACCAATGGTCACCTCCTCTTGATTACCTCCTCCAACAACAAGGGAAAAGTGAAAGAAAAAAGTTAATGGGAATCTCTTCTCTTTCTCTGAGTGTCTAGTTCACGTGTGCCTATTGAGCATAATCACCTTGAAACTGTAAGGCCAGCACTGAGCTGAGAGATGAATTCTAACCACGTTCAGTTTCTCCTGGGGAATCTGTGCTTATGTTACTATCTGAGCTGCTCCACTCATTCATTTTTCATTTCAAAAGGAGATAATGGTGAAAAAGGAGATCCAGGAGAGGAGGGAAAGCTTGGCAAAGTGGGACGCATTGGGCCAAAAGGTAGGTGACACGACATGACTTTGACACTTTTCTCTATACAGGACTTGGCCTGGAAGTTTAGCAGCTTCCATAACACCCTCTGCTCCAAAGAGTCATGAAATATATTTCACATGTGAATTTAGTCACCACCAGAGAGTTCCCATGAGATTGCTTGTGAGCAAGACTTGGACACAGTGCTCAGGCTGCATTGTTAGGGCTCATGAAAGAGGAACACCCTGGGAATTCTGGAGCATAGCAGTCTCTGGAAATATCTGAGAAACCATTAGTGTTAGAAACACAGCTTTGTTCATTGCTGTGCCTCTTCTCAGAAGCCACACTAAGCAATTCTGGTTTAGAGAGTGAGGAGGAAGATAAGAAAGAACAGAAAGAACCGTCTGATCCATTGATTTACTCAGTTTTCCCCAAGATCTCCCAGCAAGTGGTGGGGTACTTATGGGAGAGTACATGCAAAGAAAATGAAAATAACACAAAGGATTTTGTGCATGTTTTCATCACAAGACAAGACTTAACCTTGACAAAATACAGCTTCTGCATTATGATGTGTAAGTGTGTGTGTCCTGAATGCTAGAACCATTCCTCGCCAACTGCTACAAGGTGGTGGCCCTGGACCACTGATTTTTATATCTTCAGTAATTTGAAGAGAAGCAGACTCATAGGCTTTTGCGGCTTCAATTTGAGAAATGCTGACTTAAACTCTTCTTAGTCTGAAAATAGGCTTCCCTGGTGCTGCTGGTGGTAAATAACTCACCTGCCAATGCAGGAAATGTAAGAGACATGAGTTGGATCCCTAGATTGGGAAGAAATATGTACAATCAACTGCAGAATTATTCTCACATATAGACACCTTTACAACTGGTAAACATTTTTTAGATAATCACAGATTAAAAACCCAAATTAATAACAATTTTGTAGGAACTCAGGAATTCCTGATTATATATATATATATTTTTTTTTTAAAATAAAAATATGGTGGAACAATCTTTGATGTCCCTTTGATTACTAGGTTTTATGGTTGTGCATTCGCTCCCTTTTTAAAAAATGTCAAATTTTGTTTTAAGGTAGTGAGGAAACAGAATCCCAAAGTGAAGCTAAAATGGATCTCAGGAGGAATAGAATTAGAATAAAATACAAGAATTGTTTCACTCAGCCCCTTATCTTACCTTTAGATTAAACATCCTCTGCTAGAGTTCTTTAGAAATATTGTATCTGTAAGCATTTTAATATCATCAAACCCAGGACTGTCATATTCACTCACACTTTAATTTTAGTGCATACATTATAATACTATTAAAATAGATGATATAGCAAAGAATATATATTATATATCACAGATAGAAGAATGCACTTTATTTTCTTCGAGTGAATATCATATATTAGGCATATCATTAAAAGTAAGATAAAACCTTAAGATATAAAGATGACACATTTTGCTTTTCAGGAGTTAAGGGAGAACTGGGTGATGTAGGAGATCAAGGCAATATTGGCAAGACTGGGCCCATTGGCAAGAAGGGTAAGCTGTATTTTACCATTCTTCAGTAGCAGTTTAAAGCAGATGGAACCTACTCTTGATCTTTTTTGAAATGTTCTGTATCACAAAAATGACCCTTTTCCTTTTTTAAAAAATACGAGTTCTCTCTTTCTAGCTTGGCTGTTTCTTCCATATGTAAGCAATGTGTCTTTACAAAAAAGCCTTGAGCAAAATTCAGTCGAAATTCAAGGACCTAGTCAAACATAAAGCTCAGTTAAACTGTACATAGAACTGTCTCCTGGGACCTACTGGTTATAATCCTTTATACGATTAAAATGGGTGTCATGACCATGAAACACACTTGGTTGCGGAAAACAATTATTCATAAAAATCAAGATAGCCAAGAACAGTATAATATTGTATTTTAATTGGAGTGGAATAATAATAATTCTATGTTTGAGATCTGTTAACAGAGTAGGAATCTGAAGTGTGTATATCTGCATCCTTTTGTTTTCACCCATATTTTGATCTTGCACATTCCTGCTTCACTACTATGTAAAACGGAGGTGGCCTTCTCTTCATATCTCAGCACTCTTTATTTTCTTTTCCTAAAGCCCCGCGATGGTAGTAGGTTCTTACTGCTTCTGATATTTAGCAATTCATACAGACATTGTACTATTGATTTGAAGATGCAGAGTGATCACTTTTTACTTGGATACACAATTTGCTTGAACCTACCAACTGCTCCAGTGGAGATGAATTGCATCAGAGGAGTATTTAAAGCATATACTTGCAATGCTTGAACTCATACAATAGTAGTAGGAGGTGGCTACGAAACTATACCTTAGTACAGTATTTACTCCGGTTAAATTTATACAGTTATGATTTAATACTGCATCATTATGTTTGTTTACATTTCTCACAGCTGGGAATGGCACTATGTATGGTCTGTGATTGTGCATGGAAGTTTTGATAAATATTAACTTTCTATAATCAATTTATAGTATTTTATGGTAAAAATGATAAAATAGACTACTATCTATTTAATGCATATATTTTATATATTCATGACATACCTTTTTCTTAATTTTTTTGGTATTTCTAGTCTACACAGTTTATCTGTGAGTTTTTTCAAATTGTTGCAAATCTCCAAAAGCTTCCCACCAATGGACCACATGTTATGTAGTTTGTGTATATTTCTACTTTATATATTTAAAGAGAGTGAGATTTTTTCAGCCCTGCTGCACTGACTTTTGATCTGTGAGGTGATACTGTCTCCACTGGAATGCATGGATTAAGAGTACTGTCTCCTTTTGCTGTTTCCCAAACATGTCAAGCTGTCTTCTCCTGTCCTCCACTTTTACTCAGACAATTTTCTACCCCTACACACCTCTTTGTGCATCACTGTCAGTCAAAATACCACTCATTCTTTGAAACCATGGAAAAATAGACTTCTTGATAAAGCTTTTCCTGACCCCCTCCTTTCTTTTGTGCTCCCAGCCTGAGCTTGATCATCCATTAAGGTATGAATATCTTCTACCTGGATTATTTGGTCTGTCATATGGCAGAGTATTTAAGCTCTTGAGGTTTGAAACCAGAGTGATTGGGTTTCAATCCTGACTCAGAGTCTTTCTTGTATATATTTGACCTGGTGTACATTTCTTAATCTATCCGTGCTTCAGTTCCCTCATGAACAAAATAAAGACAATAACAGCCTAAAAAAACAAAAAAGAGTCCTGTCTTCTGATCCAGCTTTTCTCCATCATACTTCTCCTTGTATTAGTTTTTGGAATGGATACAGTATTTTGGGAGCTAGTTAAGAAGAACTTGAATAGGACAAATATTTCATTTGGGCTTAATAGAATATATCTCTGTAGTTTGTAGTCACTTCCACATACAGTTAAGTTCCTGCTAATAATTCTGATGTAGGAATAGCTTCCAGGAATACTTCTACCACCTACTGTGCAGATGTATCCAAAGTCATGATGCAAAAGTACAGGGGCAGAGGTCAGATCATCACAGGAATATGTCCAGGGCATCCAGCCCAAGAAATGTGTAGGTTGTGCAAAAGAAACAGGGTATAAAATGTACCAGGCAGAGCTCATGGATGGAAAAAAAATTCAAATCTAACAGCTCATATATGAACAAGGCTTTACAGAGGTATTTTCAATTTTGACAATATTCTTGATTTACATACACCATCAACAACAAGTTGTGAAGGTGAAAAAAATCACTTACTTTATTTATAACAAAGACAAAATTCAGATTTCTGCTACAGGCTATGAGAGATTCACCTGCATGAATCTTTCTGCTAAGAATGACTAGTTGAGTCAAAAACAAACAAACATATTTGAAAGCATGAGAGGCAACCAAATTGAATAGACTTTCAGTTCAGTTCAGTTCAGTTCAGTCACTCAGTCGTATCCGACTCTTTGCGACCCCATGAATTGCAGCATGCCAGGCCTCCCTGTCCATCACCAACTCCAGGAGTTCACTCAGACTCACGTCCATTGAGTCCATGATGCCATCCAGCCATCTCATCCTCTGTCGTCCCCTTCTCCTCCTGCCCCCAATCCCTCCCAGCATCAGAGTCTTTTCCAATGAGTCAACTCTTCGCATGAGGTGGCCCAAGTACTGGAGTTTCAGCTTTAGCATCAGTCCTTCCAAAGAAATCCTAGGGTTAATTCTCCTTCAGAATGGACTGGTTGGATCTCCTTGCAGTCCAAGGGACTCTCAAGAGTCTTCTCCAACACCACAGTTTAAAGCATCAGTTCTTCAGCACTCAGCCGTCTTCACAGTCCAACTCTCACATCCATACATGACCACAGGAAAAACCATAGCCTTGACTAGATGGACATTAGTCGGCAAAGTAACGTCTCTGCTTTTGAATATACTATCCAGGTTGGTCATAACTTTTCTTCCAAGGAGTAAGCACTTTGATTTTCATGGCTGCAGTCACCATCTGCAGTGATTTTGGAGCCCCCAAAAATAAAGTGTGCCACTGTTTCCACTGTCTCCCCATCTATTTCCCATGAAGTGAATAGACTTTAGGGGCTGTGATCTGGAGAAGAAGGGGACCACACTAAGGCAGGCTCTACATCCTGATCCATTTTTCTTCATTTACAGATTCACATGTGGGGCAGCATTAAAGGACTAAGAGACTTGAGCAGAAAGTTGCTCAGACTTAATTGGTGTTCAAAGTCTGCCAGAGATGAGTGGCCCAGGAAATGGGCCACTTTTATTTTTCATTTCAGAAATAAAAACCTCCAATTAGAACTTAGGAAATTCTGAATAAAATAGTCAAACACACACCCATTCATGGTTTGTTTTTTTTTTTTAATCTTAGCAAACTGAAAATCAAGGGGAACATTTAACATGAAAAGGAAGAGCATCAATGAAAACTTACTTAAAAATCATAGTTGGTAGTGAAATATTGAACACTGCTCTCCTGATAATGGAAATGAGATAAGTATAGCCCTCATCAAGTCTAGTCAACATTATAGAAGAGGTTTTAGCCAGAGCAAAAATGCCAGAATAAGAGATAAGAATCACAATAGTTGGAAATGGAGAAATAAGAGGGTGATTATTTCCTAATCATGTAAAGTACCCAGAAAATTCAAAAGAATCTACAGATAAGCTATTTGTATTGTTTTTTAAAGATAGTTTAACAAGGGGCTTCCCAGGTGGCGCAGTGGTAAGAATCCGCCTGCCAACGCAGGAGCTGAAGGAGATGCAAGTTTGATCCCTGGTGAAAAAGATCCCCTGGAGGAGGGCATGACAAGCCACTCCAGTATCCTTGCTTAGAGAATCCCAGGGACAGAGGAGCCTGGTGGGAGTTGGACAGGACTAAACATGCAGGCAGAGCTTTAACTTACAAAAATCAATTTTTGTTTCTAAGTACTAGAAACAATTTAAAAAACTGAAATTAAAAAGATTCCCTTTATTATGGCAAATATCTAGAAATAAATCTAACAAAAGATGTATAAACTCTCTACAACAAACCCTACATGATTATAATAAGAGAAATTAAAGATTATCTAAGGAGATGGAAGTAAAGCTACATTCATAGATTGGGAGACTCAATATTGTTAAGATGTCCCAAATTTGATCTGTAGTTTCAGTCTTCTCTCAATTAACAGCCCAGAAGTAGTTCTCTTGGTATCTGATAAGTCAATTTAAAATTTATATGGAAATGAAAAGGACCATGAATACCCAAAGACTATCTTGAAAAATAAAAACAAAAGTGAAAGATTTAAATAAATGTTATAAATTAATGTTTAATAAATGTAAGCATTTATTATAAAGCTAAACAATTAAGATAATGTTGATTTAGTACAGGGACAAATAGACCAGTGGAAAGAAATAAACAACACAGAAACAGACCCCAAACTTGAGTTATGCAAAGGTGATATTTTTAAATGGGAAATGAGACATCTATCAATAAATATTGCTAGGTCAAGTGGATGAATATGAATGCAGCCAAACATACAGAGCACATTATATATGAAAAGAACAATTATAGATGCACAAAATTCATTTATTAATTAAAATGTTACATTTTTAAGTGAATTTTATAATGCTGCACTTGACTGCTTTTAAAAATTAGCCATTTAGCTTTATTTCTTTTCTTATAATGTGTTCATTTTTATAAGTACTTTTCAATTCAGAATTTGGTATTTTTTAAAAAAGTCTCCTCAAATTGTATAAGCTTTGGATAAAATCATCATGAATCTGCCTCTGGTTATATCAGCTTCACTTAACAAACGGTTAAGGGATGGAAAGGTGTAACTAGAGTATGGGATGTTGGACTTCAAGATTTCTGAGATGCAGTCACATTATATAAGGTTAAGATCTCAAGTATTTCCCTAGAGGTGAGCAGAAGTGGAGGGGGAGACTAAGTTATTACAATGAACACATCCAGAATTCAAGGCCTTCATTTTTCAATGAATTATTCTAGATGTTGAACTTTCCTAGGTTTAGATACATCAAATCTAGATGAAACTCCCACCAGGAGACTTGAAGTTCATGACTTTGAGCCAAATCTTAATCCTTCCATAGAATAAGACTAGATAGCTCTTGAAGAGAGGGTGGAAAACAACAGAGACAGGGGAAGGTTGAAAACTGCGCTATGATTATCTGAGCCTCAAAATGGATGAAGTTCCAAACATTGGAGAAGCAGCAGTCTGGCATGGTTAGGGTTAATCAGCCTTATCTTCTTCAGACTCTTATGCTTCTGCACCTAGAGCACACCTATCACTTTATTATCACTATTGCCTTATTAACTTGTCTGTGTCATTCAACAGGCTATGAATTTCTGGAGGAAATGAATGGAAGCTATATCAGATCTATTTGTTTAAATACATATAAGTTGTATTTGGGAAGTCCTGCTTTTTAATCATTTTATTCTAATGTCTACTATAAAGGAGAAACTTTCTAAATGTTTATCACATTAAGAATGAAAAAATAAATGACATATGTCATTTCCTATGATGTGACTCTCTTTTCTACTCTTTATTTCTGTTAGCTACTACTTTCCCTTAATATCAGTTTTCAGCACTGGCTAAATTTTTTTCTCCTCCAGAGATTTGCCTTGAAAATTTATGAGCATGTCCTGGAATATTTTTGAAAATGGAGGTCCCGTGTTCTGGCTCACCTGGATTAATTTCATTTTTAATCTGTACTTTGAAATTTATTGTCCTTATTTTGTCACTGGTCCTTCTAAATTTTTCACTGATTTGGATTAATCTCGACTTTCTGGGTTGACCTTAATGTTGTCACTTGAATGGAGAAGGTAGCTTTCTGGATGTCAATATTTCATTTCAGGAATAGGAAAGGATGATTTAGTATAGGTAAATTCAATCTCATAGCAAAACAGATGCTTTTATTTAGGGTCGATAATCCTTTTACAGTGAAAGTATTACAGTGTTTTGTTTATTTAAATGCAACCTCTGATTCTTCAACCTTAAGACCGTTAATACAGAGGTGTTCTCACATATGGGTCAAAAATTAATTTTTATATGTGGCTTTAAACCAGATTTCATTTTGGAGAAATAGACACAATGGGCTCACATCCACCATGAACTGGCTAACTACTTGGCATGCTTTCCTTTCCTGAAGCTCTGATTTAGTGCATGGAAGCAAACGTTGGTTAAATACCCTCTACAAGTCAAGCACAGACCTAATCCCATGACATTGTCCAATTTATCCTTCTTATGACTTTAGGTACCATCATTCCACTTTAAAAATGAAGAAATGGAAATCTAAAGGAATTAAGTAACTGGTCCATGTTTAGCTAGTAAGACGCAGAGTCAGCATTCAAACCCTGGTTGTTCAGACTTCTGTGGTTTTTCACTCCACCATACTGTTTTGACTTTCCTATCTGTTAAAAAAAGGACAGGAATTCATGTCAAAATACTGGAAAGTAGTCACAGTGCTTACATCTTCTCAGAAAAAATCCATGTATCAATTCAAGAATCTATTCTCCACATTGTTGAAGTGAAGTGAAGTCGCTCAGTCGTGTCCGACTCTTTGCAACCCCAACNCATGTCAAAATACTGGAAAGTAGTCACAGTGCTTACATCTTCTCAGAAAAAATCCATGTATCAATTCAAGAATCTATTCTCCACGTTGTTGAAGTGAAGTGAAGTCGCTCAGTCGTGTCCGACTCTTTGCGACCCCATGGACTGTAGCCTACCAGGCTCCTCCCTCCATGGGATTCTCCAGCCAAGAGTACCTGGAGTGGGTTGCCATTTCCTTCTCCAGGGGGTCTTCCCGACCCAGGGATTGAACCCGGGTCTCCCGCATTCCAGGCAGCCGCTTTAACCTCTAAGCCACCAGGGAAGCCCCTCCACATTGTTAATATACAGTTAAAGGTTGCTGCCTCAAAGAAGCCTTCCTTTCCTACTCTGATCCACAGTTATCTTTGCCTTTGAATACCTACCAGGCATTTCTTTCATTTCTCTCTGTTAGGGAGTAATAGTGCTCATGTCTCTTATGTGCACGTTGTTTTCCTTAAAAACCTAACATTTTGGTCATGCTGCACAGCTTGTGGAATCCTACTTCCTCAACTAGGGATTGAACCGGCATCCGCAGCAGTGAAAGCATGGAGTCCCAACCACTGGACTACCAGCAAAGTTCTCCAAAAGCCTATAATTTTCTAGAGCAAATACTTTATGTATACTTTTAAGATGTTTATTATTGGACTTAGACCAGAACTAGGATCATAGCAGAACTAGAATCAGTTTTCAACTCATGTTGAATTGAAAGAGATTCACATATGAAGAAAATAAACTATTTTTTAATTAAAATATGAAGCCAGATTCATATGATCTTTCAAGTCCATATTGTTTTTGGTGATGATAAAACTTACATTATTTTCAACATTTTATAGCTCTTTTTGAAGACTTTGCTTCCCTTTCATTATATTGCTGGTTAAATTATTTGTAAAGTACCACAAACTGGGGAGTCAGAAGTGGTTGGGTTTTAATAGCAGCATTGCATTTGAATTGTTGTATGTCCTTGAGTCATTTATTTTGCCTTCCTGGCTCTCAATTTCTTCAGTTGTTGGAATAAAGATAATGATAGCACCTAGCTCATTGGATTTCATGTAACAATACCTCTAAAGTATCCAAACAATACTTGACAAATGGTTGGCACTCAGCAAACATATATTCCCTTTCTTCCATTAACATTGTCTCAAATCTAGTCTTATCTTTTCCAGTTTACACATAAGGGAAATGAGTTTTCAGGACACAGATCCGATGTGTCCAGATCAATCTTCCTTATCAGGATGCTTGGCATACTTTTATGCTTCTTTCCCAACTACACCTCTGCTGAATGGGGTCTACCACCTGGCTCCCACCTCCACCTGCTGAAACTCCAGCACCATCTCCTCAGGAGAACCTTCCTCCATTCAGAGCCTTCCTCCATTCTTCCAGCTGGAGCACTATCTCTGCCAGCTCCCTCTAACACTGGACAGAGTATGTTATCTCTGTTCATGGTACCTCTTAGAATATTTGTCACATTCCATTGTCATAGATTTTACCATGGTCTCATTTCATCTAAGCCCAAGGTTCAGAGACATTCCACTGCATACTCAAACTACATTCGGAGTTTCAAGGAGCCCCCTCCTTTTATCTGGGGAGCTCCTGAAGGTCTGGCATCACTGTAAAGAAAAGCATCCATGTGGGCCAATTAGGAAAGGCTCAGCAAATCCTTGGTGCTCTGGTCAGCATGAATTTCTGGATGATCAATGATCAACACACACAGGACTCTTAATGAAAAGTGATCAGCAAAGGCAGAATAGCTAATGGACAGGCAATATGGGCAATCCTTTGGGTTTTCCCTTTTTGTTGGGAAAGGAAGGAATTAGGCAGAACCTCAATGCTGACTCCATTCCCCTTTACATTGTCCCCTCTGTTATTTACCCAATTCCTGGCCATATCATTGTCCTACAAGAGTAAACCTCATACTCTTCTTTAGCTTGTACGACTATCATCCTGTATTTATCCCCCTGAATTTTTTCTTATTCTTTTTCCAGATCTCCACTGAAGCATAAGCTCTACTTTACTTCTATCGGGATCTTCTCTTTTGATTCCCCCAAAGTTCAGCCAAACATTTCCTCTTATAAATCAAAAGCTTTTGCTTTCAATTATTGTGTCTGATGTGGACTTCAAGAGCCTATTTTGAAGTTGAAAAAGTCAACTTTTTTTTCTCTCTGCTTTAGCAATTCTGATTCTCAAATTTATTTTATTGATGTCTCTGACTAAGAAAAAGGTCACATACAGAAAAGAGCAGAAAGGAAAATTATCAAGGTTGATATTTCAGAATAATATTTTTGACACAACTTTATATTATCAGTATTTGCATACATCACATCTCTTCCAAAAAGCATAAACTCTTTCAAGCCAAAAGTTTAATCTTGTCTCTCTTTATATCTTTTCAAAGTACCAAGCAAATGTTTTGTCTTTCATAGAGAAAGTAAATAGTATGTATTTGTTGAATTAAATTGAAAAAGCACAATACATGTTTTTGAAAATCCAAGGACAAAGCCACATGGAGGAACTTAGGGGCATAATATAATAAATACCCAGACACTGCGTTATGCTAATCAATTGATTCAGATATGTAAAGCGATTTAACTTTAAAAATTAAAAACATGCAGAATATTGTATCAGCTGTGCCTAGAAGGCCACATTATAAAAACGTTTGTGGGATAAATGACGCAAAATTAAATGTTCTTACATTCAGCTGGAATTCTGTATTCCATCTAATTAAATTATGACTTGTTTGATTAGTTATACCTGTGCAGCCAACTCAAAACCAAATTATTTTTATAATATTAGTAAATATTATTTGAAGATATTACAAATGAAGTTTAAAACCTCTTTCTTCTAATTTTAGGTATGTAATATATTGTCTGCCTGATATAATTATATTTCATTATATTTTATGCATTTAATTCTACTCATTAATAGTACTATTTTATTTAGTTGTTCTTTTCATGGCTATTGTTTTTCTTCAGGTGACAAAGGGGAAAAGGGTTTGCCCGGAATACCCGGGGGAAAAGGCAAAGCAGGTATAATATGCTCATTTTTTTCTTTTTTAAATTAATTTTTATTGTAGTGTGGTTACTTTACAATGTTGTATTAGCTTCTACTGTACAGCAAAATGAATCAGCCACATCTTCTGTATCCATCCCTCTGTTGATAGATATTCAGGTTGCTTTTCTTTTTAATTTTTAACATCATCACAAAACTATTTGTCTCAAAAATAAATATATTTAATAGAAGAACAATAGTCTGTTCAGTGTGATTAACCTCCTTTTCCTTGGGCCAGAGGAAAGGAAGGAAGGAAATTCTCCACTCTCTCTAGTGGTGACTTTTCAGGCCCTATGGAAGGGGTGGAAGGAAGGTGGTTCATTCCACCTCTGCCTCGCTTGCTTGAGGTAGCAAATCTAGTGCATCAGAAAGCAGCCCTCATGCCCTTAGACCAAGAGGAAAATCCACAAGGGCCTCAGCAATAGGACCAGCAATAGGTTCAGCCTTTCACCAGAGTCTCAAACAAACGCTGGCCAAGCATTTTGTCACCTGCAAACTGGCCCGATGGAGAGAGTCCTGGCAGTTACAGAACATGCGTCAGTGGCCCGGAAGCCTCTCCCTGATGCTAAGAAGAAGACTCTTTCCAGTGCTTGATGCAGGGAAAGAAAGTAGCTCATTCCTGGTGAGCTTCAATTATTTCTATCCATAAAGGTGTGAGTGCATGTGTGCTTAGTTGCTCAGTTGTATCAGACTCTTTGTGACCCCATGGACTATAACCTGCCAAGCTTCTCTGTCCATGGGATTTTTCCAGCAAGAATACTGGAGTGGGTTGCCATTTCCTCCTCCAGGGGATCTTCCCAACCCAAGGGATCAAACCTGCATCTCTTGCATCTCCTTCATTGGCAAGTGGATTCTCTACCACTGAGCCACCTGGGAAGCCCTTAGCCATAAAGATGTAGGGAAGCCTAATTCTAAGAACTGTTTTAAATTCCTTATATTTAACTGTGAATATGGATAAATAAAGCCACAGATTTTTCCCCCTTTTGGCTAGTAAAATTCATTTTGCTTTTCAACCAGTGGAGAAAAAAGCAAATGGAAACATTGACATGAAGCATCTGTTAAATAGGAAAAGAGAAGCATTTGAACTTTACATCGTTTTCCTTACAGTTTTTTCTCTGCCACATTATCAGTAGATGATTGAAAAGGTAAATGAGTAAAGGGGAATTAGTGGAAGAAACTAAAATCATAGTTAATCCACAAGGGACAACTTGCTCTTAAAATTATAAAATGAATCTATTCACAAGATTTAAACTTAGTCCTTGAAACATTAAGCCATACTCCAAATGGATAATCAGAATTAACATTAATTTCGTCATTAAAGGTTTATCCCAAGTAACAATACAGTAACGCAAGAAAAATCTAGAAATATGTTTTTAAAATGCTGTCAAGATTTTATTCTGAGACTGTAGAGGTACATTCNAATGAATCTATTCACAAGATTTAAACTTAGTCCTTGAAACATTAAGCCATACTCCAAATGGATAATCAGAATTAACATTAATTTCGTCATGAAAGGTTTATCCCAAGTAACAATACAGTAACGCAAGAAAAATCTAGAAATATGTTTTTAAAATGCTGTCAAGATTTTATTCTGAGACTGTAGAGGTACATTCTGTGTTCCACAAAAATGCCAAATGGTTCCCAATATGTGAGCAGGGGTTTGTCATATTTACTGTTCTTTTTAAAAAACTGGTTTAGAAGTCTCTTTTAACTCCTTCAAATTATTGTAAAAGATATATTCAGAATTCCTATATATTGGAAACCTTGTCTTTAATAAAAGACAAAAAGCATCACCATTCCACAGAAAGACATAGCTAGACTAGAAAAAAACAGTAAATATTGGGAAGAGAGCAATTGCCTTTCTTATCCATTCTTCATGGGCATCACCGTGAACTGACAGCTTTGTCATTTAAAAGGTACTGTCTGTGATTGTGGAAGATACCGAAAAGTTGTTGGACAGCTAGACATCAGTGTGGCTCGCCTTAAGACTTCAATGAAGTTTGTTAAGAATGGTGAGTCTATTCTCGTTTGCTTTGTGCTATTTATCCATGGATCTATCTCTTTCAACCTGGCAATTCTGGGATTTTCCTGGCTGTCTAGTGGTTAGGGCTCTTCCCTTCCATTGCAGGNCGTTGCTCATTGTGCCACCAGTAATCCTGTCATTCATCTCTGACCCCAGAGTCTCACATCTTCTGCCAGCATCCATAAAACTGTAGCAGGCTGAGCTGTTAGCCCGATCACAGGGTAAACCTCAGACCCTTCACGTTCTGGCCAGGAGGTGCCTTTGTAATTGTGGGCCTGGGAAATTGAAGCTCCCTTCTCAGAGGTATGGCAGGGAGAAAGGAGGCTTGAGGTGACATCTTGGAATCCCTGCTGGGCAGGATGGAAGCTGGAGCTAACCAAGGATGGGGAAATGGCTGGTGTGGCGAGCCCAGCTGATGCCTAGTGGGTACCATTCTACTCTGGAGTGAAACAGTCCCCGGCCAGCAGCTCCCAGCCAGGCCAGGGAGCGGGCAGCGTGGGGGAGGGGATGCACAGGCCGATCAGAGTGTGAATCCAGGTCGGAGTTCTGCTGGGCGGAAAGCCAGGAACACAGGAGAATCTGGGTTACGATGAGAGTAGCTCTCAGATTATGATCCCCAGGGACCTGGCTGGAAAGGAAAGAAAGCTTCAGGGAGAGAACTGATGTGCCGGGAGACAGTGGAGGGGAGAGGACACAGGAGGCTGCAGACAGGAAAGAGAACCCATGTGGTAGATAGGAAGTCTGGTCTTAGTGGGGTATTACCTTTTTAAAATACATGTATATATTTATTTATTCGGCGGTGCAGGATCTTAGTGGCAGCATGCAGAAGCTTCTTAGTTTTGGCACTGGGGACCTTTAGCTGTGGTATGTGGGTTCTAGTTCCTTGACCAGGGATCAAACCTGGGCCCTCTACATTGGAAGCTCAGGGTCTTAGCCACTGGACCACCAGGGAAGTCTTGAGGTATTTGTCTTTAAGGCACTGGAGATGGACCCAAATCCTTAATACAGATGTGCTTGTGTGTGTGTTAAGTCACTTTGGTGGTGTCTGACTCTTCACGACCCTATGGATTGTAGCCTTCCAGGCACCTCTGTCCGTGGGATTCTCCTGGCAAAAGTCCTGGAGTGGGTTGCCATGCCCTCCTCCAGGGGATCTCCCTACCGGGGGACCAAATCCCAGTCTCCTGCGTTGCAGGTGAATTCTTTACCAGCCAAGCCACGGGGGCTGGGGATAGGTTTGGGACTTAGGGACTTAGAGAGAGGTCTGATGTTTTATCAACCCCTGAGGAAATGGGAGAAGGTGCTAATCAAGGGATAAGTAACAGAGACAGGGATTTGGCGGTGGAAAACCATAAAGATTAAAAGACTTGACATCATCAGGTCCGACAGGAGGGTAGCCAGGGGCAGCATTTTTTAAATAATATGAACTGAGCCTGAAGGACCTGCTCCTGCCCGAGAGCAGAGACTCCACGAAGTTTTCCCCGAAGCCTTGCAATTAGATGGTACCTGTTGCTGCACCCAGGCTTATCTTTCACGTGAGGGTTGGGGCGGGGTTGGGGTTGTGCCTGTCAACCTTGCATTTGTTGACAGTTCAGGGTCTAGGGTATTTCACAGGTTTCTGGGGCCAGGATGATGTCCACTGGAGAATACGGTGTCTCATCTACCGCTCACCCCTGAAAAGGCTCTGCTTCCGGCGCACGGGTGCCCCGGGCTTCCCCGGGCCTTCCTGGTGACACCTGCGCCTCGGCTACACCTTTCAGGTGTCTCTGGGTTGCTGAGATCTCCAGGTTGCCCGGGTTTGTAACAAGGACTCATTGTGACTGAGGGCTCTGGCCAGTCACCAAATGAGAGAGACGGACGACCTCAGCTCTCCTGCCCTTCCCATCCCGGGCAGGCCCCCTGCCTCACCCGCTCCAGTTTCACCCGGGGTCTGAGCGGTCGGGGAAGCCGCGAGCCCGTGGCGGCGGGCCCCGAGGGCGCACTGCGCGGCCCAGGCGGCAGGTGGCGGCGTCTCCCCGCGCCCCGCGGCCGCACAGAGCCCCCGGACCGCGCGCACGCCCGCCCTTGACGGTACCGGGAAGCGCCCTGCCCAGCACCGGCTCGCGGCGTCTCTGGGCTGGGCCGTCCAAGTCCGGAGGACAGAGGGTAGCGCCTGAGAGGCGCGGGCAGCTCCGGGTGCCGGCGCGACACTCTCGCCTGCGGGACCCGCAGCGCAGCCCCCAAGGGTGCGGCGGCGTCCGGAGGCCGGGAGCCGGCAGAGGGAGAGAGGCGGGGCGGGGAGGCGCGGCGGGGCCGGGCGGGGCCGGACGGCCGACTGCGGGAGTCCAGCCCGGCGCACCCGGGCCTCTCCTCTCCCCGGGTCGGCTGCCGACGGGACGCCCTCGGGCCGAGGCTGCATGGGGCTCCAGCGTGGCCGGCTCTTCTGGCCGCTGCTCCTGCTCGCGGCTGCCTGCTCCGGGATCCTGGTCGCCCTGTACTCGGCGGTGGAGTTGCACCTGGGGCCCCGCACCGGAGCCAGGTAGGAGCTGCCGCGCGGGACCTGTCCGGAGGGCGCAGGGGACGCGCCGGGCGCCCAGCCCGGGGCCGGGGCGCCCTCTGGGGAGGCTTGCCGCGGGGACTCGGGCTGCGGCCTTTTGTACCCAGAGCCTCCACCCCGGCGTTAAACTCGTGCTGCCGGGGGTCCCACAGCGGCTGCTGGATCCAAGAGGAGCTTCGCCCCTTGCGCACCGGAGATCCACTCCCGACAGCTCTGCTGACTTCCCTCCAGCCCTGATTAGAAACCCTTTCATTTGTTCAACTTAGGCTTGGACATCGGAGTCAGAACTAGTCCTGGCTTTCCACGAATCGTCCCTCGCTAGCGTCACATTTCTCAGGTTCTACTTTGGGGACCGGGACCCAAGTCTCCCAGATCTAGCGTTGCGCGCGGCTCCTCAGTCCGGCAGCGGCAGGTCGCACCTATCCGGCTCGCTGTGGTCCCTGCCCTCCCCGCGCTCGGCTCGCTTCTCTCCTCCCGCTCTGTTCCGTTGTTTATTTTGATAAGCCCCGTCCGGGCGCTATCCGGTGAAGAGGTGGACCGGGGCCCACCTTGGGCTCCATCCAAGTTTCCCTCCCTGAGCTGCTCCTTCTGCGCTCCGCTCCCTCTCGCTGACCCTGGGCACCTTCCTTTCATTTGTGCCCCAGGAGGAGAAACCTGAGAGCCTGCCTTTGGTAGGTCAAGGTTCCAGTTACTGAAGAAACCTTAAAAGGGATTTAGCTTTACTTCCAGAAGGTGGACGGAGCTGTGCCCAGCGTCTGGATTTGTGAGGCCCCACGGGTACCTACAGCCTGGTGCAGAGGCCTCTGGGCCCTGGCTTTCCCTTCCCAGTGCCTTTCCACCCACACAGTCCTCACTAAAGGGAATGAAGTCAGAATTAGTGTCTGCTCTCAGGAATGGGGCTCTCCAGGTGGCTCAGTGGTAAAGAATCCGCCTGCCAAACAGGAGACCCAGGTTCAATCCCTGGGTCAGGAAGATCCCCTGGAGAAGGAAATGGCAACCCACTCCAGTATCCTTGCCTGNGTCTGCTCTCAGGAATGGGGCTCTCCAGGTGGCTCAGTGGTAAAGAATCCGCCTGCCAAACAGGAGACCCAGGTTCAATCCCTGGGTCAGGAAGATCCCCTGGAGAAGGAAATGGCAACCCACTCCAGTATCCTTGCCTGGGAAATCCCAAGGACAGAGGAGCCTGGCGGGCTATAGTCCATGGAGTCGCAAAAGAGTCAGACACTCAGACAGGACTTAGCAACTACAACACAAAACCAAAAACATTCAGGAAATAAAGTCAAAGGGCACCCAGTGTTGCAAAACAATATGAAACACGCTTGCCATTGATTATGCATCCCCTCCCTTTAGAACCAAAGGTGCTCTAGCTGGCAACACCTGAAGTTAACTTTGCCTCCTTGGAGTCAGACATTGCATAAGGAGAAGGACTGAAAAGGACTGAGGGTATTAAGAAAGCAGATCCGTATCAGTTTTCTGTAAAGATGTTTCGAAACACATTTATTTGAACATTCTTCAAAAGTAACTAATACCACTATACATATGAGGTTGACAGAACATCCGTTATACCTCAACAAAGCTTTTTTAAAAGACCTTTCATGTTTTAAAAATCTAGTACAATCTGTCCATATCCTTGATGTTTTGGTGATGTTTGCATTTTAGCTAAACTCCAGAGGCCAGGTCCAGACTCAGCCTCATTAGGAGCTGGACAAGCAGAGGGACAGGCTGGATGGAAATCTGAGCAGGGCAAGCAAGCTATGTGACCCCCCCTCACCTGGGAATCAAAAGCAGCCCTCCCGGCTACAGTGGGGAGTCCAGAGGAAGCCGAGTGCTGGGCCAGGCCTGGCCCACCGGAGATAGGAGCTGAGGCTCTCCTTGCAGGTTAGAGGGTGGACTCGGCCAATCAGTAGTCCCCGGGCTTGGTGTTTCTAGACTTGCTTTAGAGCAGGTTGCCATTGCCTCCTCCAGGGGGTCTTCCTGACCAAACCCACTGTCTCCTGCATTGCAGGTGGATTCTTTACCGCTGAGCCATTGGAGAAGCCTTATTCTCAGGGTGGTGTCTAAAAGCCTTTGGATTCGGGGTAGGGGGTGTTGGGGGAGTCTCTTGTACAGAAGGGGTGCTCTGGAGAGGAGCTGGCCTTCCTGAGACCCGAGCGATTCAAGGCTCCCTCCTGTTTCTATTCTGCCCATTCAGCAGTTCCTCCGTCAGGTTCCAAGCCTAGCTGCATGTTAGAATCACTGGGGAGGAAGGGATGACAGTGGCGGGAGGGGGGTTGAATCACTAGAGACCCAGAACCATCCGATCAGAATTCTGGTGTTTTTCAAAAGTTCCCTGGGGGTTCCTGAAGGCCACCTGGGCTGAGCACCACGGTCCCAGTTCCTCCTCTGAGAGGAGATACAGGGTTTTGTGGTTGGCCGATCTGTGCTGAGTGGAGGAAAGGATCACCCTGCTTTTTCTGGCCTGCTCTTCCAAAGTCTTTCACAACCCTGAAGGCAGGTGGGTCCAGACGCCCTTGTGGCTCAAACGGTCTTGGTGCCTAGAAGGAAGTCACTAGAAGCCTTTGTTTCCTTCGAAACTGCTGACCTCAGATCCTCCCCACCTGCTCCCTCAGGGTTGTTGGGGAGGCGGGAGGAGTCTGGGAGTAGCCTGAACACCCTCTTGAATGGATAGGGGCTCCTGTTCTTTCTTGTTTGCCCTCTGCCCAGGTGGCTCAGTGGTAAAGAATGTTACTGCTAATGCAGGAGCTGCAGGTTTGATTCCTGGGTCAGAAAGATCCCCTGGAGGAGGAAATGGCAACCCACTCCAGTATTCTTGCCTGGAAAATCCCATGGACAGAGGAGCCTGATATGCTACATACAGTCCATAGGGTCGCAAAGAGTCAGACACAACTAAGCGCACACGCGCACACACACACACACACACACACACATTGGTGCAGGGACCACCTAGCACCTGGAAGGTGGGTGTGGGGCAGTAACCTAGACCCTTACCTCCCTCCAGAAGGGTCAGTGTCATTGAGGCTGTCACAGGGTCTCTTCCCTTTGCCCTTTAGGTAACAATAGCTAATATTTAGAAGACACTTCTTACACAGGATAACACAGACTCTGTTTGAAGGCTCCCGACAAGAATGCAGGCAGGGGTATACCGGGGCCCCTGCCACGGCAACAGGAAGCAAACCCAATGCCAGGTTTTCTTGCTTGCTCCCTGGGGATGGGGGGGGTGGCTTGGTGAGTTGGTTCCTTCTACAGGGTGACAGTAGGGGTGGGTCCAGGGGGTCAGGCCAGAGAGGTGGCTTAGGTGGCCTGCCCACCCCCTTAGTTCAGCCATGTGCCAGCTGAACGTGCATACCTGCTTCTGCTCAGAGTCTGGTCTTCCTGTATCTCTTTGTTCATAATTTGCCCCAGCTGCTGCATGTACTCAGCTACTTTTAGTCCCTTGTAGTTTATTTTGCATTTTGTTGCTCGAGGAGATGTTTGTCCAAGTGCAAGCACTGCAGCAAAGGGTCCCAGGCCCCATTATTTATACTCGATTCTTTCATGTGTCTCTACTACAATTTCATATGACAATCTTCTCAATAATGCATATTTAAATTTAAAAGAACCTGGAGCTGTATTTTAAATCACATACAAAATTACTCCAATATTGGTCACAGACTTAAATGTGAAAGCTAAAACAAGCCTCTACATGAATACAAAGTAAAATATATCCATGGTAGCTATAAAAATAACGAGATTTGTTAAAATTAAGAACTTTGGTTCACTAAAATAAATTATTAAGAGAGTGAAAGATAAGACAAAACAGAAAATAACCTCAATATATAGGTATCAACAAGCTCATATCCAGAACATATGAAAAATTCCTATTAAATGAGAAAGAGGTCATTCAACCGTTAATGGGACATTAACAATCCTTCCTAAGAGAGAGAATATCAAAGTGGCCAATAAATGTATATAAAAAGATCCTCAAAAAACTAGTTTTCAGAGGACTACAAGTTAAAACCACTCCATATCCACCAAAATAGGTAAATTAAAAAATATCAAAAGACAATAGGTGAAGGTGAGGAGCAAATAAAACTTTTCCTGGTATTAGCAATCTGGGAAAATATCTACCTTTTCCAACAAATGCCAAACATAATCTTTGACCTACAGATTTCAATGAAAATCAGCTTATTACTGATACACCCAACAACCTATATGAATCTAACAAACTTAATGTCGAGCCAGACACAGGAGTATGTGATATATGAGCCTATTTACAGGAAGTTCAAAAAGAAACTAAAATGGTGATAAAATCAGGATGGTGGTGTGTGTGTCCTGGGGAGTACTGTCTGGTTAGCAACATGAGGGAATCTTCAAGGAAGTCTACAATGCTTTGTATCTTGATTAGGGTAGTGGTTCCATGAGTGAATCAGTGTATAAAACTATATCAACTGTATCTTTACAATTTGAACACTTTATTTTGGGTAAGTTACATCCCAATTTTTTAAAGATACTCTGTCACTTCCAATCAACTGAAATCAATATAAGGTTAAAATCTTTGCTCCTCGAACAATCAATTTTTTTTGTCTTGTTGCACAGGCCAAATAGAAATATTATCTTCAAAATATAAAGCATATTTTTATTTAAAGTTTAAATGTTAATATTTAAGGTCTTCCTAAGAGAGAGAATATCAAAGTGGCCAATAAATGTATATAAAAAGATCCTCAAAAAACTAGTTTTCAGAGGACTACAAGTTAAAACCACTCCATATCCACCAAAATAGGTAAATTAAAAAATATCAAAAGACAATAGGTGAAGGTGAGGAGCAAATAAAACTTTTCCTGGTATTAGCAATCTGGGAAAATATCTACCTTTTCCAACAAATGCCAAACATAATCTTTGACCTACAGATTTCAATGAAAATCAGCTTATTACTGATACACCCAACAACCTATATGAATCTAACAAACTTAATGTCGAGCCAGACACAGGAGTATGTGATATATGAGCCTATTTACAGGAAGTTCAAAAAGAAACTAAAATGGTGATAAAATCAGGATGGTGGTGTGTGTGTCCTGGGGAGTACTGTCTGGTTAGCAACATGAGGGAATCTTCAAGGAAGTCTACAATGCTTTGTATCTTGATTAGGGTAGTGGTTCCATGAGTGAATCAGTGTATAAAACTATATCAACTGTATCTTTACAATTTGAGCACTTTATTTTGGGTAAGTTACATCCCAATTTTTTAAAGATACTCTGTCACTTCCAATCAACTGAAATCAATATAAGGTTAAAATCTTTGCTCCTCGAACAATCAATTTTTTTTGTCTTGTTGCACAGGCCAAATAGAAATATTATCTTCAAAATATAAAGCATATTTTTATTTAAAGTTTAAATGTTAATATTTAAGGTTAAAATGCTAACATTATTTTTCATAATAATAACATTAAGCTTCCTTTTGATTGTTCATGTTGTAAAAAACTGAATCTACCTCCTGCCAAGTTATACAGAACCATCTACTCCATTTATTTACTCTTTTTTTTGGTCAAATATTGACAAGTGGCAGTGTGACACTAGTCAAAGATTTAAAGCAAACACATTTCTAGTTTGAATGGAAGTTTCCATTGCAATATTGTAATCCAACTAAAATGTCTAATTTGGTGGTCCCTTCACTGACTAGTGACAAGTCCTTTAATTAAGAACAAAAGATCATAACTACCAGTTAACCCTTTGTATACAGTTTTCCTTTAGTTTGCAGAATATTTGCTTAGTACTAGTCAGTCAATTCCAGCTAAACAATTTAGCAATAGTGTAGTAAACCAGGAATCTAGAGATATGAAACAAGGGGAAGTTTACATTATTTTAACAGAAATACAATCTTTACACAATATCAATTTTCATCTTGGGGTTTTGTATTAATAGTGATGGATCAGCCATTTGGGAGTGATTATACCAGAAAGCTCCTTATATTAGGAATCTGGCATCAACACTATTTAATTACAGAGCACTGGCTGAAGCTTTTAACTTCCTTCTACATACAAAGTAAAGTGTTATTTCTAAAGTTATTCCATTCTATTCCTTAGAGAAAGTTCCACAATAACTTCTTAATGAACCATATTATGATTTCTCCATAGTAGTCACTTACATAGGTGCACTTATTAGAAATTTAATTAGATTTTCATTTTATGCATAGATGAGGTCTTTGCTAACTATGAGGAAAAGAGAGCCATTTTGCTATATGTGGCAGTGGCTCAGTGGTAAAGAATTTGCCTGCCAAGGAGATGCAAGAGGTGCAGGTTTGACCCTTAGTTTGGGAGTAGGAAATGGCAACCCACTTCAGTATTCTTGCATGGAAAATTCCATAGACAGAAGCGCCTTGTGGGCTACAGTCCATGGGGTCACAAAGAGTTGGACATGACTGAGCATGCACGCACTCCCTACTTTAAGAAAACATCATAGCTTCTGGGGCTTCTCTTGAAACTACTAGTGCAGCTCTGGAATCCTCATTACTTCTCTTTCATGTCCCTAGGCCTAGACTTGTATTAAGCCACCAAATATTAGGGAGCATGCTATCCAGCCTTATAGTTGTCACAGACCACTGTTACAAGTTACATAACAAATTTAAACCTTTTTAATAAAATGTGGTTTTCTGTTCTCCCATTCCCTATAAAAGAAAGGAAAAGAACACATCATAGTATGCATTAGATCTCACCATTCTCTCTCCCTTTTTCATATGTAGCATGAAAACATTCTATATTTTGATTAGCATAGAGACTGACTATATTATGCTCATTGCTGCACACTGTATCTTATAAAACTACTCATCTAAAGCAGTAATTTCTTCTCTGCTGATGCTGCCCCTAAGTCGCTTCAATCGTGTCCAACTCTCGACCTCATGGACTGTAGCCTGCCAGGTTCCTCTGTCCATGGGATTCTCCAGGCAAGAATACTGGAATGGGTTGCCATGCTCATCTCCAGGGGATCTTCCCAACCCGGGGATTGAACCTGCCTCTCTTATGTCTCCTGTATTGACAGGTGGGTTCTTTTTTATTTTTTAAGTCACTATTATTATCAATTTTATTTAATGGTGATTCACTACATATCAATCACTCTACCAGGTGACTTAAACTTTTAACCTTTATTTAAAAAAAAAAACTTTGCAATAAATACTATTATTATCTCTATTTTTCTAGGGAGAAAACAAGCTTAGAGAGCTTAAATAACTTATCCCAAATACTAAAGCTAATAAGTCATGGAAACAAAACTTCAACTCATATCTGTTTAGTTTCAAACACGTTAAACTATATTGCCTCTCCTAATATGCTTCCAGGAGAAGTTGACAGGTGGGTTCTTTACCATTAGTGCCACCTGGGAAGCCCCCTAATTTCCTCTCAGCCCTATATGAAAAACTGTACCCTGGAAAGTGGTGAGGGCTCTGTTACATAATTAGATCCAGTTTGTCCAAATATAAAAGATACAAAAAACAAAACTACAAACTGTTAAATAAAATATTTTCTACTTTTGTTAAAAAACAGATATAGCTTTACAACATGTTTTCATGGGGTAAAGGAACAGGAAAAGTAATAGCACAATTTCAAAATTAGTTTTATTTCTTAACAAACAGCAAGATGAAGACAGGCAGCCTGGAACTGAGCAGCACACCACCCCAGCCAGAACTCCAGCCCTGTCCCCGCTAAAAGGAACAATATGAAGAGATGGACTGGGCCCCTGTCAGGAGGCTTGTCCTCCAGAGCTCAAGCTTGTTGCACTTCTCCATTCTCTCATCAAAGCATAGAACTTTGGCTTTTGAACCACTCAGTCTTTTTCTATTGGCACAAGTGATACCAGGCAGGAGGCCCCCACCTGGTGATCCTAACCACCCATTCTGTCCTAAAGTTACAGGGGATCACTCTGAAGGGTCATCAAACTCAAGGGAAGAGGCTCCTGAGCGCCTACCTCCAGCGGAACAATCTGGGGCAACAGACTCGCCTTGAGTATGCATGTGAACCTCTTTCCGACCTGAAGCTTCTCTTCCAGAACAAAACCCAAGTCTGACTAGAGATCCTCGGGCCACAGCAGTGAGTCTCAATGTCAGGGGACACTTGCCTACAGGTAAAAGACCTAGATACCTTCACTTTAAGGAAAATATGACATATGACCATTATTCTCTTGTTTTTATTTGGCCATGTATCTTAAATTGTCTGATGCCCTTTGTTTCCAAAAGGTAAGACAAAAGGTGGTCTCTCAGGGATACAGAGAGTTCTGGCTGAGGCCTTGGGACCACCACACATAAAGGCAGCTGGGGGAAAAGTCCCGCCGGTCCACTGGGGTGATGACAACGTCTACACTCAACAGGAAGCACTTACAGAATACAACCTGTGCTCCTCAGTGCCCCTCAAGAATGAGGAGCAGGGCAATAGGCAGAAGGGGGATTTGTCACTAGCAAAGCTCATTAATAATACCCAGAAAATAAAAATAGAACGTGGGTGAGAAAATAAATCTAACCTCTTTTTCTTTTCCTGTTGGCTTAGTCTGGTTTTATTGGCTCAAAAGAAGCCGTGTGCAGAGGCCTCGCACCCAGCACTTCGGTCCAGAGTTCTCAGAGGGCAATGGCGACAACAGACACCTCAGTTCAAAATGGCCGCGGTGGGCTGTGCGCTGCCAGGAACCTACAGCAGCCAACAGCACGCCCGGGCCAATCTGCAAGAACTCCGCCCCTCCCTGCTAACAAGGAGATCACACCAGTCAGTCCTCAAGGAAATCAACCCTGAATAGTCCCTGGAAGGACTGCAGCTGAAGCTCCAATACTTTGGCCACCTGATGAGAAGTGTCGACACATGAGAAAAGACCCTGATGCTGTGAAAGATTGAGCGCAGGAGGAGCAGGGGACAACAGAGGATGAGATGGTTGGATGGCATCATGCTTGCGTCTCCATTCTTTGATCAAAAGAGGAAGCTTTCCTTTGTCTGGAAGAAAAGATAAAAGAGAGGAAGAAAGACAGGAAAGGAGAAAAAAGAAAAGAAAAAGAAATGAGGTTTCTCTTTATGCCACCTGCTGCCTGCATGCTAAGTCACTTCAGTCATGTCAGACTCTTTGCTACCCTGTGGATTGTAGCCCGCCAGGCTCCTCTGTGCATGGCATTCTAACCTGAGGTGGATTGCGGTGCCCTCCTGCAGAGGATCTTCCTGACCCAGGGATTGAAACCGCATCTCTTGTATCTCCTGTATTGTCAGGTGGATTCTTTGCCACTAGCACCACCCGAGAAGCCCATGCTATCTGATACATTTCTGGAATTTTCTGCCCACATGATGAGCTCAGATCCGACCTCCAGGACTCTTTTTAAAAACTCTTGGAAGAAGTCTGAGGCTGAGGCAAGGTTTTAATTGAGACTTTTCAGAATTTTCTGTGTTCCACAACTGAATATGATGATGGTACGTCCCCTGCCTCTAGTTCTCCCCACTCCACCATCCATTTTTCCTCCTTGTCTCTTCCCACCCCAGTATCACTTCACAATTGAGGGGTCTCCAATGCCCATAAGGCACCCTCACAACTAGGATCCATAGACATCTAGGCAAAAGCATTGTTAAATCTTGAATAAATTAACTTAAATCCAGCAATATTATATACTTAGCTTCTCTCTTTTTGAGACAGATAATCACATTCTTCTTTTCCTCACTGCAAAGTCATAGCAGGGATTAGGGAAACCGAAGAGAAATTCTACTACATCGTGCAGGAGGAGAAGAACTACAGGGAATCCCTGACCCACTGCCGCATCCGGGGTGGAATGCTAGCCATGCCCAAGGACGAAGCTGCCAACACGCTGCTGGCTGACTACGTCTCCAAGAGTGGCTTCTTCCGGGTGTTCATCGGGGTGAATGACCTTGAGAGGGAGGGTCAGTATGTGTTCACAGATAACACTCCCCTGCAGAACTACAGCAACTGGAAGGAGGGTGAGCCCAGCGACCCCTATGGCCACGAGGACTGTGTGGAGATGCTGAGCTCAGGGAGATGGAATGACACCGAGTGCCATCTTACCATGTACTTTGTCTGTGAATTCGTCAAGAAGAAAAAGTAACTTCCCTCTCCCTTCACGTTCGTCATTTCCCTGTGACTATCGCCGCTGTTATTTTTATCCATCCTTTTCTAATTACACTAAATTCATTCTAACTCCAGGCAAGTGAGAAATGCTAGACTAAATTTTGAGGATCTTCATCGCCATGCTTATCCATGATGATTTTGATCATTTTCATAAATGGTATGTTATTGATTCAGTAGCTCACCAGGTTAGGGGTCCCAAGAGAGAACTTGAATCACTTGTTGTATAGGAGATGGCTGTCTACTTCTCAAATGGAATACTCTCTTGACATTTGCTCTGTTGACTCTCTCTAAGGCCCTAAACCACTGTCTGTATGGCCCAGTGAATGATGAATTGGACAGTGGATTGATGATTAGGCTCAAAGCCAGATATATGAGAAGGCTTCATTTAGTAATGTCAAGGTATTATCTGTCTTTGAACCCAAGGTCCCCAGTTCTTTGACCAGTCACCCACCATGGCCATAGCCACACTTGCAAGGTCTTCTGTTTGCACAGACATAGAAATACTTTAACCTTAAACCTCTATATGAGGACCTTCTAGCCTAGTGACCGATTCTAGGCCATATGGAATCATGTGGTTAAAATTTATGCTTCTGATTGACAGCCTTCACTGAAGTATACCAAATATGGGCCACCTTTCTGTACACCCACAATTTAATCCCAGGCCTCCAGATATTAACCCTCTGATCTGAGGAAAAGGGAACTCTAGAAATTGAAAAGATAAAAAGAGAAGCAAATATTGTATATTAATGCACATATGTGGAATCTAGAAAAATGGTACAGATGAATCTATTTGTAGGGCAGGAATAGAGAAGCAGATGCCATGAACAGTCATGTGGAAATCGGGAAGAGGGAGTGAGGATGAACTGGGAGATGTGGATTGACGTATTTGCACTGCTATGTGTAAAACATATAGCTAGTGGAAAGCAGCTGTATAGCACAGGGAGCTCAGCTCGGTGCTCTGTGGTGAACTGGAAAGGTAGGATGGGGGAGAGGGAAGGGGTTCCAAAAGGTGGGGGATATATGTATATGTATAGCTGATGTACTTGGTGGTATAGCAGAAACGAACACTAACATTGCAAAGCAACTGTACAGCCCCGCCCAAAAAAGAACCCTCCCCAAAGAGAAAAGGTTAGTTCCCAAACAATATTATTTATAATCTTGTGCTAAGATGACCTCCTTCTATTAATATGTCTCCATTTTTCCTCATCTTAGTTTTATCCATAGCATCTTTCCTTCTCTTGGTATGGAGAAGGAGGGAAAGAGTTTGTGAAGCCTTCAGAGAACTCTGGAAACTTCACAGTGCTACTGACATCATGTCGCTAAGGTCTTTGTCTGCCTCTCATATATCACTCATTGTGACATTTCATGGCAGGTGCTTTATTCTGTGTAACTGTATGTTGTAAAAACCTCACATCAGTGATGCTTTCCTATGATATCACTTCCTATGTCATTTTCTATGATGTCATTTCCTATGATGTTTCTCCTATGACATCACAACAATGTGTCAATATGGCATTTGGAACATGCCTAAGACTCACCTATATTATAATACTAAACTGGTAAAATTCTACTTTGAACTTCAGATGAAACCTCAAAGCAGCTCTCATTTGAAATTTAAAAATAAAAGTTCAGCCAAACCCTAGATTATCCCCTTGTAAACTGCTGCTCCAGTTATAGTTTGTGACATATAATTAGACTGTTTAAAATGCTGGCAAAACAGTTAATGAAGTAAGAGAAACAGATCAACAACATATGTTCACCTTAAACCATCTGTTCATGATTTCATCCATGACTAACTGGTTATGAGAATGGACTTAATTAGGTTATTTCTGTGAATGTTTCAAGGGTCACAAACTCAGGTCCTACAGGGGCCACACAGATGAGATAAATAAATTGAGTGTTACAGGTGGGGATCCTGGTACACTGAACACAGATTGCCCTCCTAAAGAAACCAGCTGCTTCTTAGTCATTGCTATTTTTGCCATGAAGGACCCAGTGCCACTACATGATCTGCTATTTAAGAGAAGTCAGAAAGCTGGAAATTTGTGAGATGGTTGTCTATTTTTAAAAGTTGATGACTCATGATTCTTAATCTAAATTCTAAGTCACATAAAACAGACCTCTCCACCCCTCACCTCTGAAGGTTCTAACTATATAGTAGGTCATTAGGACACAGTGATGTGTCAAAGCCAAGGTCTCCCGTTTATATCACATTCAGTTCAGCTCAGTAACAGGAATTTGGTCAATGTTTATCATTCATCAGGTTAATAAACCTGGAGGAGAAGGGGACGACCGAGGATGAGATGGCTGGATGGCATCACGGACTCAATGGACGTGAGTCTGAGTGAACTCCGGGAGATGGTGATAGATAGGGAGGCCTGGCTTGCTGCAATTCATGGGGTCGCAAAGAGTCGGACACGACTGAGTGACTGAACTGAACTGAACTGAACTGAGGTTAATAAACTAGTTCTGGATTCAGACTTTTGAGAATATGGCATATTTTAAAGGCAGAGCAATTAAACAGAATCACAAAGCAAGACATCAGATCAAAGTCAGGATCCTTGGGTAGAATGCCAGCCAAGAGCTCAAGGAACAAGAGTTTAGAAATACTTTGGTAGGTAGGTTTAGTCACTAAGCTGTATCCAACTCGTGTGACACCCATGGACTATGTAGCCTGGCAGGCTTCTCTGTCCGCGGGATTCTCCAGGCAAGAATACTGAAGTGGGTTGCCGTGTCCTCCTCCAAGGGGTCTTCCCGACCCAGGGATCGAACCTGGGTCTCCTGTATTGCAGGCAGACTCTCTACCGAATGATCCACAAGGGATGACTTCCAGGATGAGAAAATAGAGAGGGAACAGACACCAAACGTTGCCGACAGGCAGCTCACATTGGAACCCATATTCTGAGTTGTTCTAAGCTCCCCTAAGTGTGAATATTAATTATGTGTACTGTCAACGCGATTCTTCTTTCTCTTATGATCTTTGTAATAATAACAACATTTCTCTTAATGACTCATCTTTGGTGCCAGTGTTTCCAAGAGAAGATGACAGAGTTTCAGTGAATAGGATTTATCCTGCAATCTTGCCTGGGAGAAATTTCGAAGACACCACGCACTTGATTAGATTTGCAGTGAAACTTACTTTGCGCTTACAAAATAAATGCCCTCACATATTTATTTTCCAAGTAATCCCAATAAACTCTAAGTATGAAGGGCAGACATTTTTAATGCCATCTTCCCAAAGAGAATACTGAGGTCCAAGGAAGCCAAGCAATTTACCAAAATTAATATGTGAGAAAAGCAGAACTCCAGCCTGCTGATTAAAATCTCAATCCAGTGTTCTCTCCTGATTTTACTCTTATTTTGAATGGAATTTCATCCATGATTCTCTTGTGATAACAGAGGCTCCGATAATCTCTCTTGATTACTTTCCAAATTTAAAGATCAGGGCTAATTAACAGAGATGCTAGGAATTCAGAAATGTGTGTTACAGATATGGTCCTTGCAGGTTTCTCTTTAAATCTGAGAATGTCTACACATGTCATTAATGTTGAGGAGGTGACAGGGCAGCAAAACTATAGCCTTGCAGATAACTTACAGGGATATCTGTAGGGAAAGCAAAACAAATATCTTAAAGGCATGATACAAATATATTTAGGAAATAGAAACAGACTCACGGACTTAAAGAATGAACTTATGGTTGCCGAGGTGGGGAAAGGATAGGGGGAGGGACATTTAGGGAGTTTGGGGTGGACAGATACACAATGCTCTATTTAAAATGGATAACCAACAAGGACCTACTTACTGTATAACAAAGGGAACTCTGCTCAAGTTATGTGGCACCCGGAATGGGAGCGGTGCTTGGGGGAGAATGGATACATGTATATGTATGGCTGAGTCTCTTTGCTGTCCGCCTGAACTATCACGTTGTTAATCGGCTATACTCCAATATAAAAATATAAAATGAGCAAGTAACTATTTGTCCCATAAAATAATTCAGTAGAGAATTTCCTTAAATAGCATTTAAAATAAATTTCATTCTCAAAAGTTAACTGTTTATTCAACTTTTTAGGAATATAGCTGGGCGTTTCCCAAGGATGACACAAAGGTTCCAGGGGATGAAAATTAAAAATTTATTCACAGCTACACAACGCTGCCTTCTCAAAGCAACACATTCTATAACTAAGCAAGAGGAAAGAGTTTATGTACAGAGTCATTGCCTAAACACAATAAAAAGGTATACATCCTGTATTGAGACACATATAACAAACATTGATTACACTTTGGATAATTCACCCATAAGAATACTGGTATTTAAAAAATGTATTTTTTCCTGCTAAGATGTATGTGAACTGCTTTGATTGTTATTAACCAATTAATTTTCAGCTCTCTGGATTGCACACCTGGAGACATAAAACATCTATGGAATAAGAAAAGTTAACAAGATAGCAGTACCCATGGCAGTTGCCGTGGTTCTGGTATACATACATTTTTTTATATGAGACTGTCTTTTACTACCCCACAACAGATGGCCATAAAGCCCATATCCGAAGGGTTTTAGTAATTTGCTAACCCCATTTGAGCTCTTTTTCTTACAGTGAACTAAAATACTTCCCTCTGATGTCCATCTGTCTTTCTGCTGTTTATAACTTTGAAAGGCCTGGCCCTGAGACAAGCTAGGGCAGGCTCTTAATGAAAATACAAATCAGGGCAGGGGGACTGTGCTCACTGTGGCACTGGTTACTAAGGGGAATATCAAGTTTTGCACATTTCTCTAAACCTAGATGTTATGCCCTACACCCAGTGAATTTAGATTTTTACACTTTGGATAATTCACCCATAAGAATACTGGTATTAAAAAAATGTATTTTTTCCTGCTAAGATGTATGTGAACTGCTTTGATTATTATTAACCAATTAATTTTCAGCTCTCTGGATTGCACACCTGGAAACATAAAACATCTATGGAATAAGAAAAGTTAACAAGATAGCAATACCCATGGCAGTTGCCGCGGTTCTGGTATACATACATTTTTTAATATGAGACTGTCTTTTACTACCCTCCAACAGATGGCCATAAAACCCATATCCAAAGGGTTTTAGTAATTTGCTAACCCCATTTGAGTTCTTTTTCTTACAGTGAACTAAAATACTTCCCTCTGATGTCTATCTGTCTTTCTGCTGTTTATAACTCTGAAAGGCCTGGCCGTGAGACAAGCTAGGGCAGGCTCTTAATGAAAATACAAATCAGGGCAGGGGAACTGTGCTCACTGTGGCACTGGTTACTAAGGGAATATCAAGTTTTGCACATTTCTCTAAACCTAGATGTTATGCCCTACACCCAGTGAATTTAGATTTTGTTGGTGAGGCATTAGAGGCACAGATAGAGTAGAACTGAGATTCAAAATCATGTGAGCATCTCAACTATAAATAATCCATTTATTGGATTGGCTAAATAGTTCTTTTGGGTTTTTCTGTAAGATGTTACAAAAACCCTGAATGAGCTTCTTGGCCAACCCAGTTTAGGAGACGGTATATGGTGGACAGGGTTAAAGCCCAAGGGAGGAGGCTATTAAGAGGTCAGTGGTTTGGTAAGACCTCATTGAGTGGGTTTAAGGCAGGTGTTCAATGACAGTGGGATGAAGTCCAGGTCAGAGTCCAGATGTGTTAAAACATACATGGTGAACAATTGACTTAGATGGAGTGTAGAACTCACCAACTCATTAATTCACCAAATATACTTAAGGAGCGTTTACTATGATATGAGGGCTAGAGACTCAATGAAAACGAAGACAGATCAGATTTCCAGCCTCATGAACAGAACTCTCCTCTGGCTCATTGAACATTGGGAATATCAAGTTTTGCACATTTCTCTAAACCTAGATGTTATGCCCTACACCCAGTGAATTTAGATTTTGTTGGTGAGGCATTAGAGGCACAGATAGAGTAGAACTGAGATTCAAAATCATGTGAGCATCTCAACTATAAATAATCCATTTATTGGATTGGCTAAATAGTTCTTTTGGGTTTTTCTGTAAGATGTTACAAAAACCCTGAATGAGCTTCTTGGCCAACCCAGTTTAGGAGACGGTATATGGTGGACAGGGTTAAAGCCCAAGGGAGGAGGCTATTAAGAGGTCAGTGGTTTGGTAAGACCTCATTGAGTGGGTTTAAGGCAGGTGTTCAATGACAGTGGGATGAAGTCCAGGTCAGAGTCCAGATGTGTTAAAACATACATGGTGAACAATTGACTTAGGTGGAGTGTAGAGCTCACCAACTCATTAATTCACCAAATATACTTAAGGAGCGTTTACTATGATATGAGGGCTAGAGACTCAATGAAAACGAAGACAGATCAGATTTCCAGCCTCATGAACAGAACTCTCCTCTGGCTCATTGAACATCCAGGCTACCATACTAAAGCCAAAAAGTTAATTCATTGTTGGGGCTGGAATACATAAACCTATTCTATCTTTATTCTTACTTCCTCTTCAATGTAACATCTCTTCAAAATTATACTGAAACAAGTCAGACAAGGAAACTTTTTGGATAAAATTACCGCAGTACCATTTCTTGAAGAGCAACATTAACATATTTCTTCAAATACATTTTTACATTCCAGTAGGCTGACTAATTTTGATGTGAACAAGAAGTTCCTGCATCATTGAATATACCCACCCACACCACTTCTTTACAAGACAGAATATATCCTGTGTCTGTGCTTGGATGAACATTGACCCCTGATAAATGTTCCTCCACAATATTTTCTTCTGGTGACCGACACCAAAATTCAATGAAACCCAGATTTGCCACAGATTGTCACTTTCATAATAAAGACAGGTAGGANACACATGCCACTTCTCTGCAGAAGAGCTTGGGGGAGGGGGTGCTCTGTTGTCCAGCTGGCTTCTCTCTCCCATGAAATAAGAACAATCCCAGATGAGACCTCTCTGACAGCCTGAGTCCCTGACAACATGAAACAGAGGAACAGCTGACCCTTGACGTACAAGTGGCGTGGCTGAAAAAAACCAAACCCCTGTGGTTGCCAATGCTGAGATTTTTAAGGTCACACACAACCCAACTTCCTCCAAGGGCCGAGCTCCAGGTAGAGTCAGGGCCCGTCCATTCTGTCTTGGTGTCGAGATACATTCAACTCCACCGTCCTCTATGATAGACACGGCAAAGAAGTTTGCAGTTGGACAGCAATAAAAGTCATCTCGTGACCTGCATTGTGTGTGTGTTAGTCACTCAGGCGTGTCCGACTCTGCGACCCCATGGACTGTAGCCTGCCAGGCTGTTCTGTCCATGGAGATTCTCCAGACAAGGATACTGGAGTGGGTTGCCATACCCTCCTCTACAGGATCTTCTGGCCCAGGAGCCAACCTGCATCTCCTGCATTGGCAGGCGGATTCCTTACCACTGAGGCACCAGGGAAGCCCCATTAAAGACTGGCAACTATCTCAGAAGCATTCACTGTACAATTCAAAAAGGTAGATTGCTTCAATAAAAAGTTTACTTTCTTCATATATTTATCTTAGGGTTAATGCATGGAAGTACCAAGAAAGAAGAAAAAACCCCTACTGAGCAAATGAGGTCAATGAGGAGGGACCCTGAGCGCCGCAGCTGCAAGAACCACTTTCCCCATCAGGCCCTTCTCCGAGCCTCTTACCAGAGTCCTGGCTCACTCACGCTGCCTCCCTTTCCTTCTCGGCTCCTCTTTCTTGCATCCTGGGGTGGCTCCAGTCACCTTGTGCAGCCGCCAGCTAGGATGGCAACTCAGAAGTGTGCTTCTAACAGGCACAAGAAGAGAGCTCGGAGCTCCGCCTGCAGGAGGCTTGGCCAGGCCGGCAGCGCAGGAGACACCTCCAGGGCCCGCTGGTACCAGGCGTCAGCCCAGGACAGAGGTCTTTCCTGGGAATGGAGCGCATGCAGCCGGACTGAGGTATCCATGGACTGAGGGGGCGAGAGAGCAGAGGAGAGCAGTGGGGATGACCAACAGCCTGGGCCTCTGGCTGGGAACAGGAAGGAACAGTGGCCGGCAGGCAGTGCAGAGAGAGAAAAGCTCGGCCCATGGGGCGCGAGGCAGAAGGAACGGCTCGCCGGAGAGAAGTGGCCTTGACCACACTTTTAACTGGTTTCAGGCCATGTCCATCATGAGAATCCAAATAGTCCCTCTAGGAATACAGTCATTTCAGAGATGGAGGAAAAGACCATGGAGCATTAGGGTTAAAAAACCGGTAGATTCTCTGAGGAAGGTGAGCATCAGCTAACAGTGAGAACGCCCGTCCCTTTAAAAATACAGTTGTTTTAAGTGAGGTATCACCTCTTTTTGAACCATGTATATATAGAGTGAGTGAGTGAAGTCGCTCAGTCGTGTCCCTCTCTTTGCGACCCCATGGACTGTAGCCTACCAGGCTCCTCCCTCCATGGGATTCTCCAGGCAAGAGTACTGGAGTGGGTTGCCATTTCCTTCTCCAGGGGATCTTCCTGACCCAGGGATCGAACCCGGGTCTCCAGCATTCCAGGCAGATGCTTTAACCTCTGAGCCACCAGGGAAGCCCATGTATACATAGAGATACACACAAATACATATGTGGGATCATCTTACAAGCTCAAAAACTAGTAGTAGACAAAAATGTTCACCTGGAAATAGCCACAGGTGGTTAAAGAATGACAGAAACGGTTCTCTTTCCTTGCACCTCCACTGGCCCCGAAGACCTGACCCGTTGGTGCTGACAGCAGCAACGGCGGCGGTTAATGTTCAAGCTGGGCCTCAGCGCCAGGGTTCCAAGCGGCCGCTAAGGACGTGACGGGTGTGAGCAGGGCAGTGGAAACCTCATCCCGGCGTGGCCCAGGGGACCGGCCAGCTGCATGACGCACAGACAGGGCTGCCAGCCCAGAGCCCAACAGCCCAGAACTTCTCAGGGGCACAGGGCAGGAGCAGCTTGCAACGGCAGCGAGCTTCACCCAGAAGCCCATCAATGCAAACACTGCAACCTTGCAGCTGTCGTTGGGTTTACTGGCAAAGCTCTCAGCAGAGTGACACGTTTCTAATTACCCACCGAAGGATATTAGTGAACTGGGCCTAATGATGTAAAATAACCTGTATCCTTAAAAACCAAGATCTAATTTGCGATTTACCCAGGGAATAAGACAATGCTAGCCACTGCTCACCTTAAAAACAAACAGAAAATCTTTTATATTCTCACTGAGGTCACTTCTGCTTCTAACCAACATTGTTAATGAATTTTAGAAAGTTTCTGAGTGACTTAGAGTCAAAGTCTATTGTAGGCTATGTTCATATTTCTAAGACTATCACTCAAATGTTCAGATTCACTGTTTTTATTATTTCTCTCACACTGATGCTGGCTTTTCATAACCAAAGGTACACAGCCTGCAGCATTAAGGTCTAAACTGCCCTGTGAGTCCATAACACCCCCTTCTTGAAAGACAGCGAGCTCACAGAAGGATATGGAAATAGCCTAAGGCTTTATGTGCTGAATGCATCTGCAAAAAAAAACACCACAGAAGTGGATATTCACAAACATGGCTCATTACTTATGTATCAAAAATCTCCCCTCTCTAGTGCCTTACTTCTCTCAAATGTTTAAGACCCAAGAAATACTGTGTGATGAGGAATGCACACATACACAGACACACTCATATAGATACACATTCACACACACTTGTAAGGTCAGATTTTTTTTAACATCTAAAAAGTCAGCAAGATAGATTTGTACATTGCATCCACACCCAGTTCATCCCACACTGTCTGTCTCAGTGACTTCATAGCCAGAGATCAAGCCACACAGCATTTTTCAACTTCCCCTGAGAATGTCAAATTCAAAACCGTAGACCAGTTTAAGCTTCCTTCATTTATTAACTAGAGGAATTCCCCAGACATTTAGGATTCAGACGGTGCTTTGAAAACAGACGAGCTTAAGTGTAGCTCCCAAAGGGATGCAACACTCTTCGAGAAAAAGCAAGGTCAATGTAAAGCTGCCAGCAGCTTCAGATCCTTGTACATTCAGAAACACCCTCAAAAGCAGGCAGGACCTCGGCCGGCGTAACTGACCTGGCCTGAGGACACAGGAACACGCCAGGCGGGGGGCGGCGGCCCAGCGAGCTCTGCTCACAGCGGCCCAGATGAAGTCAGTGCAGATCAAAGTTCAAGCTGGTCACAAAAAACCCCGTTCTGCCAGGCTGAACCCTTGTCCTTGTTCATGAGATGCAGTACTCTTTCTGGGAACAGGGACTTATTGTCACAGCTTCTAACAGCAGTGTAGTCTCATAAATAGAAATGAACTCAGAAGAAGAGAGTACAGGTCAGAGGACCAAGCCATTCTGGAACAAAAATGAAAGTGCTGGAGAGGCTGGGAATACAAAGGGCTCTAGCTTCACATCCCGGAGACACCCAACCCCAGATGCTCACCTGGAAGGACTGCTAAGGAAGGTGGGCAGAGAGGAAGCCGGTCCTGAATGACGCACGTGTCCAGTGCCCTGGAGGCTGCCAGGGGCTCCTGCCCCAGCCTCCTCGGTGTGCCAGGCTAGAGTGGGTGCCTCCCTTTTAAACCCACGTGCTTCAGAAACAGAAAGGTGCTTGGCAAGGGAGCTCCAGGCAATTGGAGGAGGGAAAAAAACGACCGTGTTCTGGTTAGGTTAGAAAAAGGAGGGTGCTGACACATGTTTCTCCGAAGTGTTTGGAGCTACCAGGCTTCCTCACGGCAAATGTTTCCCATGGCTCTGATGATCTCCGGCCTCGTGAGATGACACCCAGACAGGGTGGACAAAGTCCCTTTCTCCGCGTCGCACGTGCCAGGCCCGCATGAGCAGGGTGGCTGACCGCTCTGGGTCCCGGCAGAAAATGTGGGCAGGAACTGGGGGGAGGTCTCTCAGGCTCACGTACAGGATGAGCGTGGACTCAAGAGTCACTCTCCCAAGACTGCTACCAAACCCACTGCCCCACCCTTCCAGCCAATGAGCTCATCCAGAAAGGCACCTCGGGGAGTGATTCCGTCTGGAGCCAGACTGTCTGGACTTGAATCCCAGTTCTAGCAGTTGCGAGGCAGTGGCCTCGGGCCCAGCGGTGGCGCTGTACCTCAGGTCCTGGCTCTGTACACTGAGGGTACTAACAGAACCTACCACGTAGACTTGTTGTGAAGGCAACCAAGGAAGTAATAAACTGAAAAACTGCTTGGCAAAAGGAAAGCATGCCGGTCGGGTGCAGTAGACTTCCTGGAGCAGGATCTGGGCTCCCCACCCCCAGACCCCACACCAGCATGGCCACCTACGAGGGCACAGAGGGCACTCCCTTCCCCGCTTAGATATTCCTTGGGGCCCACCCGGCCTGGGGGTAAGTAGTTTCACCATCAAACACCGATCTTCTCCGTGAGGAGAGTTCTACAGCATGAAGGATACAAATGGATATAAAAAGGGCACAAAAGATCCATTTCAATACTATCGCCCTGTCTGTACTTGTAGCTCTGTGTCTTTCAGCAATGAAGTGTGGGTGTTCAAAGGATATACCTCAAAGGGTGTTATAAGGATTAAAAATACGTGCATATAAAGCAAGGTATGGTTTTAAATATTCAGTAGGTGGTAGGAATTATTACTATTATCGTATTTGGTCAACGTTTATTTTTCTGCTCTCGGAGGGCTGTCTCCACACAGCCATACAAAAAAAATCACCTTTTGATATCAATGACTGTAGACTGAAGCTTGTCAAATGGTGAAGTCATAGGAGGAGACAAAAACACTAGACAGGAGGCAGGGGACCGCAGACTCTGGTCTAGGCTCTTGGCTACTGGTGTGTGACCACACTCGGCATCCTCAGCTGCTCTAGCTTCAGACATTCAGGTACAGAGTTGTTGGGGGTGGTGGTGAGGATCTGCAGATGACCACTGTCACTGTCCGTTCCCAGAGTCAATCCTTTCAAGTGCACGACCACCTTCTACCACCTTCTCTCCCTGAAGCAGGAGCTCTCCAAGTCCTACATATGGATGGGAAAGGGAGATACCCTGTCGGCTATAAGAACTGCCGAGTGCAGAGGCAGAAGAGAAAGTCCCATCTGAGCACATTTGTCCAAGGGCCATGGTCTCGACTGGCTCCCTCCTCTCATAGCGTTATTATTTCCTCTGCCCTTTCATTTCCAGGTCCAGAGTGTCTCCCATTCTTGGGATCACAGCAGAGCCGTCTCCACTCCAGTCTTTAGGCTACCAGCTGAAAACGAGACCCTCTCTACCCTTAGCTGCAGACATGGAGCCAGCAATTAAAGAACCCGTACTTGGTTTGGAAAAATCACACTCATATATAGGCTCCTTCCTTTCTCAGACACTGTGGCTTCTGTTCTAGACAAGTAAGATGACTGGTTATAAAGAATTTCATAGCCATATACCAAAGGACATGATAGAGCACAAAGCTGTAGTCACTACTTAAAGTGTTTTGGGAGGGAGGCTCAAAAGGGCGGGGGATATATGTGTATACATTTGGCTGATTCACGATGCTGCACAGCAAAAACTAACACAACACGGTAAACCAATTATTAATATATTCCAATAAAAAGACTAATAGATAAAAAAGAACTATAGCACACATAATGGATAATTGTGGGAGACTCTTTCTTAGGAGATCACAATTTCATATGCTATTTCCTGAATCAACTCAGGGAAGATGATTCTGAAGAAATCTTACCAGAAGAAGTATATGTGTTTTTACACATAGATGTTTTCTGGAAATGTTTATGTTTAAAATAATAGTATGTTTCAGAATATGTTTCCCCAAGCTTCCTGATTTTTCTGAACTTATCTTTGATTCTGCAGACATTGGTACATTTCAGGGACTCAATCTCCAGGAAGAATGAAAGATTTTTGTACAGGAACTTACAAGCCCCGAAGTTCTCTTCTTACCAGAAGAAGTATATGTGTTTTTACACATAGATGTTTTCTGGAAATGTTTATGTTTAAAATAATAATATGTTTCAGAATATGTTTCCCCAAGCTCCCTGATTTTTCTGATTTTATCTTTGATTCTGCAGACATTGGTACATTTCAGGGACTCAATCTCCGGGAAGAATGAAAGATTTTTGTACAGGCACTTACAAGCCCCGAAGTTCTGTCATTCACAAAACCAAGATATTATCTTTGCCCTAAAGGACCTTAGGACTTAACGAATAGAGTGAGCCAACACAGGAAGCTATTTCCAACACAGTCCAAAATATTGATCTCTACATTTGAGAAAAAGGAGATCCAAAAATACATTTTGAGACACTGGAGTGAAATATCAAAGAACACATTTTTTTTGAGAAGCTTGAAAATATTTTTCTGGATTTTCTAACCCTAAACACCCTTGCACAGAGAGATTTTATTAAAAGTGTAGGGCAGGGAATAAATATGTATGTTTGTGTCTCCATCTTTGAAAGTGTAAAATAAAAAAATTCCTAAGCTCTTCTTTCTTCACATAATTTCCTATATTATTGGGAGTGGGATGGAGCATTACATGACTTTTTCTTTTAAAATGTTGTGTTTTAAGTTTTCCTCATTCTTACATTTTCAAAAATTCAAGAGCTCAGGACTTCCCTAGTGGTCTAGTGGTTGAGAACCTGCCTGGCAATGCAGGGCACACAGGTTTGATTCCTGCCCTGGCAAAATCCCACATGCCCATGTGAGCCCATGTGCCACAACTACTGAAGCCTGCACACCCAGTGGCCCATACTACACAGCAAGAGAAGCCGCTGCATTGAGAGGCCTGAGCGCCACAACTAGACAAAGCCCACACGCAGCAACGAAGAAGCCCAGCACAACCAAAAAGAAATTTTAAAAATTCAACAGCTCAGTATGAACTAATAGCCAGGTCTCACCAATTCATGCCTGTATGAATTATCAAGATGGTAGGCACAGAGTGAAATTGTGTAAGAAAAAAAAAAAAGGAAGGGGGGATGTATTCCTTTGATCACCACAAAGCCTCAGGTCCATTTGGACAGAAATAGCATGATATCTGGATCCTGGTATGTAAACTTCTTCCACTGGAAATCTTTACTGTCAAACTTGATAATCACTCCTAAATAATTTGCATACTTGGAATTCTGAAATCTTACATTTAACATAGTCATGATGGCTTATTAATTTCTGAGAACTCTCAGCCAGAGAGTTGCAAAACATCCTCACCCTTGGCAGAAGTATGATTATCACATAGTTACCAGGACTAGAATTCCTTAGTTCCTTTATTCTTAATTTGGCTTCTTCCATTGACACCCAGTGATGAAGAGTAAAAGGCAATTCCACTTTATTTTGTGCAAAGGTCACTGGAAGTAACCCCACCTTCATTAGGTTTCTGTGCTCAGCATCCATAAGAGATCTTTGGATAAACATTTGATCTAGAGAATCTCCTTCCCACCAAGTTCAATAAAGTCCACTTCACTTCACCAGAACCAGACAAATCAATTCTAACTGGTATCACAGCTTTGGGAAATATTTGTCCTAGAAGAATGCCATTTTTCCTGATATACTGTGTAGCTTGGGGTCACAAACACTTCTCACCATGCTCCTATTGGATGACCTCGGCTGAGGCTATTTGGTGTGGTAAAAGATAATGTGGGAAATATTCAATGGCAAGCAGCAGAAGAAGCTGAGACTCACTGGACTTTAAAAACCTCAAGGAATTAAACCTTTGAGACTTTGTCATATTTTATCATTTTCTGTATCTCAGCTCTTTCAGGGCTTCTCAGAAGTCTCATGTTTAAAATCAGGTACCTCTAACTGCAAGATATTTTGTGGGCATTGAGGTTTCTGGGAATGGTCCTGTGACCTACATAATCAGCAGCTTCACTCACTGTCATTTTTGAAGATGGAGCTTCTGGTTTCCGTCTCTCTGTTCACATTCTCAGCATCCCATCTTTCTCCTAAACTTGATCTCTCCAACTATCCTAGGAAAATAAGGAAGAGTTAGTCTCTCATCTACCTCCTTTCAGATGAATTTATGCTGATAGCAGCATAAATTCTTTTTTTCTCATTAGCTGACTATGCAAAATAAGACTTTGATTCTTTTACCACCTGGTATTAGGCTTAGCCTTAACCTATCCTGACACGATGAAATGCTGTTTTCTCCTTGTTTCTTTTTCTCCCGTATAAGCTATTCAATCAGTTTTACCATCCAGCTCATGATGCTAAAGGTCTTAGACCTAGATCAAGGAAATCAAGGATGAATTCAAGGACTGAAGAAATAAAAATCATCAATGCTTTATTAATTAGCAAGAGTGTTATCCACCAAATTACACATCTGAACAAGTTTCCTTTTTTATTTCTCACTAAGATTCACTCAAAATACTGATAATACTCAGCACCCCACATGAGGAGAGTAATATACTATGAGAAGTCCTGAGCAAATCAAGCTTCCTTCTCTCCAAAAGACCTTGTCAGAAACAATTTATGCTATTATATGACAATAATTCTGCAAATCAGCAAGCCACATCATATTTGCTTAAAGAGTAGGTTCCAGCATTTGAAATTTTATGCTAGCAATTTTAAAAGTTCACTTGACTTGAGTCTGTATCATAGCACATAGATATTTCCCATTCATGTTATTTTAGAGGCCTTTCATGGGCAGTCATGACCAGAGTTCCCCACAGCTATCCTGGACATAGAGGTGGGATTTGAAGGTACAGAAATGAGGTAGGTTGCTTTGGTTTACAATGTTGAGTGAGGAGACTAGATATCCCAAACCTGAGGTCTGAGTTGTTCTAATATTTAAAGGTTAGGGAGAAGGATAGGGGTAGGTTTCTTAAGATACATTGTTAAGGAGTAGACAGGCATCCCACTCCAGTACTCTTGCCTGGAAACTCCCATGGATGGAGGAGCCTGGTAGGCTGCAGTCCATGGGGTCGCTGAGTCAGACACGACTGAGCAACTTCACTTTCACTTTTCACTTTCATGCATTGGAGAAGGAAATGGCAACCCACTCCAGTGTTCCTACCTGGAGAATCCCAGGGATGGCGGAGCCCAATGGGCTGCCGTCTGTGGGGTCACACAGAGTCGGACACGACTGAAGCAACTTAGCAGCAGACAGGGAATAGTAGTAGACTCAGGAACATTTCAAGAAGGGAGCATCAACTTTATTCAAAGTCTATGAGAGTTCAGACAAACCATTAAAAAGAGCCTGTTGGACTTGTCAACATGAAGTCCTAAAAGAACTTAGCAAAAGAAATCTCAATAGAATAAGAGGATCAGGAGATGAAGTAGAGTTGGGTTTAGGGGGTAATGGACTGCGAAGAAGTCCATCATCTCTAGGTGATATGCGTGTGTGCATGCTAAGTTGCTCCAGTCATGTCCAGTTCTTTGTGACCCCTGGACTGTAGCCTGCCAGGCTCCTCCGTCCATGGGATTCTCCAGGCAAGAATACTGGAGTGGGTTGCCCTTTCCTCCTCTAAGGGATATTCTTGACCCAGGAATTGAACCTTCATCTCCTGTGTCTCCTGCATTGGCAGGCGGGTTCTCTACCTGAGAAGCCCCAGAGGTGGTATATATAGGTAATATTTCCTCAGGAAGTTTTCCAGTAGAAGAGAGTTGAAACAATCAAATCAAGAATGGAAACTGGACATTATCAATCAAAATAATAGTACAGTACTAACTAAAGTAATTTGAATGCTATGTTAAGCGTTTTACATGTGGTTTCAATTTAATCCACAAATCAACCCTATATGGCCCATGCTATTACCATCTCCATTTTACCATGAGTAAATAGAGGCCCAGAGATTACAGAGCATCCCTAAGGTCACCCCACTAGGATTTCATTGCAGGCAATTCAGTCCAGTGCTTTCATTGCTAAATCACTGCACTGTTCCATCTTACCATGTAATTGGCACATTTGGAAAGTCCAGAGTTTCTGCTATGGCTTGGCTATTTAGGTTCTAGATAAAACCTTCACAAATCAGTTTTTCTGGGCATGTTGTCAGCGTATACAACACACTTATTGATGGATGTGTGGAGAAGAGGAAAAACTGTACAAAAATACTCCTGTTTTACAACAACTCCATCAGTCACGAATTGGTTTGGAACTTAGGAACATATTGTCTGTACCTCAAAAAGAACAAATGGATATTTCAAGAGTTTGGGAGACTACTCTTTTTTTTTCTGTCCTTCAGAAGGCGAGGAAAATTACAGCCTCACATAAAGGAAGTGACTCTAACAGAGACAGAGCGTTCCAGGGGGATCTGGTGGAAAACATTTAAAGTCAAACATGATGAAGTTCCTGAAAGAACCTTAAGAAGCAACTGCTTTGACCTAGAGGAGGGAAATGGTGTAACTAGGGTTCCCTGGGCTGGAGTGATGTGACTGTGGGATGCAGTGTGGCAGAAAGATGGAGTGCTCAGGGGTCATCTTAAAGGACACTGTGAGTGCCACTGGAGGGAAGCATGGGCATGTGGGTCCCCCCTAGTGAGGATGTCTAGTCATTTTGGGGGATTCTGAAAGCATTCGGGTCCCACTGCTGTAGAAATAGTATTCTAGCCTGGAAAAACCTATTCCCTGCCTTCCTCTTTTATTACTGTGATGTATATAGTGGGACAGTACTTCCCAGGTGGCCCAGACGGAAAGCATCTGTCTACAATGTGGGAGACCTGGGTTTGATCCCTGGGTCAGGAAGTTCCCTGGAGAAGGAAATGGCAACCCACTCTAGTACTCTTGCCTAGAAAATCCCCTGGATGGAGGAGCCTGGTGTCCATGGGTTTGCAAAGAGTTAAACACGACTGAGCGACTTTTCTTTTCTTTTCTTTTCTTTTCTTTTCTTTTTTTTGTGGTAAAGAATCTGCCTGCCAATGCAAGAGATGTGACTCTGATATTTGGATTGAGATGATCCCCTGGAGAAAGAAATGGCAACCCACTCCAGTATTCTTGCCTGGGAAATTCCATGGACAGAGGACCCTGGCAGACTACAGTCCATGGGTTTTCAAGAGCTGGACATGCCCTAGCGACTAAGCTACAGCAATATGTTTGCTCAATAGCTACTTTATAAAGGGCCAGTTCAGGAAGAGAGTTCAAGATCTCTTGGTGTATTTGGTCCTACTGTGTTCATAGCAGTATTTTAGAAACAAGGAGTGTTTTATTCAGGGTCCTTATGGGAAAGAGATGGAACGTGTAAATGAGGTAGTGGAGAGGACTTGAAAAGGGGAACTTTTACAAAGGTGTAGGCAGAGTTAAGACTGAAGTGGCTGAGCATGCATGCACCTGGGCAGTTAGGAGAAACCACCAAGAGGTGATGAAACATGGTGGGCAGTAATAGCCATGCCTGCAGGGCCAATGTGAGGAATGGGTTACCCGACCTGGAGAGAGCTCATGGGAGAGCGATCCAAGAGGAACTGTGGCTTCGAGGTAGGAAAGCAACCTTCTGCCAGGTGGGGAGGGAAACCAACAGATCATTAGCTGGCTAGCATCTCCTATTGCTCCCTATAAATCCACAAGTGCTTCCCATTGCTAATCCCAACCAGAAACCAGGGTAAAGGAACAGCTGTTGTAGGCTAAAAAATTCAACCTCTCTAGACCCTAACCATGGTGGAGCCAAGTAAAGATGGGGTTGAAAGGCAAACAAAATAATCCATCAGAGAGACCAGAGTCCAAGCTTTTTTCTTTAGCAAGTGGAGGCTAACAATGCCTATTAGGGCATCTAGAAACTAGGATATGATAAGGAATTTGGAAGGCCATTAAAATTAGAAAGGCAGCAAGCAACGGAGAGCCAAGATTAATAGAGATAATCCTGACAAAGCATCAGAATACAGAGATGAATAGAATGGTAGATACAAGATGTGAGGCAATGGGACTTGAACCCAGGATGAAACAGGAAAGTTTCAGTAAAAGTTAGAAGGTGAGGCTAGGAGACACTCTCTAAAATGGTAGAGTTGTTTATAGGGAGTTTTCACAAAATGTTTACAGATTTATTTTTAGGAGAAGAAAGAACTACTAAGTCTACAGAGCTGGTTTTGGCAGATGCAAAGGGGACTAAAAGATATTCCTAACTTTAGGAGTTTCTAAATTGCCAATGCAAAAGGGTCAGATGGAATTCAAGTATGCCATCCATATCAGCATATTCTATCATCCCACGTCTTTAAGCACACTCTTGTGATCCCCAATCATTGAGAACTCAAAAAAAAAGTTTCCACAAGACACTGAAATTCTTTGCTATCATAGGCATCATACTTAAGAAATAAAAATGTATATATACAGTTTTATGTTTAAATTCTTCAAAAAGTCACCAATAAATTGATTATCATGAGTCTATTTTAATTCTAATCATAACAACACATAAAGTAAGACTCAAATTTTATTCTCAATCAGAGTCAACTCAATCAAGCCAAAGTCATTTGTACAAGGAGCGTGTTTCCCCATCCCCTCTGCACACTATTTCTGGGCTTAGAGCTCTCCCTTTGTACTGCTTCAGGCCAGAATACTTTTTTGACTTTTTAATTTATATTGGAGTATACTCAGTTAGCCCAGTGTGACAGTTTCAAGTGCACTGCAAAGTGACCCAGCCATACACATATGTGGGTTTCCCAGGTGGCACAGTGGTACAGAATCAGCCTGGCAATGCAGAAGACAAAGGTTCAGTCCCTGGGCCAGGAGGATCCCCGGGAGAAGGAAATGGCAACCTACTCCAGTATTCTTGCCTGGAAAATCCCATGGACAGAGGAGCCTGACAGTCTACATACAGTCCATGAGATTGCAAACAGTCAGACATGACTGAGCAACTGAGCATACATATGCATACATGTATCAACTCTCCCCCAAACTCCTCTCCCATCCACATGCTATTCTGCCACATAGCATTGAGCAGAGTTCCCTTTGCTATACAGTAGATCCCTCTTGGTTATCCATTTTAAACACAGCAGTGTGTACATGTCAATGCCAAGGCCAGAATATTTTAACAGCAAGAAAGAGCAACTCAACTCAGATCAACTGAAGCAGGGAAATAAAGTAGGAAACACAGAGCTGTTGCTAGATTGTGATTCATCTGGATCCAAGTCCTGAAAGGACTCTGCCTTTTCTGGGTTCTTGTCTTTCTGTCCTTACAGACGCTCATGCCTTGATGAAATGCTGGCCACTTGTCAGCCTCCTTTAGACTCTCATTCTTCCTCTTCACCGACCTCAGCGAAAATAGTGTGTCCTGCTGGCTGTGACACAAGATCCCATTGTTGTCCCCACAGAGCTTGGTTTTGGTCTGTCCCAGCACTAAGGCAGAAGAACAGGTGGGATGGGAAAGGAGTAACAATTCCAGTAACCCATGGAATCTCTCTCTTTCTATGCCTCTCTTTTTTCTTTCTATATTTTGATTTCTCTAATCATCTCCCTATCTAGAAATGCATCTATCTTTGTATGGAGTAATACTGTTTTGAATTGTGTTGATTAGAATTGAAGGCCTGAATAGGAAGAAGGGAAAGAAATGAAGAGGGATAAAAGACCTAGGTGTGCCATTACTCCACCTTCATTTTGCCCAGGAGACATCATCCATCACAATCAACCCCAATTACTTGTAAGGAACATGCATCCTTGAAAGTCCTAGACCTGAATTTTGCTCTCGTATCCAGTGAGTTAAGACCAGTGGGATTTTTTGATATAAATATCTAAGGAGGCACCAATATCCATCCTGCTAAATTGTAAATTGCCTCCTACAGCCATTCTCCCCTTCTGTTCATCCTCGCCTTCCAGTTTCCCAGTTAACTAAGGCAGGCAGGCTTGTCTCTGCCAAGTGATTCAGCCCATGGAAGCTGAAGTTTGCCAATGTTGCAAAAATAAATTTATTTGCACTTCCATATCTCATCTCAAAAATTCATCTCAATGCTGCAATCTCATCTACAATACAGTATGTTTATTTTAATATAAAACAATGTGCCTACTGGCTGTTTCAGGCAGTAGAGAAAAACAGACCATATTTCTCCTTTGCACTGGACCTCTTTGGCACATTGCTTGAAATATCTTGGTCCAATAAGCAGGGGTGTGTTACTGCCTCACACAGAAACTCAACTTGGGTAAGACCATGGGGGTGTGATTCCCAGCTGGAAATCAATTTGATTGTGCAGGATCACTTTCACACTCACTGAAATTTTAATTGCCCTGAATATTTTTACAATTTCCACACATTTCCTAAATGAAGAACTAGCAATTTTGGCAATGACCTGAGGTATTTCAGGGTTTTGTTATGTTCATGGTGATCCTATGTATCTATTTTTTTTTTTATCAAGTTGGAATTTTCAAGGTGAGAAAGGCTTTTTCTGTGATTTAAAAAAAAAACATATGGCTGCTAAGTTGACACATTATACCTGGCAAGTTGACAGCACTATCAGTCAATTTGAGAATCTAAAGTTGTTCCAGCTACAAGAATAAGTGCATGCGTGGTCTTTTATTCTGCTGACCGACCACTCTTTCTGGTCCGACAGGGAATACATTTGACCATTGATCTTCGGCACCCCTGTTTCTATCACCGGGGAAGCTCCTTCTTGTTCATGGTTCTCCTTGGCCTGCACTGATGCAGGTGTTAAAGGCCATGCCCTCTTGCGGGGTTGAGTAGCTTTTGATGCTTGCATGCGTGCGTGCGCTAAGTCGCTTCAGTCATGTCCCACTCTTCGCTATCCTATGGACTGTAGCCTCTGTAGGTTTCTCTGCCCATGGATTCTCCAGGTAAGAATGCTGAAGTGGGTTTCCACGCCCTCCTCCGGGTGATCTTCCCGACCTAGGGATTGAACCTGCATCTCTTATATCTCCTGCTTTTTCAGGTGGGTTCCTTACCACTAGCACCACCTGGGAAGCCCGTTTGAAGCTTAACTCTTCTTCCTAAGTTTGGGACCAAAGGATTGTTTTAGGTCTCATCCGAAGGATTTTTAAAGCCAGAGTTGTGATCTCTTCAGGAACGCAATTCCTTTAAAAATCAGTAGTCTTCTTCTCGTCTTGCTCTAGGTTCCATGTGCCAGCAACCACACACGCAATTCTCTGATAGGAAGAATTTTCAAACCTGATGTATTTCTCTGCTTGCTTGCTCTGTGTCTGTCCCATTCCCTCTCTTGGAGACTCTCTGGGGCAGCACTTGGAAAGTCTACAGTCTTCATCTATCTTTGCCCAGATAACTTTATTTCAACTGAGAAGTTTTATTAAACCTTTTCTTGAATGTCTTCTAACATCACATCTTTTTTTTTTTTTTAATGGTCCAGGTCTTCTGTCTTTTTTACACCCTTCACGCCGTGAATTCGTATGGATGGATAGGCTCCAGCTTGAACTCAGGTTCCTTTCCACTGGTTCCCATGAAGTGTGCTTCTCTGGGTAGGGCAGGCTGGTGCTTCAGCTGGACCAAAGTACCTTTCTCTTTAGCTTCCTTCTTTTTCTGATCATTTTCTTTCACACGTTTCAGGAAATTTTCTCCGCTCTTAGAGTGCGTAACAGCCTTGAAAGGCACATTAATTCTCTTGGCAGGAAACTTGCCCTTAACTTACTTGTTTACAGTAATATCAACAGCATGCTGGGTGACATTGTAGACTCTTCTAGTTTTGCCACGGTAACATTTGTCAGACATTCCTTTTGGAAAAGTGTCCATTCCCTTGATATCTACAATATCACCTTTCTTGTAGATTCGCCTGTATGTAGCCAAAGGACCAACTCCAAGTTTTCTAGAAGGCCTAGAGAACATGTAGTGAGAAAGCCTTCCCCTTTGTGTTGGTCATTTTGGCAAATTACTAAAAGATGGCAGTTCTGAAAAGAAACTAAAAGAAAGGAGCATCTTTTTTTAATTTTTGGATGCCTTCTGACATGGCAAGAACTCAGTTTCTGCATGCTACTCTCTTTCAATTCTACTTACATAGTGGCTAGTTCCTGTCAGATTTTTTTTGCGTAATAACCTTGCCAAAGGCAGCCAGTAATAGCCAATAAACACTAGTGTGCTCATCTTATGCATCCATTTCTCCTAAAGCTAACAAGTTAAAGGCGCTTACTCTGTATCTGCAGTTACTAGAAGAAGCACAGTTTTTTTCCAGCTGCTGTTCTACAGTATAAATAGAATAGCTAGTTTCTCATAATCCCAGCCTGTGACATGGATCTTCTTGATGCCTAATAATGAAGCCAATGTCACATATTATAACTTATTAAAAGCGGTCTGATTCAAAATACCAATTCCTTTACTGGTCAGGATACATCAAGGTATGTCTAAATATATGCACTCTCAAATCTTAGGGGTTTAATGCAACGAATGTTTATTTCTCATTCATATGACCTTAAAAATAAACTGGGGAGTACTTCTCCATCTCTTGGTGGCCCTGTGTAGATCCACTAGCTTCCTAGTTGCCACAAAGGAGAGAGAGATCTGAGAGCTTGCAGAAAATTACTTTAAAGGCCATGCCTGGAAGGAAGTTCATATCATTATTGCCTACATTCTTCTAGCTAGAACTCAGTCATTTTGCCCTATCTAGTTGCAAGGCAATCTAGCAAATGAAGCCTTTCTGTGTGTTGGAAGCGGAAAATGTAGTAAACACATACCATTTTCTCTGCTGCCAGTGAATACAAACTGGTAGTTAAGTATAATGACCCTGATTTTACCGTGTATTGTCATGGGACATTAAGCAAGTTACTTAACCTCCATGTGCTTCAGTTTCTTTCCATGTAAAATGGGGATTGTGAAAGGGTAACTACATCAGAGGGTCATAGGTTTATACACGTAAAGTAATTAGAGCAAGCCGGCTACACAGTAAGTGCTATGTAAGGTTATATAAGTGTTACATAGCAAGTTGTTGAAATGACAGTACAGAGCACACCAAGATAATTAGCAAAGGAGCCATTTTATAATAAGTTGATTTGACTAGAAAGACAGATATTTAAAAATCCCAGCCCATGTGGCTCTAAGGCCAAAATAACGCATGCCTCTCATTCTGTGTCCTATTATTTTAGCTCATTTCAATTTTGCAGGGTTTGTTTTAGATTGTGTGTTGAGCCAATAGGATGAGACACTAGTGAATATTCTTCAGATGGGCCTAATTTGATACTCACGTAAGAAACACTCTTCCTGAAGGCTGGAGAGGAATTATCTGATTAATGACTGCCAAAGTCACCAGGAATCGAATGTGAATGAGAAAATAATGTCTTTTATTTATAAAACAGTTTGTTTACCAAAAGTTAATAAGCAGTTCTTATGTGCCAGATATGGAGTTAAACAAAAAAGCTCTAAATAATTGATTTTCCACCTGGTGGTAGAAGATTGTGTGCCTGTGGAGTAGAATTCATTATTATCTACATTTTAATAAATTAGAAGTTGGAGTGTGACAAGGTGCTAGAGATGCTCTACTTTTCTTCACTAACACAGGAAATGAAGTGAAGCTCTGCATCCAGGAGATTTCGTGCCAGCACCCAGATTCTTTATCCTCCTCCAGCATATCAGTCAGGGTGCTGACGGGAAATCACAGGTACACTCAAAATGGATAAATTAAGGTGAATTTTCAAAAGGGACTCTAGGGACTTCACTGGTGGCCCAGTGATTGAGAATCTGCCTGCCAATGCAGAGGACACAGGTTCGAACCCTGGTCCAAGAATGAAGATTTCATGTGGCAGGGCGACTGAGCCTCTGGTCAACAACTACTGCAGCCTGCGTGGCTAGAGCCTGCACTCGACCGCAAGAGACGCAGCCATGATGAGAAGGCTGCACACCACAGTGAAGGGCGGCCCCCACGCTCTGCAACTAGAGAAAAGCCCTCATGCAGGAAAGAGGACCCAGTGCAGCCAAAGCTTTAAAAATGAATACTTTTTTAATGTTCAGAAAAAAAGGAATTACTAACAAAATTGGGGGCAAAGTGTGGGGAAATTAAGGCATAATAGAGTACACTAGGGCTGGTAAAAATTGAGCACAGTTCCCACCTACAGGTCTGAATGGAAAGAATATAAAATAACTATGGCAAGTGAGAGAGAGGAGCCTACCTAGAAGAAAATAAGAACTTAGGCACATCATCCGGGGAAGGCAATGGCACCCCACCCCAGTACTCTTGCCTGGAAATCCAATGGACGGAGGAGCCTGGTGGGCTGCAGTCCATGGGGTCGCTAACAGTCGGACAGACTGAGCGACTTCACTTTCACTTTTCTCTTTCATGCATTGGAGAAGGAAATGGCAACCCACTCCAGTGTTCTTGCCTGGAGAATCCCAGGGATGGGGGAGCCTGGGAGGCTGCCGTCTATGGGGTCACACAGAGTCGGACACAACTGAAGTGACTTAGCCGCAGCAGCAGGCACATCATCGGATGAATGGATAAAGAAGATGTATGTGTATACAGTGGAGTATTACTCAGCCATAAAAAATAATGACATAATGCCATTTGCAGCAGCATGAATGGACGAGAGATTATCATACTAACTGAACTAAGTCAGAGAAAGGGGAAAATGTGAGCGGAAGGGTAAACCAGGAGCTTGAGATGAACACAGGCACACAAATACGTATACGGTGAATAACCAACAAGGGCATGCTGTATAGCACAGGAAACTCTACTCAATATTCTGTGATAACCTATATGAGAAAAGAATCTAGAAAAGAATGAATATATATATATATATATCTGAATCACTTTGCTGTATACCTGAAACTAACACAACATTGTGAATCAACTATATGCCCCAAAACATTAAAATTTAAAAAAATGAGAGCTTAGTTCCAGGGATGTATGAAACCCAGTGTGACCCCACAGGGAAGGGTCAAGGGCCATAAATACTCAAAGTCTCCCTCCCTTGGATCTCCTGCCAGTGCTTCTCATTCACCCAAAGCACTTGGAAGCTGGAGAGAGGCTGTTCAGCTTCTGGGAGAAAATAAGAAGTTGGAAGAATAAGAAACAGAGTGAATTAGAAGGGAGCATGTGAAGATACCCCAAGTGGAAAATGAAGGAAAATGATTCTGAAGTGGCAACAAAGATAGTCACCACAGCCACTTTCACAAAGGGTACAGTCACCTATTTATACAGCAATATTTCTGGGAAGTTATATCAGTCAAGAATTTACAGTGGATTTAACTTAATCTTCATAGAAATAGCCCTCTTTTACTGTAAGTATTACCTCTGTTCATTAATATTGAATTATTTTATTATAGTAATGTGACCTGGCGAAACAAGTTTGGAAACAAACACACTTGCCTCTTAGTAAGCACACATATTAACAGGTGATAATTGAAGCAGGCAGGCTAACCCAGATGTCCACTCTGCAAGAATTCAGTACAATGGGTCATTGTAATTTATCAAGTGATGAAGTACATCAGTGAAACCAGCAAATAGGATTGAAAAGGCAAGGAAGAGAGCTTCTAATTGCTAAGCTTCTGGTTGTTTTACTCTGATATCTTAAATGGAGAAACATTTGTCTGGCTAGAATATTTCAAGTCATTTTATCTAATCTTTTCTGACAGTATCAACAATCTTCAGTTTCTTACCAAAGCTGTCAATGATGGTTAATTTCGGTGCAATCCTCATGTCTGAAAATTTCATGGATCAGCATCTCCTCCAACTGCCTGTTTGGTCCATTTTAACAGCCTAGTTTTGCAGGCAATGTCAATGATTAATGAATCTTGTGTGGTGAACCAGCAGCTTGCTTGGTATTTCTGACCTGGGTACTTTAAAACTCATTACTGGTACCTACTGAAGCTTTTCTAATGGATTTAAAATAGACTGCCCTGCTGTTAACATGATTCTGCTCTTACATGATCTAGATTTTCATGTCCCTTGTTTGTGTGTTGCAACTTGTCATTGTTAGGCACTATTAACAGACATACTTAAAAAAAAAGTCAACCTACACTCAGGGTAACAATTTACCATGTATCATTTAGATAAAGTTACATGTCTAAATAATGTGCTTTTGACACATGATAGCACTTCTTTAATGTAGAGTTTTTGTGTCTAATATGACAAATAAAGCCAGGTCTATAAGAAAATAGTGCCTTGGAATGCTCCCTATAATGGATATTGATTATTTGCTCAATATTTCTTTTTCCAAGTGGCTGTAGCAGGGACTGGTAAACTTGCTACTCTATCTCTGTCCCTCTGTGGGTGGGAACATGCTCTAAGCTGGCCAAGCAAATAAACTTCTTTTCCTAATCACTGTGATTGATTCAAGAATGTGGCTCAAGCACAAGCCAACTACTTTTTGTTGAGATTTAACATATGGATAATGAAAGATATGAAGTATCTTTCTTCCTCTGGAATTACAAATAATAAAGGTGATGGAAACTGGAGTTGTCACAGACATCTTTCCTTTTCTAATGGAGGAAGCCACCTACACTAGGAAAGAGTGGGAATAACTTATAATCACTTAATTTAGCACATAAAAATACATTATTACCAATTCTTTCTCTGATATAAAGCTAGAATCTTCCTGCATTCCAATTTGACTCATTTATGCTAATTTGGATTTCAGTCTTTGAGACTTTAGATCCCTCTTGGCTTAGGAAGATCAGAGAAACCTGATAAATATCCCACAAGTACTGCCTTCTATAAAGGATGAAAACTGGGGTTAACAGAAGACAGAGGAATGAATGTGAATGACCAGGAAGAAACAAAAAAAGAAGGGGAAAAATAAAATTATAAGCCATAAGCAAGCAGACATCAACTCTGGATTGAAAACCAAATTGTGATCAAACTTGGTGGTTTCTTAAAGAATTAAACTAGAGGAACCTGACAGTAGATTCACTGGCTCTCTGCTGCTGCTGCTGCTGCTAAGTCGCTTCAGTCGTGTCCAACTCTGTGCCCACCAGGCTCTGCTGTCCCTGGGATTCTCCAGGCAAGAACACTGGAGTGAGTTGACTAAGCTGTGCTTAATCTGCCAGCTATTTTGGATTCTCAACAAGTAGAATTTCTTCCCATCCCACCCCACTCACTCTTTCTCTCTTTTTCATCTTTATGGATCTCACTGTGCCCTACATACAGCGGTAGTCTCATGTTTGATGTTAAAGTAATAATAATGTGTGTGATATGTAAACACACACATATGCAAACACACAGAGAATAAGAAAGTATATGGTATAAAGAAGGAAGGGGTTGTTGGTTAATGATTTTAAAATAGAAAGTTCTAACTGTATTTGTATACTTGAGGATGTAGCAAAGTGAGTGAGAGTAAGAGAGATCAAGAAAAAACTTTGACACAAAAATTTTAGACTAGTAGAAGTCCTAAACTTTAAATTCTGAAATTTCAACTATAAAAGAATTTCAATATAAAGGCTGAAAATTATTTCAAGAAATATTCAGTTCACACTATATTCTATGGTACTTCCAAATTACATGAACCAAATGGTTTCTGTAAAGAAAATTAGTGCCTTCAAGCAAACAAATGAGTAACAAAATTTATATTTACAGAATGATCTTTAGGTAATAATCATGGCCTATGCAAAACCAGGGAATAATTTTGTTTATTTTTGTCTTTTTTCAACGTCAATCCCAGCGTTGCACATAGCAGATGCTCAAAGAAAAAGGCTTATTGAAAGAATGACTGTTACCCTTGCAAAAACTTAAACGACTGGTTGCCTGGCTATAGAGGTATACCTATGCATGAATATATAGATAAATATACCAGGAAACAATTATTCACTGGTTATTTATAGATAGAAACCTTTGTTCTTTGCAAAGATGTTTATTGTCTTTAATTTAATTGGGTTAAAAAGGTAGTCTCTGCCTTGAAGAGGGATGTAGTTTCTTTGAAGAATACAATACACATTATGATATCTAAGGTTTGTTAATGTTTGCAGTATTGATCAACATAGCTCTTTTAAATGTCAGATAAAACTGAAACATAAAATTTTATAACATCACATTTATTACCTACTTTAATTTAAAAGAGTTAATGTAGTTTTTACACTTAAAGTACACAATTTTACTTCTCTTAATTATTTTCTGTTTTAAAAGGGCAAAAATCTTTGTCTTTAAAAGAGATAAAATATGACCTGCGAAAATTTATAGTCAATTTGTGGAATCAATCTGAAAGTAAAGAATATATTTCAGAATTTTACATTCAGAACTAAATTTCTGTTCTGTTTGCTAAATTCATTTATTCATTCATTCAATGCACTGATCGTTCCAGAGTATTATTTACTGATGAGGAATTTGTGCCTAAATTTCTTTCATTAACTTTGTATACTCTGATTTTGTGAATAACTTTGCTCAAAATCTTTGTTTATTTATTCTAAGCTATTAAATGTCTGATTACCAGGATAAATCCACTGCTCACAAAGGTCTGGTTTTAAAATAATTTAGGCAAATTGAGCAAAGATTTACTTATTTAGGATATATAGTCTGAGAAACTATTATTAAAATGAATTAAATAGCTCACTTTATTCATTGCCTAAAGACTAAAATGTCAGTGGATGACAGTTATATCTTCCCATAGTATTTCCCCAAACATAGTAAACCAAACGTGGAGTCTTTTGTTTAATAAGTTTACTCACTGCTAGACTCTAAACCCTATCAGAGTAGGGATGTATTAGCACTGGTTTCCACTTGACGGCCAATGCACACAAAAGCATCTGCCACATAATAACCCAATAAATATCAGTTGAGAAGAACAGAATGGAAACATAAAGTCACACAGAAGTCCTTCCAACCACTTATTGAAAGTATAATGAGACATTTCAACATGCAAAAGAAACTAAAACTACATCAAAGGAAATTAACTAAAATCTTTTATGTATTTCATACATGTGTTGTGTTTGGTTTTGATATTAATGTATAAGTATGTATTACATGTACCTGTTTTGATGTCATTTCTAGATTGTCATAGACTTTGAATGCTGAGAATGTAATAATGTGGGCTGCCATCTCTGGGGTCGCACAGAGTTGGACACGACTGAAGCGACTTAGCAGCAGCAGCAGCACTATGGAAATTAGAAAAGACTGAACAAGGTCAGATAGGATTATTTTATTTGGGGGGACATATTTAAATGACAATTCAAATATGCACAATTTAATGTTTCTCAAAGTTCTGCAAGGCATTCAATAGGCATTGGATACCTGGATTAAATATAAATATAAAATAAATAAAATATAAAGATTTTAATATAAAATAAACACTCTGGATTTATTTTATGAAATCATTCTTACTCTGATACCATAACCAGTGATAAAACCTCAAAAGTAGAACTAGAGATCACTTTCCTTCATAAACACAGACATGAAATCTTGAATAATATGTTAGTAAATTAACTGTAAATGAAATGTAAATTTTAAAAATTGTGAATCACCTTTATGTTGAATACTTGGAATCCATATAATATTCTACATCAGCTCTACCTCAGTTAAAAAAAGTTCTTTTTAGGAAGTCAAATCTAGCAACATTTAAGAGGATAAGACTTCATGACCAGTGAAGCTTTTCCTGGGAATGCAAAATTGGTTTAACATCTGAAAGTCAATCAAAATAGTTCAACATATTAATAGAATAAAGGAAAAAAAAAACAGTTTTTCAACAGATACAGGAAAAGCACTAGTGAATGGTTAAACAAACTTTAGTAACTATATACAATAGAATACTACTCAACTTGATGAAGAGGAATAAAATATTCCTCCCTGGATGAATGTCAAAAACAAAATGCTTTGTGAAAGAAGGCAAGTATAAAAGACCATACTGAATAAGTCCACTTACATAAAAATTTTTAAAGCAAAATTACACATAGTTAGTTTTATAATCATGTTGGAAGGCAAAAGTTCACATTATAGGAAAACACTAATGAGATCTTACACTACAAATATGGCCAAATCCACTTTAGTTACACAAAGGCTACAAATATATATTAAATAGCATCATCAAGTAATTAACTTTAATGCTTGACATTTTTCTTTGTTGATTTTCACAATAATGAATTAGTATCCTAATTCATTAGAAAACTACAGAAGTGATCAATGACTTTCTTTTTTGTAATGTCTTTAGGAATGCATGGATTTTTTGGCATGGATATTTCTTTGGCATGCTTCAACCTGTTGCCATTATTACTTTTTTTGATACTCATATTGCTCCAGTGTGAGAGACTTTTTTCAAATTAGTGCTTGTATACTTTTGACATGATCCCAACTGTTTTTGATAGACTCCTTATTTTCAGGTGTTCAGTGGATCACAATACATTCAAAAGAACTGGGATAAAACCAGTTCTTTGCTTCAACACTGGATGGAATTTGTTTATAATTTTACCATGGTAATTAATTTATAATGAAATTGTTTCGAAAGACAGTTAACTTGCAAAGTGCTTTTTATTTTTATTTTTTCAGTTAAAAATTTTTGTTTTGGCTGAACCACACAGCATATAGGGTCTCAGTTCCCTGAACAGGGATCAAACTCTGCATTGGAAGCACAGAGTCTTATCCACTGTACTGTCAGGGAAGTGCTTGCAAAGTGTATTTTAAACCAATGAAAACATTTTAAAATAAGGTATGTGTGGGAAGGATGCTGAGTAGCACTTGAAATCTGGGTTGAATTGTTTTTCTTTATGGAGATAAAATGATGTCACAACAAAGGTGGGACTGGAGTGATTTTCTTTTCCCTCTCTGTGATGAAAAGTGATTCATGAAGTTGGCTGCTTTAGCTGATGTTTGTCAAGACTAACCACTCAACCAATAACAGCAAACACAACTGTGACTGTTTTTACTGCCTATAATTAAATAGTGGCACTGGTTTATGGAATTCGCCAAGCCCAGCACTGGAGTGGATAGCCATTCAATGAAAATGAGCATTGCTAATTGGATAAAGAGGGTTGATTGTGGGGACCTTGGGTCCTTTGAGCCCTAGAATTCATTTACAAGTGATGAGAATAATGGCTTTAGTTGTAAAAATAAAAAACAGCATTGGTTCTTTTTACTTTGAAGGCACTTGTACCTGCCTGAGCAGGATGTTAGGGAAGGAAGGGCTCTCCCTGTGCCTTCAATAGCCTTCACTGGCAGCCCTAGGGGTGAGGAGGCAGGCAAGGAGAATGATTTTGCAGGTAGCTGCGATTCCAGATTAGGAGGTAAAGACAGCCAAGCAGAAGTGAGCATGCCCTCTGCAAGACAGCAAGAAGGCCAACCTGGTAAGAAGACTCCTTGGTTTATCAGTAAATTCCTCTGAGTGTTTCACTTTCTTTGACCGATCAACCTCTAAGACTGTAAAGGCTTCTCTGTAGGTTGTGGATGCTGTTTTAGCCAAGATAGACAAAGGATAAGTGAAGAGGGTTACTGCCTGAGGAAGGAAGAAGGAAAAATGAGTGAACAGACCTCTTTTCCAATTCCAGCTCCTCGCCCCTTCTTTCCTTCCCATAATGGTTGGAATCTTACATGGACCCCAGCACTTTTCAAACACCAAGGTGAAACCATATGTGGCACCATGACTGTCATTAAAGAAGATAGGGGAGGGAGAAGGGAAAAGAAAAAAGGGCAGAGAGCAGAAAATACTAGAGTGCACGTCACGTGATAAAGGCAAGTCATGTTTTAGAAAGTGTTTCCATTTTCCATATGTTTGCACGTAAACACACTTTGATACACATATGTGGAGTGTGTCTCTGTGTGTGTGTTCTAGGTTGTGACTTAAAATTTATTTTTAGGAGGGGTCTTGGTGAAAAATCTTGAAGCTACTGCACAGCCCTAATCAATATTCATTGGAAGGACTGATGCTGAAGCTGAAGCTCCAATACTTTGGCCACCTGATGTGAAGAGCCNTCTAGGTTGTGACTTAAAATTTATTTTTAGGAGGGGTCTTGGTGAAAAATCTTGAAGCTACTGCACAGCCCTAATCAATATTCATTGGAAGGACTGATGCTGAAGCTGAAGCTCCAATACTTTGGCCACCTGATGTGAAGAGCCAACTCATCGGAAAAGACCCTGATGCTGGGAAGGATTAAAGGGAGAAGGAGAAGGGGACGACAGAGGATGAGATGGTTGGATGGCATCAGTGACTCAATGGACATGAGTCTGAGCAAACTCCGGGAGACGGTGAAGGACAGGGAAGCCTGGCGTGCTGCAGTCCGTGGGGTCGCAAAGAGCTGGGCACAGCTGAGTGACTGAACAATAATCGCCCTAGTGAATCTTGTGGTTTTGGGGGTTCCAGCAGTTTCTTCCTCTGGAGGAAAGATGCTTCATCTTCAAGTCTTGGAAAGAAAATTCGAAAGGGAGGGGTCACCTCCTTTTTCTGTCCCTCCTTCCCTCTTTCAGGCAGGCACAGGCAGGATTTTCTTGAAGTAATGGCAGCGGTGGAGAAATCCTATTTTGTTGCTCCTGATAGATCTGTAATTCCTGGATAAGTTTCTGTTCTTCAGTGAATAGGCCAAAGAACCCCAGAAGTAAATGAACAACAGGTGGAAGAGTACACCTTCGTTGGTGGTGGTGGTATTGTTATCAGTCAAGTCTCTAATTGGACTGAGTGCTTTTTTTTGAAGAGACCATAGTTTTTACAAAGTAACTAGAACAGTCCATGGCTTCCCAGGTGGCACGGTGGTAAAGAACCCGCCTGCCAATGCTGGAGGTGCAAGAGACTCAAGCTTGATCCCTGGGTTGGGAGGATCCCCTGGAGTAGGAAAGGGCAACCCGCTCCAATATTCTTGCCTGGAAAATTCCATGGACAGAGGAGCCTGGGTCACAAAGAGTTGGAGCTTTTTGTGACGTTTGTGGGGTTCCGTCACTCTAACCCCAGTTTACTGAATCAGAATCTTTTATGGCTGGATTTGGGAACGTACGTTTCAAACAAGCTTCTCGTGTGTTTTTAATACTAGAATTTGGGAATTCAAGTCTGGGCCTGAATGCTGGTACTTGGACTTTATATTTGTGAAAGCCTCTAAAATTAACACACTTCCAAAGTGGGACCTTCATTCTGTGGGTGGAATGTTCCCCCCGAGTCCTCATCTTGTGCTCGGGCTTCATCCCTGCTCAGTACCTACCACCTTCTCTAGTTGCAAGGAGAGTAAAAATGTCCCACCTTGAGATCTTAGAAAAGCGTCTCATCCCAGCTTCCCAGGCAGCTCCTCAGCGTCTGGCAAGGTTAAATTCTGTGGCCTCACATCCTCAAAGTGTACCCAACCTGAGCAAAACCCCACAAGCCATGCCTCCAAGGCTCTATTATTTCATCAACTGGACAAGCACACCTTGTAACTGCATTAACGAGGAGGCCCAGGGTGTTCTGTGATCTTCCAACAGTAACCCCCTTTTTGTTTTCCCAGCCTTCAACAAATGTGTTTTACACAGTTTTCCCAACCTCCCCCCACCCCCTGGTCCTTTTCAGGTTCAATCTCTGTGTTATTTACCTCTCCTCCTCCTTCTTGCAGCTGCTTAAACTCACAGGAGTGTAATTAATTTGCTCTTTGTAGTTCTCCAAAGACTATTTGGGCAGAAATTAGCCATGCTCTGTAACGAACCAGGGATTGGACTGCATTTGTTCAGCCGTCCCTTTCGGCTTGGATGATCCAGCCAAGTTCAAGGTGGTGAAAGTGGGGGAATCCCAAGGTTCAAGGCAAAGACACAGCCAAGTCAGAACACATCCTATCCCTTTAAGGCAGAAGCCACAGCCTGCCAGGTGCCCAAGGCCAGCTAGAGGGGGTGTTGTCAGGCTCCCAGGCAGAGCTGTACTTTTTTTTTCTTTAATTGGTGTCTTTTAATTTTTATTTATTTATTGTTTTGGCCTCACTGTGAAGCGTGCAGGATCTTGGTTCCCAACCGAGGATCCAGCCTGGGTCCCCCTGCATTGCGATTGCAGAGTCTTACCCCCTGGGCTGCTGGGGAAGTCCCCTGAGTTGCACATTCTTGCAGACTATGGCCAGGGCAATGCACTCTCAAGCAGACCCGCCTCTGCCCTCCCAGCTGGGATCTCGGTACCCATTTCTGATGTCTCCTGCATTTTCCTCAAACTTCAATATCCTTGCAAGCTTGTACAAAAACATCCAGTAGCTCCACCCCCGTTGCTACTCACAGGGCTCCCGTCTTTCAGGGCAGATCAAACCATTTCCTTTCCTCAATGGTAGCGAAAACAAAACAAAAAACATCAACCAAGAAATAAAAATATCTAGGTTTAGGGACATGAGAATCAAATGAATTATTCTGGAAAACACCATATAGCCACTGGAGAAGGTCTTCAGGTTAGCTTGGTTAAGAACTGCTCTAATTCTCAGGCATTAGTTTAGAGTTAATAGAGGCAATAAAATGACTGCCAGGTCAGAATGAGTTCTAGCCAGAAGGCAATGAATTTTTTACCCACGGTGGGAAACTGGCCTGAAAATGTGCCATAATCTTTAAGGTTGCTTTTAAGCATGGAGGGTTTTTATCATTGTTGTTTTTATTGTTTAAGCATGAGATTGTGCTGTTCCCACCAAAAATCTCATCCTTTCCCCTTTTCTCATTCCTACTTCCACTTCTCCAGAATATTTAGCAAATCGTTTCTTTTTGTTTGTTTTCTGAATAATTCAGTTTATCCCTTTATAGGTCAAAATATTTTTGATTTAACTATTTTAAAAGTAAATTCTTTCACAGACATGGAAAACAAATTTATAGTTACCAAAGAAATTGTCGGGGAGGGGATAGATAAATCAGAAGTTTGAGGCTAACAGATATACCCTACTGAATAGAAAATAAATAAACAACAAGGTCCTACTGTACAGCACAGGGAACTATTCTCCATATCTTGTAATAAAGTATAATGGAAAATAATCTGAAAAAGAAAATATGTATGTATATGTACAACTGAATCACTTTGCTGTTCACCTGAAACAAACACAACATTGTAAATTACCTATGTTAATTGTTTAGTCATTCAGTTGTGTCCAACTCTTTTCTGATTTCATGGGCTGTATAGCCTGCCAGGCTTCTCTGTCCATCGGATTTACTATACTTCAATAAAAAATTCCTCCTGCCAAATAACATTCTTATCAGAAAGCCCTGAATTTGCACTTAACAGAGCTTGAATTCCCAAGTCAGTGAGCTATGATCACGTTACTCAACCTCTTTGAACCTTGGTTTCCTTGTTGTAGAATGAAAATAATGTTTATCTGAGCCAGACACTACCAGTTACCTGCCCAATATTCAAAGTGGTTTTCTTTCTTACTAACAGAATTCTGATTTTGGTAATAGCTGTCACCAAAACAAAACCTTTAGTCCCCCAATTCCCCAGAAGAGAGAGGTTGCTATGTAACACTGTTTTGGAAATAAGATGTGTGCGGAAGTCAAGAGGTTGTAGTGTAAACACCACCTGTAACTGGGTGGACCTCGCCCCACTGCTGCCTTCTGCCTTTGAACCTCCCCTTTCCATTCTGGAAGTTGCTAGTAATGTCTGGAGGTGGTCTTATATCCGTGAGGATCAGGGCTAGAAGACTGGAACTAAAGAAAAGAAAGGCAGCTAGCTCTATTAGTCCTGGCTTGCACCCCTGCAGACTGCTTACTGGGACTTCCCAAGTGGCTCAGTGGTAAAGAATCCACCAGTGCAGGAGATATGGGAGATGAGGGTTCAGTCTCTGCGTCAGGAAGATCCCCTGGAGTAGGAAATGGCAACGCACTCCAGTATTCTTGCCTGGGATAATCCCATGGACAGAGGAGCCTGGTGGGCTATGTAGTCCACAAGGTGCCAAAGAGTCAGACATGACTGAGCATATACACATAGAGAATGCTTATTACATATGGAAAATTAACACTTTGCTTGTTCAAGCCGCTGCAGCTGGGTGCCTGTGACATACAACTAAACACGACCTCATAGAATTGGTGTCAGAATTGGAGACTAAACTATGAGAATGCATAAAAGCCTGAAGCACAGTCCTTAACATATTGTGTTTGATGAAACTGTATTATCAGGTCTTCCCTGGCCCAGTGATTAGGACTTTGTCTTCCAAAGCTGGGGGAGGACAGCAGTTTGATATTTGGTTGGGGAGATAAGATCCCACATGCCCAAAAAGCCAGAACAAAAATAGAAGCAATATTGTAACACATTCAATAAAGACATTATGTCAAAACAAAAATCTTTTTTTTTAAGTATATTATCTTCCCCCATAGATTGCAAAAAATTTTTAATTTTTCCAGAATCCCTAAGGGCCTGACTTTGGATGTTCAGTGTAAATCTCTTAAAATAGGTGGGGCCTGGGGGTATGTGAAAATTATAAACAAGCTTTATTGTTGCTATAGCACCTGCTGCCCTACCTGTGGTCTGCTGCCGAGTCGTAAAGGATGGATGTGTTGCCTAACAACCTCATCTTCGCTCTGGTGGGCCCCCATGTGTATAGATGCTAGAGTCTAAAAACCAGATCCCAGAGCCCACTGCAGCTCGGGTTCTGGGCATGCTTTGAATCTGGCCAATCAGATGCACTAGCATGGATTTAGAAAGTCGAGACTAGAAGGCCACGCTTGCGTCTGTCTGTCCTGTCTGCCACTTCCTTTTGTCCTGTGACAGTATCAGCAGAGATACCAGGCACCGGCTCCGTGGGTTCTGAGAGGCGGGCTTCCTGGCACCCAGCCTGTGGACCTAGACAGTGCCAGGTGTGGTGTGGTGTGGTCTGGAACTAGTGGCAATGCTGCTTTCCTGATGGAGAGGGAGAGTTTTCATCCTCGAGGAGTCCTGATGCTAGTGGACTCCTGATTGCAGGGGAGACACAGCTTCGTTGATGACCTGGCTCTGGGGTGTGACTTTGGGAGACTTTTCTGAAAGCTCAAGCTACAATCTATTTCTTTCTTCCTCCAGTTGTCCACAAACCATTGAACCTTCGAATCTCTCTCTTCCTCCTTGAATTAGATACAGTCGGTTCTGTTCCCTGCATCTGAACTCAGCTATAGAGCTTCTATTCTTGCGATTGTGTGCTCAGTTGTGTCCTCTTTTTTTGTGACTCCATGGACTGTAGCCCTCCAGGCTCCTCTGTCCATAGGATTTCCCAGGCAAGAATACTGGAGTGGCCATTTCCCACTCCAAGGGATCTTCCTGACTCAGGGATTGAACCCATGTTACTTGCACCTCCTGCACTGGCAGTTGGATTGCCACTTACCAAATATTTCCAGCTCTAAGAGGAGCCCTCTCTTCCCCCAGAGCTCTGCTTAAGAGAGCAGCTGTTGAGACGGAAACTGGCCATGTGTTTTCCCGAGTGACCACCTTGAACAGAATCATCTCAAGACCCCTCCAATGGACATGGGACACAATAGAAAAGAAACCTCTTATTTAAGCTGTTGATATTGGGAGGGAACTTTGTCACCATGGAATTATCTTATCCTGAAATGACACAGAATTTGAAAGAGTGAGCTGCTGCTTTAATAATAAACCCTAAAATATGTGGCATTTGGCTTAACCACTGGTCAAAGGAATCAAGGTAGCTATTCTTGAAGGACTGAAAGTCTATCCATTTTTTTTTTTTAATAAATTTTTCCATGCCCCCTGCAGTGAATGCATGGAGTCCTAACCACTGGGCCACCACGGAAATTCCTGGAAATCCATGTTCTCTAGTGGGCAAAAAGTAAAGTGTTGCCAGCAGTCAACTGGAAAGTAAAAGGCATACCTAACTTTAGGGAAGAGACTGAAAGCAAATTATTATCATTACTGTTTATTTGCTTGCTATTGACTACATTTGACAAGATATTGCAAGAAAGAGATATGAGGAGGAGATTGGTCAGTTTTGGTAAAGATGCGTAAAAGAGACAAGAGTTAGCAAATTCAAGGACTTACAAGGTTAGAAAGGCAACGGCTTCTCAACTCAAACAATAAAAGATAAAACTGATACTTTGAGCCATGAAGTCTAGTAAAATCCAGCATTGCAGTGAGGATCAGAATAGTGAACATGGGATTAGGGCGTGGTGGCTGATATCCCCTTCAGTTGGACCAAATGGCTCAAAATGACTTAAACACGGTTCAGGGGAAGACATGTTGGGCTCACTCCTGAGCTCAAGGAACCCACAATTAGGGAGGGAGGCGGAGAAAGAGGGAGAGAGAGCAGGGAAATATGGCAAATAAATATGTCTAGAAAGGAAACATGGGGCTAAGTAAGAAGTCAAGAAAGGTTTAATCTGAAAAACAGTTTTATTGTTAAAAGAGGTACCAACTTGGATTAAAGGCAGCTGGAGCTTCTTGAAACTTAAAATGATCCTTGATTCCTATCAGAATGGATAAGAAGTATGCTGACAAGACAGCTCAACCTCTACAATAGATAAAATCATTGTCCCTGGGTATCCACTGGGCGACTGGTTCCACAACTCCCGTGGATACCAAACTCCACGGTGATCAAATCCCTTGTATAAAATGGTGTGGTACCTGTAGCCCTCAGATGTGGAACCCCCAGATATGGAGGGCTGAGTGTATTTCTCAATACCTATTTCAGACAAGGCCAAAAAGAAGAATTATGGAAAGGGAAGAGCCTCCCAAAAGGAAAATCCAGGGCCCCATGGAGATCAACAGACAGGAGACGCCCTCCTAGGAAACTCAAATGGAGCCTCTTCAGGGAAAGTTCCTCACCCAGCCAGGGGGTCCTACACCTTCGGTGCAGACTAATATCAGGATTGTCATAGGCCAGTGACTGCCGTGTGTTTTCCATCTGTCTTATTTTTACTTTTAGTTTTCGAAACATTGTTTGTTTATCTGGCTGCACCAGGTCTTAGCAGTGGCACACAGGATCTAGTTCTCTTAGCCGCTGGACCACCAGGGAAGTGTCAGTAAAGTTTATTACAGTTATCCTGATCCTACCACTGGAGTGTGTGTGTGTGTGTGTGTGTGTGTGTGTGTGNTCCAAGGAGTAAGCGTCTTTTAATTTCATGGCTGCAATCACCATCTGCAGTGATTTTGGAGCCCAGAACAGATGGAAAATAAAAGATCTTATCACAGGGCAAGATAATGCTAGGTGGACCTTTCCATTGCTCTTTATGAAGTGGAAACAAGTTCATCTTGATGTAAAATTGAACTTATGTCCTGAGATGCCTAACATACACAATGAAGAAGTTTTATCAATGCTGCAAGTCTGCACAGCTTTGTATGCAGCTTGCAGAGAGAGTAGCATTTAGATAATGAATGTAATTTATGTCTTCATTTCTGTTCCTGCTCTGCAAACAGGCTCATCTGTACCATCTTTCTAGATTCCACACATATTTGTTCAAATACGATATATTTCTCTTTCTGACTTACTTTACTCTGTATGACAGGGGAGGAAGGGGAGGGTAAGACAACTTGGGAGATTAGGACTGACATGTTTACACTACCATGTGTAGAATAGATAGCTAGTGGGAAGCTGCTGTGTAGCACAGGAAGCTCAACTCAGGGCTCTGTGATGACCTAGAAAGGTGGGATGGGGGTGGTGGGAAGGAGGTTACAGAGGGAGCGAGGGAGGGAGGGGACAAACGTATGTGCTGTCCTTAGTTGCTCAGTCGTGTCTGACTCTTTGCGACCCCATGGACTGTAGCCTGCCAGGCTGTCCATGGAGATTCTCCCAGCAAGAACACAGGAGTGGGTTGCCATGCCCTCCTCAGATATCGTATCAGTTCAGTCGCTCAGTCGTGTCTGACTCTTTGCGACCCCTTGGACTGCAGCACGTCAGGCTTCCCTGTCCATCACCAACTCCCGGAGCTTACTCAAACTCATGTCCATTGCATTAGTGATGCCATCCAACCACCTCATCCTCTGTTATCCCCTTCTCCTCCCACCTTCAATCTTTCCCAGCATCAGAGTCTTTTCAGATGAGTCAGTTCTTCGCATCAGGTATCCAAAGTATTGGAGTTTCAGCTTCAGCATCAGTCCTCTCAATGAATATTCAGGACTGATCTCCTTTAGGATAGACTGTTTGGATCTCCTTGTAGTCCAAGGAACGTTCAACAGTCTTCTCCAACACCACAGTTCAAAATATGTATACGTATGGCTAACTCATTTCATTGTACAGCAAAAATTAACACAACATACTTCATAAAAATGTAATTTATACATATATATTTCAATGTGTGTTTATATTAAAAATTCATATTTATGTAAAATATAATTTATTGATCTCTTTACATAAGCCAGGTATCACACAGAGTACTTTTTCATTGAATTATCTCATGTACTGTTCCTAACTGCTCCTTGATGGTGTTATTGCTTCCTTACCAGGAGGGTGAGAAAGGGGAAGTTAATAACCTATCTCGGGTTACACGGAGCAAGTGCTAGANCACAAGCTGGAATCAAGATTGCCAGGAGAAATATCCATAACCTCAGATATGCAGATGACACCACCCTTATGGCAAAAAGCAAAGAGGAACTAAAGAGCCTTTTGATGAATGTGAAAGGGAAGAGTGAGAAAGATGGCTTAAAACTCAATGTTCAAAAAATGAAGATCATGGCATCTGGTCCCATCACTTCATGGCAAATAGATGGGGAAACAGTGGAAACAGTCTCAGACTTTATTTTAGTGGGCTCCAAAATCACTGCCTGTAGATTGCAGCCATGAAATTAAAAGATGCTTACTCCTTGGAAGAAAAGTTGTGACAAACCTAGAAAAGGCAGAGACATTACTAACAAAGGTCAGTCTAGTCAAAGCTATGGTTTTTCTCATAGTCACGTATGGATGTGAGAGTTGGACTAAAAGAATTGATGCTTTTGAATTGTGGTGTCAAAGAAGATTCTTGAGAGTTCCGTGGACTGCAAGGAACTCCAATCAGTCCATCCTAAAGGAAATCAGTCCTGAGTATTCATTCAAGGACTGATGCTGAAGCTGAAATTCCATAACTTTGGCCACCTGATACGAAGAACTGACTCATTGGAAAAGACCCTGATGCTGGGAAAGATTGAAGGCAGGAGGAGAAGGGGATGACAGAGGATGAGATGGTTGGATAGTATCACTGACTCGATGGACATGAGCAAGCCCTGGGAGTTGGGGATGGACAGGGAAGTCTGGCATCCTGCAGTCCATGGGGTCACAAAGAGTCAGACATGACTGAGCAACTGAACTGAACTGATAGATGACTTTGTTTTCCACCTATGGTCACATGCAGCTGGCAAACATTCTTGTTCTCGGGTCAACATGCAAAATATGTGTGTATATATATATAAAATACTTCAAATCTCCCTATCCTTATTGAAAGGACCAGTAACATCTTTACCTCTTCTGGCTTTGGCCATAATTCATTGTTTCCAGTTCTCATGTGGGTGGTAAAGTTCTACTCCACTGTCTTGAGGTCCGTACTACATCTGAAACCCTGTGTCCTAACCTCTCCTAATCATCACCTGAGTCAGTTCTTTTTCTGCCAATTTTCAGCTATCTCTGTTTTTCCCTGGCATCTGAGAGTTTTTCTTTCTTTATTAATTTAAAATTCATCTGTGAATAAAAAATTCTTGGAAATTTTATTCTTTGAGATGTATTTATGAATATAGGGTTTGTAGAGGCTACCATTTTGACTGGATTTTATATGGTTAGTATTTATATTAGTTTTCTCTGAATGCTGAAACAAATCACCACTAGTTTAGTGATTAAAGCAACAGAAATTTAGTGTCTTACATTTCTGTAGTTTAGAAGTCTAAAATGGATCTCACTGGGCTAAATTCAAGGTATTGGCAATATTGTGTTCCTTTGTATGTGCGTTCAGTTCACTTCGGTTGCTCAGTCGTGTCTGACTCTTTGTGACCCCATGAAATGCAGCATGCCAGTCCTCTCTGTCCATCACCAACTGCCTGAGTCTACCCAAACTCATGTCCATTGAGTCGGTGATGCCATCCACCCATCTCATCCTCTGTCGTCCCCTTCTCCTGGTGCTGAGGAGGGGATGGGGGGCGGGCGGTGGGGAGGAGAGAGAAGAAAGAAAGGTAATTAGTTCCTGATCAATCCTATTAAGTACACATCAATAAAGACCACTCAGCTATAAACTAGGTTATGTCACCTAATGCAGGAAGAAAAGGCAGTTTAATTGGGTGAAGTTGTGCAGTATATACACTGCAATATATTCCATAGGTCAGTCATCCTTTTTTACTTCAGACTTGCTTTTTGTATTGCACAGAGTAGACAGAGTAAGCAGAATGACTAAATAATAAGAAAATGGCAAATTGCACTAAGTTATTCTGAGACTTCATGTATACTAAAGATTCCACAGAATCAAGCTAAATTTAGCAATCAGTTCAGTTCAGTTCAGTTCAGTCGCTCAGTCATGTCCAACTCTTTGCGACCCCATGAACCACAGCACGCCAGGCCTCCCGGTCCATCACCAACTCCCGGAGTCCACCCAAACTCATGTCCATTGAGTGGTGATGCCATCCAACCATCTCATCCATTGTCGTCCCCTTCTCCTCCTGCCTTCTATCTTTCCCAGCATCAGGGGCTTTTCAAACGAGTCAGCTCTTCGCATCAGGTGGCCAAAGTACTGGAGTTTCAGCTTCAGCATCAGTCCTTCCAATGAACACCCAGGACTGATCTCCTTTAGGATGGACTTGTTGGATCTCCTTGCAGTCCGAGGGACTCTCAAGAGTCTTCTCCAACACCACAGTTCAAAAGCATCAGTTCTTCGACGCTCAGCTTTCTTCACAGTCCAACTCTCACATCCATACATGACCACTGGAAAAACCATGGCCTTGACTAGACGGACCTTTGTTGACAAAGTGATGTCTCTGCTTTTTAATATGCTGTCTAGGTTGGTCATAACTTTCCTTCCAAGGAGTAAGCGTCTTTTAATTTCATGGCTGCAATCACCATCTGCAGTGATTTTGGAGCCCAGAACAGATGGAAAATAAAAGATCTTATCACAGGGCAAGATAATGCTAGGTGGACCTTTCCATTGCTCTTTATGAAGTGGAAACAAGTTCATCTTGATGTAAAATTGAACTTATGTCCTGAGATGCCTAACATACACAATGAAGAAGTTTTATCAATGCTGCAAGTCTGCACAGCTTTGTATGCAGCTTGCAGAGAGAGTAGCATTTAGATAATGAATGTAATTTATGTCTTCATTTCTGTTCCTGCTCTGCAAACAGGCTCATCTGTACCATCTTTCTAGATTCCACACATATTTGTTCAAATACGATATATTTCTCTTTCTGACTTACTTTACTCTGTATGACAGGGGAGGAAGGGGAGGGTAAGACAACTTGGGAGATTAGGACTGACATGTTTACACTACCATGTGTAGAATAGATAGCTAGTGGGAAGCTGCTGTGTAGCACAGGAAGCTCAACTCAGGGCTCTGTGATGACCTAGAAAGGTGGGATGGGGGTGGTGGGAAGGAGGTTACAGAGGGAGCGAGGGAGGGAGGGGACAAACGTATGTGCTGTCCTTAGTCGCTCAGTCGTGTCTGACTCTTTGCGACCCCATGGACTGTAGCCTGCCAGGCTGTCCATGGAGATTCTCCCAGCAAGAACACAGGAGTGGGTTGCCATGCCCTCCTCAGATATCGTATCAGTTCAGTCGCTCAGTCGTGTCTGACTCTTTGCGACCCCTTGGACTGCAGCACGTCAGGCTTCCCTGTCCATCACCAACTCCCGGAGCTTACTCAAACTCATGTCCATTGCATTAGTGATGCCATCCAACCACCTCATCCTCTGTTATCCCCTTCTCCTCCCACCTTCAATCTTTCCCAGCATCAGAGTCTTTTCAAATGAGTCAGTTCTTCGCATCAGGTATCCAAAGTATTGGAGTTTCAGCTTCAGCATCAGTCCTCTCAATGAATATTCAGGACTGATCTCCTTTAGGATAGACTGTTTGGATCTCCTTGTAGTCCAAGGAACGTTCAACAGTCTTCTCCAACACCACAGTTCAAAATATGTATACGTATGGCTAACTCATTTCATTGTACAGCAAAAATTAACACAACATACTTCATAAAAATGTAATTTATACATATATATTTCAATGTGTGTTTATATTAAAAATTCATATTTATGTAAAATATAATTTATTGATCTCTTTACATAAGCCAGGTATCACACAGAGTACTTTTTCATTGAATTATCTCATGTACTGTTCCTAACTGCTCCTTGATGGTGTTATTGCTTCCTTACCAGGAGGGTGAGAAAGGGGAAGTTAATAACCTATCTCGGGTTACACGGAGCAAGTGCTAGAGCTTCACCTGAACACAGGTGGATTGACTCCAGCACCCTTACGGTTTCAGTGCTCTGTAAACTCTTTGTTAGTCGCTTAATTGTGTCCAACTCTTTGCGACCCCATGGACTGTAGCGTGCTAGGCTTCTCTGTCCATGGGATTCTGCTGGCAAGAATACTGGAGTGGGTTGCCATGCCCTTCTCCAGGGGATCTTCCTGACCTAGACATCAAACCCAGATCTCCTGCATTGTAGGCAGACTCTTTACTGTGTGAACTACTTGGGAAGCCCAAACTCTTTGGAAGCAGGGTTGCACTTGATAAGGGCACACAAGCAACTGGCCCAAATGCAATTACTGTAAATCTTGAGGTGGAAGTAGAGAAATACGTCACCAGGTTACTACTGACCTTGGTCAGGCTTGAGCTAATGAGAGGCCAGACTGAGGCTGTGTGTGATCATGGGTCTGAAAAGGAAGAGGCAGAGGCGAAAGCTATTTAGGAGACTGCTTGGACAGAACTTAGCATCCATTAGATGTAACGGTAAAGGGACAAAGAAGAGAATCCTTAGGTTCCTGGTTAAGTGATGAGAAATGTGCCCCCCAAATGCATGAAGATTTAGGAAAGTGGTTTGTTAATTATGTCTAGTAGGAAAATGTTGAATTTGAGGTAATTGCCTTCAGTTGGAGATACTCAGAAGGCAGATAAACATGTAGGAGTGAAACTCAGAGAGATTAACCCTATAGAAAAAGATACTGGGAATTGTTAGCTTGGGGGTGAGGCATCACAGAGCAGAAAAAAAAAGATAGGAAATCAAGGAGAGGAAGCCTAGAAATAACCAGATTTAAAGACTTCCATCATGCTTCCCAAGACCAAAGCTTGACTTCTTCAAGAGATTCTTTAATATTTAATCTTAATTACTGAACAATTTCCATGCTAATAAATTATGTTTGTATTCCAATAAACATTATTTGAATAAAATAATAACTCAATACAATAACAATTTTAAAGTAAAGCTATATTATATAAATAAGCAATTAAATATAAATATGACAAAATAAAGTACAATATAGACATAACATAATATAAATAAATTTAGTATAATTAGTGCTATCAATAAATAACACATAAATAAAATAAATATAAAATAGAACCCAAAAATGACAGTCTAACCATAGATAGTCGGGGAAGGCAATGGCACCCCACCCCAGTACTCTTGCCTGGAAAATCCAATGGACGAAGTGGCCTGGTGGGCCGCAGTCCATGGAGTCGCTAACAGTCGGACAGACTGAGCGACTTCACTTTCACTTTTCTCTTTCCTGCATTGGAGAAGGAAATGGCAACCCACTCCAGTGTTCTTACCTGGAGAATCCCAGGGATGGGGGAGCCTGTGGGCTGCCGTCTATGGGGTCACACAGAGTCGGACACGACTGAAGTGACTTAGCAGCAGCAGCAGCAGCAACCATAGACAGTAGTGATTGCACTACTTATTAAACTATCTTATTATAAAGATGAATAGAGAAAATATTGGACGTGTAAAGAAACAAAAAAATCCATGATTTTACCACTTGACAATCACCTTTGTTTATAAATCAGCTTGTTTACTTCTAGTAATTATTTGTGGAAAGCATAAAGTATGCTCACATTATTTAAAATAAAATTAGAATAATGCTGTATATTTACTTTGTATTATTATTTTGATTTGCTTATTAATGTAAAACTATGATACAGTAAAATTCACTCATTTAAAAGCACAATTCATTAAGTTTTGGCTCGTTGAGTATACCCACGTACCCAATAAGGTATGGAATGGCTCTGTCACCCCAAAAGCCTTCCTCATGTTTCTTTCCAATCAATGCCTGCAACTCATGGCAACCCCTGTTTTGATTTTTATGGCCATGGATCACTTTTGCCTATTCTAGAACTTTCTATAAATGGAAGCCTGCAGAATGTATTCTTTTTTGTCCCACTTCTTTTGATACCACAATATTTTGGAGACTTATCCATGTAGTTGTGTATATAAATAGTTTACATTACTGAATAATATCACAATTTGCTTATCCATTCAACTACTGGTAAATATTCAAAGTGTTTTTAGCTTGAGGCTATTATGAAAAAATCTTTCTCTGATCATGTTTTATAAATTTCATAAACGTATGTTTTCACTTCTGTTTTCAGAACTCTAAAATAATAAATTTATGTTGCTTCTTGGCACCGAATTTGTTACAAAAGCATTAGCAACTAATACCTTTTCTTTTACATATTTTCAGAATTGGCTTATTCTAACAGCCCATAGCACATCAAAACCTCTCTAAATGCATTCCAAATTGCCACCAAAAACTCAGATTAATTTAATTAAAATTCCCAAATATGAGTACTTTGAGTCAGATGTGTCTTTAAATACAGAGTTCTTATATAAAAGGGCAAAAAAGATGTGTATATGTATGTGTGCTGGGAGGCAGGCATCCAAAACTACTAGCAAGTATATTTCTGTCTTAACAAGACACCTATTATCAACACAACTATTTCCAATAATTCAAGAATATCTGCCACTATGAAATGTGTTCAATTTTGTAAAAGTTAGGATACAATTGACATGGTGAGAAATTGCTTATTCCACCACTCTCCAGAGAAATCTGACCAGCCCTGGAAGCTCCCCTTCTGCTGACAGTAAACACCGCACCTGTTACTTGGCACCCCACACCTAATTCTTTCGTGTGACAGTTTTCATTTATTCCCACTCTTAAACGTCGTGAAGAGATGACCCACAAACATCTCTGCATTGTTCCTTTTCCCATTTACACTCAAACTTTACCTGTGTGCATGCGTGTAATTATCATTTCCATTGAATCAATAGCATGATTGGTCATACTTAATGATGCATGATTAATCATTAGATTAAAAGAGGTTTTTGATCTTTGATCTCAAAGGCCAACACAAGTAGTAAGGTACATGACCTTGATCCAAGACTTCTTTATATATATATTGTGTATTTTTACTTCCTCATATCAAGAAACAGGTAATGCTTTACCAAGAATGTAGATGAACTGGTTTGATTGGTTTTATTTATTGTTAAAACATTTAATGAAAAGAAGCAGGAAGCAAATGTTTGCTTTAATTTGGGGTTTCATTAAAATCTACATATCTAATGCTTCAGTTAAACATTGAAAAATACATTCAAGAATGATTTAATAGGAAAAAGGTGGGTTCAAAATTTGACTTTGTTATAACAACACAGAAAACTCTGGCTCTAAAAATTTAGTTTTATTACCAAGAGATTGCATCCTGGTTCATAAAATTTTCTGTGTCAGCCTTGAAACTGGAAATTCTTCACAATACCCCCCCACCAAGATAAATTTTATAAAGCATAGATTATAGTCATTTTCCCTTTTTATGGGAATCTAAGAGTCAGGGGCCTGGAGGAAGAGGCAGCTTACCTTGTGGTGTCACTCTCCTTTTTTATTTTCTAGACAAATCACCACTGAGTTAAATCAATGTATATAAAGTACCTATGTGGACATTAATATTAAATGTCAAGAATAAAGTGAGTAAGACACAGCTCCAGCTTGAAACATGCCTCTCAAAGGACAAATCTGGAGGGATGAAGTGGGGTGGGAGGTGGGAGGGGGGTTCATGTTTGGGAGTTCGTGTAAAAATAAATAAATAAATAAATAAATA
>SJYX01006340.1:363364-378132 GCA_006410675.1 Oreotragus oreotragus
AGAACTGCCTTATGACCCAGCAATGCCACTGCTGGGCATACACACTGAGGAAACCAGAATAGAAAGAGACACGTGTACCCCAATGTTCATCGCAGCAGTGTTTATAATAGCCAGGACATGGAAACAACCTAGATGTCCATCAGCAGATGAATGGATAAGAAAGCTGTGGTACATATACACAATGGAGTATTACTCAGTCATTAAAAAGAATGCATTTGAATCAGTTCTAATAAGATGGATGAAACTGGAACTGATAATACAGAGTGAAGTAAGCCAGAAAGAAAAACACCAATACAGTATACTAACACGTATATATGGAATTTAGAAAGATGGTAATGAGGACCTTGTATGCAAGACAGCAAAAGAGACACAGATATGTAGAGTGTACTTTTGGACTCTGAGGGAGAGGGAGAAGGAGAGGGTAGGATGATTTGGGAGAATAGCATTGAAATATGTATACTATCATGTAAGAAATGAATCGCCAGTCCATGTTCGATGCAGGATGCAGGATGCTTGGGGCTGGTGTATGGGGAAGATCCGGAGGGATGATGTGGGGTGGGAGGTGGGAGAGGGGTTCATGTTTGGGAGTGCATGTACGCCTGTGGTGGATTCATGTCAATGTATCCCCAAACCAATAGAGTACTGTAAAGTAAAATAAAGTAAAAATAAATAATAATAATTTTTAAAAAGCTCAACATTCAGAAAATGAAGATCATGGCATCTGGTCCCATCACTTCATGGCAAATCAATGGGGAAACAGTGGCAACAGTGGCTGACTTTATTTTTGGGGGTTCCAAAATCACTGTAGATGGTGATTGCAGCCATGAAATTAAAAGATGCTTACTCCTTGGAGGAAAGTTATGACCAACCTAGACAGCTTATTTAGAAAGTAGAGACATTACTTTGTAATGTACGCCTGTGGTGGATTCATGTCAATGTATCCCCAAACCAATAGAGTACTGTAAAGTAAAATAAAGTAAAAATAAATAATAATAATTTTTAAAAAGCTCAACATTCAGAAAATGAAGATCATGGCATCTGGTCCCATCACTTCATGGCAAATCAATGGGGAAACAGTGGCAACAGTGGCTGACTTTATTTTTGGGGGTTCCAAAATCACTGTAGATGGTGATTGCAGCCATGAAATTAAAAGATGCTTACTCCTTGGAGGAAAGTTATGACCAACCTAGACAGCTTATTTAGAAAGTAGAGACATTACTTTGTCAACACAGGTCCATCTAGTCAAGGCTATGGTTTTTCCAGTAGTCATGTATGGATGTGAGAGTTGGACTATAAAGAAAACTAAGCGTCGAAGAATTGATGCTTTTGAACTGTGGTGTTGGAGAAGACTCTTGAAAGTCTCTTGGACAGCAAGGAGATCCAATCAGTCCATCTTAAAGGAGATCATTCCTGGCTATTCATTGGAAGGACTGATGTTGAAGCAGAAACTCCAATATTTGGCCACCTGAAGCAAAGAGCTGACTCATTTGAAAAGCCCCTGATGCTGGGAAAGATTGAGGACAGGAGGAGAAGGGGACGACAGAAGATGAGATGGTTGGATGACATCACAGACTCCTTGGACATGAGTTTGGGTGAATTCTGGGAGTTGGTGATGGACAGGGAGGCCTGGCGTGCTGTGGTTCATGGGGTAGCAAAGAGTCGGACACGACTGAGCAATTGAACTGAACCGATTGAGGTATGCTGCTGCTGCTAAGTCGCTTCAGGAGTGTCCGACTCTGTGCAACCTCATAGACAGCAGCCTACCAGGTTCCTCCATTGCCATTTCCTTCTCCAATGCATGAAAGTGAAAACTGAAAGTGAAGTTGCTCAGTCGTGTCTGACTCTTCAGGACCCCGTGGACGGCAGCCTACCAGGCTCCTCCGTCCATGGGATTCTCCAGGGAAGATGACTGGAGTGGGTTGCCATTGCCTTCTCCACATTGGGGTATGACCACAGGCCTATTGACAATTGTCCACTGTTAACTACCTAGATTTAAGGCATTATGAATCACGGGTTAACTTTGATTATATCTTTCTTTTTCCTTTGTTCAGACTAATTTCAGGGAATTTGGGGAGGTGGGTTTGTCCATGTACACTTAGGGTACATAAGGTTTTCACAAAAATTAGTTGGGATTCTTGGCTAAGAGGAGACTTGCTGGGAGCCAGCGTGAGGAACTCCGCCCATGGCAAAGGTCATGAGGAAGGAGGCTTGGCATATGCAAAGGCGTGATCAAGCCTCAGGAAACCCCCTGTTCCCAAGCATCCAACCCCAAAACCAGAGTCTGTTTCATGCTCTCACCTACACCTCTGACTTTACGGGGGGCTCTCCCCCATAACTGTTTCTCTCGGAGAAGGAGTTAACTTGCAGCTCCAGTTAATAAAAATTCCTGGGTGTGACAAGAGTGTTTCAACCTACAAACTCCTCTGGAAGTCCTCTAGCCTCCCTGATCAGGTTCGTCCGGCCACATGTGATTGTTTACAGTCCCCCAACCTTGAGAGGCACGAGATGCTTTAAAACTTTCTAAATACAGACTCTTTTGAGAAGTTAGAAAATTATTAGTATAGTATAGTGGGTTGATTAGAAATTATATTGGTGAAGGGTTTTTTCATTTGTCGTGCCAATAATTACTGCTAATTCCCTGCCCTGGGTGTGACAAGGGTGTCTCAGGTCAAACCTCTCTGCTGACAGACAAGCTTGTGTGACAACCTCTCAACCATAAACAGCACAGAGAGTTTGGAGTATTAGCATAGGGCTTTTCTCATTGTTGAGTCAATGATTGCCGCCAGGCCTCCATATCCTTAGGCACCTGGGAATATATTAATCAATGTATTTGGAATATANGTGCCAATAATTACTGCTAATTCCCTGCCCTGGGTGTGACAAGGGTGTCTCAGGTCAAACCTCTCTGCTGACAGACAAGCTTGTGTGACAACCTCTCAACCATAAACAGCACAAAGAGTTTAGAGTATTAGCATAGGGCTTTTCTCACTGTTGAGTCAATGATTGCCGCCAGGCCTCCATATCCTTAGGCATCTGGGAATATATTAATCAATATATTTGGCATATAAAAAAGGAAATATAGTAGTTTTGATGTTAGCAATACTAGACTTTTTGAGTTAATGAATTTTCTCTTTTGTTATAGATCACTGAACTTTGTTATAAATCACTGTGTCCTTGCTATGTAAAAATGTAACTTTATCACTATCTTAAGACTAAATAGATCTTAAGGGGAACACTGGTGAAGAGTTTTTATTTGTTGAGCCAATATTTGCTGCTAAATTTCCATATTCCTTGCCCTTATAATGAATATAACTAGCAAATAGGAGAAATAAGTATTAACCTTTAAGATTAATCATGTTAACCTTAGGTTAAGTAAATTCCTTTCCTAATTGTAACTCACTACACCCTCACCCTATAGGAATGCAACTTTATTTGGAGGGTGGCACCTGATTTAAGAAAAAAATCACCCCTGGAAAAAATAAGTTTTCTGGTTAACTGACCAGTATCAGAAAGGGCCATAAAATGTCAGCAGGCCTCATGGCCATAAGATGATGTAAAATCCATAAGACCTTTGTATAATTTTATATGAAGCACCTGATTGTGACAAGGGTCAGGTCTGCTGACCCCCGTGTGACTCTGTATTCATCCTTATGTATAACAAAAGGTATATAAACAAATCTCAAAAATAAAGAAATTGGATCAGTTTCTGGAAAGACTGATTCCCCCATGTCGTTTCTTTCTTGCTCCCCATTTTTTTGGCTGAATTACCAAGTTATTCCGCCTCTTTTTCTCCACTAATTTTCCTACTACACTATCCGTTTCTAATCTCTCTATATATCTGTAATTAAATAAGTTTTTTCCCAGGCGCCGATTCCGTCCCCAGCTTCTAATCACCCTGGATCCACTGGGGCTGGACCCTGGCAGAGACTCTGCCTTGGGCCCACTGGTGTAATAAACTGCACTCCACTATCTGCATTGTCCTTCTGAGTGAGTTTGTTTCCTGGAATATATGGCTACTACAATCTCACAAGTTCAGTAACAAGAGAGATCATGCATTTTCTATTAGCAAAAGGCACAGTTCTTAAAAAATTCCCTACAGAGCTGTTATATTAAAGTATCATACATTTTTGTGTTTAAGTCTTAGGAATGATGGTTTTAATGTGATTTTAGCAATCATTGGTACAAACTCTACAAGCTAAAACTTCCCAAGACACGAAAAGTGATTCACTAATCCACTCATGCACACAACCTTCCACTCTATTCTTCATACCCTTTCTGGATGGTCTCAAAAAATAAATGTGTGGACAATATTATTGAGACAAAAATAAGGGAGAGATTTCTTTCCTATCTAAATCCTATTATCCTGTCCATGAAAAGTGAATGTGTTACTCGCTCAGTCATGTCAGACTTTTTACAAACCCATGGACTATAGCCTGAGAGGATCTTCTGTCCATGGAATTCTCCAGGCACGAATACTGGAGTGGTTAGCCATTTTCTTCTCCAGGGTGTCTTACTGACCCAGGGATTGAACCTGGGTCTCCTGCATTGCAGGCACATTCTTTACTGTCTGAGCAATTAGAGAAGCCCATCATATTCACCAATTAACTATAAAAAGTCAATGAACATAAAGACAGCTCCCCCAAAAATCCAGATGAGCCAGTTGGCTATAAGCCATGGATCACGGAGAGCCAGTTAAAATCAGAGATCACTCAGGATAGAAAAGAGGAACAATAGAAAGAAAAAAAAAAGAAAGAAAATGTCAAGATTCAGAGAGAAGTACGGACAAATGGCTGTCACTATCACATGCTTTGGGATTGGTGTCTGTATATAAGGGGGCTTTTCATTGATTTGCTTAGAAAGAACTGAGGATATAAGGGAAATGCCGATTCTCCTGGCTGATGGGTAAATAGAAAGAGATACGTAGGGCAATCCTAGGTTTTGATTATGGAATTTTTAGCATGGGTACCAGTTCTTTCATAGGTCTACAATGACTGATGTACCGAATACAAACTCTTTGCATAACAAAAACAATCTGCTAGGGAACAAGTTATGGTAATAAAAAAAGAGAATTGAGCCACATGCCAAGTAGAGAGAGCTACTTGGTGTTATCTCTAGAGAGAAAACTTTCTCGCATAAAACATAGTGAATTTTCCCATGGTACACAAAATCTAATGAAGCTTTTTAACCCTTAAAGTTCCAGCTCCTTTCTTACTGCCTTGAGTAAATCAGTATCCAGAGGGGAGCCCTTACTGTATCCAGAACCAAGGCTACAAAATCTGAAGGAGGGAGGACCAAGACAGAGGTAGCATTATTGTTCTCCAAGAAACAGGAAATAGCATACTTGGTATTTGTCTTCTTTTCCTGAATGGATGGAACCTTTGGACAAAGTGACTAAGAGAATATGCAAAACACCCTCAGGGACTCCCAGAAAAGATGGGAGAGTTCAAGGTCCTGAAAGGGGAATGGGACAAAAGAAAATATGTTTGTTTTTTTACAGTTAATGTGGCCACATTAGCACCTCACAGACTGCTATGGTCTAGGAAAATAATGGACCACAATAGTGTGCAAGCAGATAAAAAATTTAAATCCCCTGCCATAAAGAATATTATACTTCAAGAGGAGGGGTGTGGAATGAGGAAAATAAAAGGAATTTATTAATGTTTCATAACACACAGAGGAATTGATGCATATTGAAAGGCAAGTATCGTCAATATTAAAGGAGAATAAACAAGATAAAGATGTGTGTGTGTTGTGATGGGAAGTAAATCAAGTATGCCACCTTTCCTAGTGTTATCTTCTTTAGTTTTATTCCTGTTCATTTTGATTTTATGGTATGCCATGCTAAGATCCTAAACTCTGTCACTTTTTGTCCTTTGATTGCTCCTCCATGGTAAGTAGCCAACCAACAGCCAAGAACCTACCTATCACTTTTGTGACTACACTTAGTGATGAGGGTCCTCCCTGGTGGCTCAGCAGTAAAGAATCTGCCAGCCAAGGCAGGAGACACAGGTTCAATCCCTGGGTCGGGAAGATCCCCTGGAGGAGGAAATGGCAACCCACTCCAGTATTCTTGCCTGGGAAGTCTCACAGACAAAGAAGCCTGGCAGTTACAGTCCATGCAGTCCCAAAGAGTCAGACACAACTTAGCAATGAAACAACANCAATCCCTGGGTCGGGAAGATCCCCTGGAGGAGGAAATGGCAACCCACTCCAGTATTCTTGCCTGGGAAGTCTCACAGACAAAGAAGCCTGGCAGTTACAGTCCATGCAGTCCCAAAGAGTCAGACACAACTTAGCAATGAAACAACAACAACAACAAACTAGGTTGATGAGTACTCCTAGGGAAAATCCCATTATTGGGCAAACTGACATCCTTATCAATATATACTCAGCATTCTCAACTGAGCCCTTAGTATGGATTGAAAGCTCTACCCTACTATGATATTTATTGTGCACACCTTACAATAGTTCTTTTTCTGTTCTTTTCAAGCATTTCTTGTCTCCTTATCCTCACTCCCTCTCAGCAGATGATCTCAAGTAATCTTCCAAATTATTGAAAAAAGAGAAGCCATCAGATGAAATTTGTCTCAACTTCCAGTCTAGAAATCTATAAATACTTGTCCGCTCCACAATTGTTCTCCTTTAATCATATTAATAACCTTCTTAGGAACCTAGCATGTTTAGTCATCTCCATCATTTGTCAAATATATGCACTTGTTCTATACTTGTATGTATGCATGTAATATGTATGTATTCCACCATTAAGACTAACAACGCTTCTAGTTACTGTCCTAATTCTTTTCCTTTCCACAACAAAATTTCAGAGTTGTTTATATTCATCCTCTTTGGTTTCTCTTTTCATTCCCCACTTAATCTTCTTCTTTTACAATTTCACTAAAATTTTTCTTACCTGGTCACTAATAATTTAAACATTACTTAAAAGTATACTTTTAAAAGTAAACATTACTAAAGTATACTTTTCAGTCCTCATTTCCTCTTATCTCTTAGCCTCATTCAATAGAGACATTTTGTCTTTCTTGAAACCATCATTTCCTTTGGATACCTCTGCTTTTGAATTTTTCTTTTATTTCTCTGATCACACGCAACCTTTCTGTTTAGACATCTTATAGTATCCAAAGCTCTACTTTCCCAGAAAAATATTCCTACTCTTCCTCTTTTTCAGGATCATGTATGAGAATATGTATTCATCCTTGATGCCTACCTTCTCTTTACCACACCACACAGCCAGTTATCCATTTCTACCTCTAAAATAGCCCTCTGAATCCATCTTCTTTCTTCCATCTCTGGTGGCACCACCCTAATATATATCTCCATTATCTTTTGTCTGAAATTACAATAAATGTACAGTGGTTTTCTAATTGGTCTCCTACATCTAATATTGCAGGATCCATGATCCATTATCATCATAGCTGTAGGATCTCTTGAAAACCATAATCATAATTCATTAAGTTCCTCTGTTAAGGTCCTTCATTAACTTTCTACTGTCTTCACGATAAAGCTCAAACTCCTTAATATTCTTTTAAGACCTTGCGATAGTTGGCCTAGACTTACTTCTTGCTTTTCTCATACCGCTGTCTTCTTTTCAGCTCAGTTACGCTTTCTTGGGGCCTTTGGACACGTGAAGCTTTTGCCCTTGAGTCATCACACAGCCAGTTGCTTGGGGCTCTTGCTGTTCTCTGTGCCAGCACACTCATCCGCTTCCAGATCAATGATTGCCTCCTCAGGGAAACTTTTCCTCACCACCACCACTTCCTCGGATCAGATTCTCTATATGCCTGCAACATGCTATCAGGGATCAAAAATATTTGACTTTGTAATTCTCTTCCAGTTCATGAGCACCTGAGAGCTACTGAAACTTGCTGTGATTCAGGAGCAGTGGAAGACTGTTAACCTTAGCATTTGCCCGTGGCCGGTCTCAATACAAGGAACTATGGCAGGTGAAAATGGAAAACTCCCTACCACCCATCTGTCAAAAAAGGCCGTGGTGATTTGCTTCATGGCCAATTCTGTAACAATTTTAAGTTTCTCCTTTTATTGAGATGTGGTAGCTAGGCAACTTAAATAACATTTGGAATCCAACCCACAAATATCTTATTCCAAGACAGGATAAAGTGCCAACCCTGGTTGGTTTCCCTTGAGAGACACTTTTCCTAAGAACACGAATACAGGCCAGATGTCTGGAAAAAAATTTTTTTATATAAATACCTATACTTCAAGCATGCACAAGTATGATGCTTTATTGACTTAATTTTGTGACACAGCATTTGGTACAATATATGAAAGGCTTGGATTTTCCTGCTTTAAGATGAGTCCACATGTGAATAATTTTCCTGTTAATATGGTATTTATTGAAAAGTTGACTGCATGTTGCAACACTGTAAATTAAGCAAAACAAGCAGTTATTTCAAGAGGACTTTTCCAAGCATGAAATTCTTGCTGCAAAAAATTTTTCCTGTAAATAACAAATTTAAAAGAAGAAATAAATTAAATGTCTTGTACATATATACTTGAAGAAGAAGGCCTCAACTGACATTATCTGATTTTAAGATGGAAGCAACTATTGCAACAGGATTATTCAGAAAACCCATTATCTTTTCATAGATTCAAATTAACTGAAGATTGAACATACATACTAAGGGATTCTCTGAATGTCACCATCATTAATGATTGAGTTAATATAGATTTTGAAGATTAATAATGGCTGCTCAATGCTTTGTGTGCACTCAGTTGCTCAGTCGACTCTTTGCGACCTCATGGACTGAAGCCCACCAGGCTCCTCTGTTCATGGGATTATCCCAGCAGGAATACTGGAGTGGGTTGCCATTTCCTCCTCCAGGGAATCTTCCCAACCCAGGTATCAAACCCATGTCTCCAGTGTCTTCCGCATTGGCTGGTAGATTCTTTACCACTTAGCCATCTGGGAAGCTGCTTAAAGTTTTGGGCCCTTCAAAAATCTGTAGTGTAAAGTGACTCCTTCCTTTTATTTTTTCCACTTGTAAATTTGTATATAAAACCATAATGAGAAAATGTTAAACCTAATGTTAGTCATTCTTGATACAAACAGTGTTTTAACACATAATTAAAACTTTCCATTTGGAGAAAAGAAGTGATATGCTGAACTGGTTGACTAGAGAAGAATTTTTTCTAGTTGTTTATTTTAGAACCCAGATGATCAACTATTTTTCTAATCTTTTTTCTTGCCTGAAATTATAAGCAATGTAAGCTTTTCTTAATACATTTGATTGATCCAGAAAAATGTTTAGTTCAATGAAGGGTGTAATATTTTGTTCTGTCCCAAATCTATTCATCAATTAAAGCAAAACAATCTCATTATCCTATGTGATTATCCTTTCTCTCAAATGAATTTTTAGCCTAGGGTATGCTCAATAGAGCAAACATATTGCAATAAAAATAATAGCTACATATCTCTCAGATTCACAAAAATACATATTCACTATGAATATATACATATATAAACCTCTAAAATGTAATAAAACCTCTTTAAAATGGAAAACTATCCAAATATTTAAATACAAATTAAATTGTTAATTTATCCTTTTTCAAGCTCATTTTAATGATTCTCTGTCCTTTGCAATTTCACAAAATCTTTTTACAAATCAGCTTGTAAATTTATTTTCAAATGATCCTACCATGATTCTAATTGGGATGGTTTTGACTCTGGATCACTTTATGGAAGGTTGACATTACATTCTTTAACCTAGTTGTACAAAACTAACAACCGAAAGTTCTACTCTACTTTAGCACAGTTCAGCTGTTTGTAGAATAAATAGATTTTGCTAAATCAGTTTAACACAGACAAATAGTAGTAGTTAAAAACTGGGGCATGTCTGTCAGTTATCTGACAGCAGAATTAGAGACAAGAACAATTTAGTGTCAGGTCATAGAGAAACTGCCTGAATGGATTTTGGCTTTTGATTTCTGAACAATTCTCAAGAATTTCAGTCCTCTGCCAATTATGCAGTATCATGCTTGGAAAACAAGAAACTGCCTTAAGAGGAAGTTGTTACTGTCATTGGTAAGATATCTTAGACAGCTCATTTAAGGAAAGCTGATGCTGCTAAGTCACTTCAGTCATGTCTGACTCTATGCAACCCCATAGACGGCAGCCCACTAGGCTCCTCTGTCCCTGGGATTCTCCAGGCAAGAATGCTGGAGTGGGTTGCCATTTCCTTCTCCAATACATGAAAGTAAAAAGTGAAAGTGAAGTCATTCAGTCGTGTCCAACTCTTAGCGACCCCATGGACTGCAGTCTACCAGGCTCCTCCGTCCATGGAATTTTTTCAGGCAAGAGTACTGGAGTGGGTTGCCATTGCCTTCTACGCATTCAAGGACAGATAAGGTCTTTTGCTATGAAGCAGATGTATCATACTGGAAAGCAAAATGGTGACAAGACACAAAAACAAATGAATATTAAAACACTAGGAATAAAATCACCATATGACCCAGCAACCCCACCCCTAGGCATATACCCTGAGGAAACCAAAATTGAAAGAGACACATGTTCATTGCAGCAGTATTTACAATAGCTAGAACATGGAGGCAACCTAGATGTCTGTTGACAGATGAATGGATGAAGAAGTTGTGGTATACCTTCCATTGTGGTACACAATGGAATATTTCTCAGCCATAAAAAGGAACGCATTTGAGTCAGTTCTAATGAGGTGGATGAACCTAGAACCTATTATACAGAGTGCAGTGAGTCAGAAGGAGAAAGATAAATACCATATTCTAACACATATATACGGAATCTAGAAAAATGGTACTGAAGAATTTATTTACAGAGCAGAAATGGAGAAACAGACGTGGAGAATAGACTTATGGACATGGGGTGGGAGAGGGTGAGATGTATGGAAAGAGTAACATGGAAACACATTGCTGCTGCTGCTAAGTCGCTTCAGTCGTGTCCGACTCTGTGTGACCCCATAGATGGCAGCCCACCAGGCTCTCCTGTCCCTGGGATTCTCCAGGCAGGAACACTGGAGTGGGTTGCCATCTCCTTCTCCAATGCATGAAAGTGAAAAGTGAAAGTGAAGTCACTCAGTCATGATCCACTCTTCGGGACCCCATGGACTGCAGCCAACCAGGCTCCTCCGTCCATGGGATTTTCCTGGCAAGAGTACTGGAGTAGGGTGCCATTGCCTTCTCCATTACCATATGTAAAATAGATAGCCAGTGGGAATTTGCTGTATGGCTCATGAAACTCAAACAGGGGCTCTGTATCAACCTAGAGGGGTGGGATGGGGAGGGAGATGGGAGGGAGTTTCAAAAGGGAGGGGATATATGTATACCTATGGCTGATTCATGTTGAGGTTTGGCAGAAAACAGCCAAATTCTGTAAAGCAATTGTCCTTCAATAAAAAATAAATTAATTTTAAAAAAGAATAAACACAACAAAATGAAAAACAGACTCTTAGATACAGAAAACAACCTGGTATGCTAGAGGAGAGGGCCTTGGGAAGTTGAGGGAGATAAGTAAAGAGGATCAAGAGGTACAGACTTCCTGTTTTAAATAATTAAGTCACAGGATGTAATATACAGCATCAAAGATGTGGTCGATCGGAAAAGGAAATGACAACCTGCTCCAATCTTCTCACCTGGGAAATCCCATTGACAGAGGAGAATGGCATGCTACACTCCACAGAGTCCCAAAGACTCAGACGTGACTGAGCAACTGAACATTCCCTCACACATGCTGTGTGAGGAGAGATGATTACTAGACTTATCCTACCATTTTATAAAGTACTTGAATGTTGAATCACTATGTTGTACATCTGAAATTAACATAAAATTGTATGCCAGCTGTACTTTAACTTTTTTAAAAAAAGGTTGAGGATCCTGACTCTCTCATATACCACTTCCATGTGTAATCTTGGACAAGTCATTTAATGTTCTAGTCTCAATTTTATAATTCTTAAAAAGGCTATGATACCTACTTCAAATGATTTGCAGTAAGATTCCTATAAGATTATAAATGAGAACATGCTTTCTGTTAAAAAGGAAATTCATCTAAGAATGGTGATTATTATTTTCCATACAGTAGTCCCTGCCATATTATTAACGAATCTATGACTTTTTATGTTAAGTTCTAAAGAGCTTACAATGTTTTCCTCTCGATGGTAGGTATGAGGGAATCTGAGAACTGTTAAAATAATAAAGTGTATATATCTTACCTGCAATGAGATGGCTTTGGGTCCAACCTTTGAACTCTCATGTATCATCTACATTAGGCTAAACCTTGCAAGATTAAATACATTGGAAAATTTATTGTGCTTATAGTTTTGTCTTTCTTCATGTAAGATGTACATATCCTGAAATGTTACATATATAACTATTTTGGAAAGAGATTTTATTGATTAAAGAAATGCTGTGGTAAATCTTTTGCAGAATAAAGAATCCCTTCACTATAGAAAAATGATGGTCTTGTAAATTTAGGCTTTTACATGCCTAATATTCTAAAAGTAGGAACATAACTTCACTATGACTTTTTCCCTTGACTTGAGAGCCTCTCTCATGATCTAGAAGGAACTACATTGAACCAAGAAACAATACACACGGAGAATCAGAACTCTGTCATTTGAGTATTGTCTCTCTTCTCAATGAAATTATTAGGTTAGGTGGGATAACATTCTGTCCATATCCGTACCACCCATTTAACAGCAAGCACTCTTTTCCTTTGAAAGTGGAGTCACAGTCACCTTTGATTGGCATATCTCTGTATCTGTATTTGAGCATTAGTATCTGTGTAATAAATATTGCATCTCTATCGTTTAGTCTCTTTTGCGACCCCGTGGTCTGTAGCTCACTAGGCTCCTCTGTCCATGGTACTTCCTAGGCAAGAATACTGGCATGGGTTGCCATTTCTTTCTCCAGGGCATCTTCCTCACCCACTGACTGAACCTGCTTCTCCTGCTTTGGTAGGTGGATTCTTCACCACTGCACCACCGGGGAAGCCCTCACTCCCAGACCAATCAGCTAAGGTCAGTCTGTGAGTGTGGTCACTCATGTTTTATTGACTCATCTTGATCATTCTGTGTGGCTGGGAGTGGCAGCTACCATTCCAACTAGATGGCTAAAAATAGATAAATATTATCTCCCAGGAGGGAATAAAGGAGAAATAATTTCCAGAAAGAAGAAAAGATGACTGGACAGACAAGGCAATGGTAATTCATTGGGGTAGGTATCTATTTTGCATGTTATCTTCAGATCTATTGGTTTTCCTGTATTATCCATTAACCCTTGCTTTTAGCTTGTATCAAAGGTTTCTTAAGGTTGAGGTGACTACAGGAAAAGAAAATTAACCTGAAAAAAAATTGTAGAAAAATTAACACTTTTTGAGTACCAGCTAAGTTCCAAAAATATCTTCTGTAATCTTTCATTCCTTCCCCAACAAATCCTAAAATGAGGTATCTCCATTCTCCATTCCCAGGCAATACTCAAGGATAATATTCTTGCCTGGAAAATCCCATGGATGGAGGAGCCTGGTAAGCTGCAGTCCATGGGGTCGTGAAGAGTTGGACACGACTGAGCGACTTCACTTTCACTTTTTAGTTTCATGCTTTGGAGAAGGAAATGGCAACCCACTCCAGTGTTCTTGCCTGGAGAATCCCAGCGACAGGGGAGCCTGGTGGGCTGCCGTCTATAGGGTCGTACAGAGTCAGACACGACTGAAGCGACTCAGCAGCAGCAGCTAAGATAATAGAGCTGCTTCAAGATAACAAAACTAGTAAGGCCTAAGCTGGAATTGAAGTCCTATAAATATTCAGTTGGACTTCCCAGATGGCACTAGTGGTAAAGAACCCACCTGCCTCGACACAGGAGAGGCAGGTTCTTTACCTGGGTGAAAAAGATCCCTTGGAGGAGGGCACACAACCTGTTCCAGTATTCTTGCCTGGAGAATTCCATGGACAGAGGAGCCTGGTGGGCTGTAGTCCATAGGATCACAAAAAGTAGGACACAACTGAAGTACTTAGCACAAGAGCATAGCGTATATTCAGTTGGAAAAGGGAAAATGGAGAGGGGCTTCTGTAGATTCAATTCATGATGATATTTGCAAGGAAGTAGCATTTGGTGTTCCGGGGAAGGCAGTGGCACCCCACCCCAGTACTCTAGCCTGGAAAATCCAATGGACAGAGTAGCCTGGTAGGCTGCAGTCCATGGGGTCGCTAACAGTTGGACAGACTGAGCGACTTCACTTTCACTTTTCTCTTTCCTGCATTGGAGAAGGAAATGGCAACCCACTCCAGTATTCTTGCCTGGAGAATCCCAGGGATGGGGGAGCCTGGTGGGCTGCCGTCTATGGGGTCACACAGAGTCGGACACGACTGAAGTGACTTAGCAGCAGCAGCAGCAGCATTTGGTGTTCAAGGCTCATCTTTTTACACATCTGTCCCACAAAAGAGTTGCTGTTTTACATGGGTTAAGTCCAAGAATAACTCAGGCCACGTTACTGGATCATGTGCATATACATGTTACATGTACAAGAAGTATAAACACATAATTGCTTTTCTTTCTTTTCTTTGAGATCTGATTTACTCATCATCACAGCATTCAGATGAAAAGTTGAGATCAGGGTGTAGACCTAGAGAAATGAGGCCTAAAAGACTTGCTGTCCTGCTGATGATAGCTCATGCTAAAGGCTTTCTCAGGGCATTGCCTGATAAGAAAACTCTACTGGGACTTGGCAGAAAGTCTTTACAAAATAAACAATGCTTCCCCCCCCCCCCCCC
>SJYX01006340.1:378225-509021 GCA_006410675.1 Oreotragus oreotragus
CCCCCCCCCCCCCCCGCCAGAATATCCCTTTGGCATAATGTTTTCTTGAATCTATGGAGGTGTTAGCCTGCTCTTGGAGGATTCCTAGATCTTGGGTTCCTATCAAATGCCATCAAATCCCAATCAGGGCTTCCCTCGTGACTCAGCTGGTAAAGAATCTGCCTGCAATGCAGGAGACCTGGGTTCAATCCCTGGGTTGGGAAGCTCCCCTGGAGAAGGGAAAGGCTACCCACTCCAGTATTCTGGCCTGGAGATTCCATGGATTGTATAGTTCATGGGGTCGCAAGGAGTCGGACACGACTGAGTGACTTTCACTTTACGCTCCTTATAGCTATACACGTGGGCTTCCCTGGTGACTCCAACGGAGCTAACTTGCTCTTGACATTGCACTCTGTATTCTTTCAAAGGTAAATTTAATTTATGATAAAACTGTAAGAAAACATGCCTTGGAACACTGTAAAGTTTTTTCCTGCCTGGTTTCCAAGCCTACAGTTCCAACCAAATCTTAAGAGTCAATTTGGTTATTAAAAGAGCTCTTAAATGGAAAAGTATTGCTCAGTTAAACAGTAATATACAAAGAAATGGCTCTAATGTGAACAATTTCTTAATTTTATTCCGGAATTTGAGTACATTCTATTTTAACATAGAACTTCTCAAATTACACTGTTTTCATTTTACCTTCCAAAGTTTTTTTATTACATACTTCACATCTCTGACTATCATTTAGTCAGGCAAAATGTCATCGACAACCAATATCATTTTAGTTATAGTCTAAACCCACAGGAAAATCCTAATGAAAATAACATTTACCATGGCTCAGGTCGGAGAAGGCAATAGCACCCCACTCCAGTACTCTTGCCTGGAAAATCCCACGGACAGAGGAGCCTGGTAGACTGCAGTCCATGGGGTCGCTAAGAGTTGGCACGACTGAGCTTCTTCACTTTCGCTTTTCACTTTCATGCATTGGAGAAGGCAATGGCACCACACTCCAGTGATCTTGCCTGGAGAATCCCGGGGACAGGGGAGCCCTGGTGGGCTGCCATCTGTGGGGCCACACAGAGTCGGACACGACTGAAGCGACTTAGCAGCAGCAGCAGCAGCAGTATGGCTCAGCTGGTAAAGTGTCTGTCTACAATGCGGGAGACCCAGGTTTGATCCCTGGGTCAGGAAGATCCCCTTGAGAAGGAAATGGCACCCCACTCCAGTACTATTGACTGGAAAATCCCATGGATGGAGGAGCCTGGTAGGCTACAGTCCATGGGGTCGCAAAGAGTCGGACACGGCTGAGCCCCTTCATCTTCATCTTCACTTCATCTTCAACTAACATGTAAATGAATGTATAGACATTCACGGAAACTTTTTTATTCTATGCTTAAATTATTAACTTATTTAATCCTAATTGAGACCATCTGGGAAAGATTGAGGGCAGAAGGAGAAGGGGATGACAGAGGATGAGATGGTTAGATGGCATCACCAACTCAACGAAAGTGGGTTTGGGTGGACTCTGGGAGTTGGTGATGTGTTGAACTGAACTGAGATCATCTTAGTGGCTGATATTATTATCTCTGTTATACAAATGAGGAAATGAAGTGGTTGAATCATCTGGTCGAGGAAGGCAACCTTCTAAACAGTGGAGCAGGGATGTGAACTGACAAGGTTTGTCTCGGCTTTCCCAGGCTTTGTTGATTTCACTGCCACTCATCCTTGATCCATTGTAAATATGAGGCAATTTCTTCGTCACCCTCGGTACAATATTTTTAACAGTTCATTGATCTGCTAGACATTCATTTAATATTCAGTAATTAAATATAATTAATCATTTGTCAACCAAGGTCCATATAGTTTTTCCAGTAGTCACAAACAGATATGAGAGTTGGACCATAAAGAAGATTGTTCAGTTCAGTTGCTCAGTTGTGTCAGACTCTGCGACTCCGTGGACTGTAGCATGCCAGGCCTCCCTGTCCATCACCAACTCCTGGAGTTTATGTCCATTAAGTCGGTGATGCCATCCAACCATCTCATCCTTTGTTGTCTCCTTTCCTCCTGCCCTCAATCTTTCCCAGCATCAGGGTCTTTTCAAATAAGTCAGTTCTTCGCATCAGATGGCCAAAGAAGGTTGTGTATCATAGAACTGATGCTTCGAACTGTGATGCTGGAGAAGACTCTTGAGAGTCCCTTGAACAGCAAGGACATCAAACCAGTCAATCCTAAAGGAAATTAATCATGAATATTCATTGGAAAGACTGATGCTGAAGCTGAAGCTCTAATGCTTTGGCCACCTAATGCAAAGAGCCCACTCATTGGAAAAGACCTTGATGTTGGGAAAGATTGAGGGCATGAGGAGATGAGGGCAATAGAGGATGAGATGGTTGGATGGCACCATCAATTCAGTGGACATGAGTGTGAGCAAACTGAGGGAGACAATGAAGGATAGGGAAGCCTGCTGTGCTGCAGTTCACGGGGTCGCAAAGTTGAACATGATTTAGTGACTGAACAATAAAAATTAATTATGAAGGCACTAAGCTAGGCATTTCTGGGGCTGGAGATCAACAAGACCCAAGGTCTACTCTTGTGAAGTTTAAATTCTAGTCTGGTAACAGATGCAAACACCCCAACATGCAGAATTTTAGGCAATAGATTATTTTTAAAATGCCACGTGAGAGGCATGTTTTAAATGCAATGGTGTTTAACAGAAAAAGGAGGGTACATCTAGGGGGAGGTGAGATGACATCACTGACACTGGGCAGCTTTTTGAGCCCTCAGGGATGGGGACGATTTCAGCCTGAAAGAGTGGGACTGCCAGAAGAGGATGTTACAGGATCAAGAGCAGAAAAGTGGGAATGTACTGGAACGATCAACCAGTTGTGAAGTGTCCAGTTCAATTTGGAACGTATAAGAAAGTTGTGAGAGGTAAAATCCAAAGACTGACTTAGAAGCCAGAGGATAAGTGGCTGAAATTCCAGTCTAAGTCTTAACTCCAGTCGGCGGTTGGGTACACATATGTTCTCTGTTAACTAAATTGATAAGTTCATTCTTCATGAGCACTGCTATATGCAACCAAGGTTAATGAATTTAGAGTAATCTGTTGGCTAAAAAATATAAAAATAAAAAAGAAATCAGTATAAGGAGCTACTGCTACACTGACACTTATTTTTCATGAAATATCCTCATCGTTACTTACCTAGAGATGATCTAGGTCTTTTGTTGCAATCAGTTAATCTTCAGTTCTTTGTTTATTTTAGGAGATAAGGACAAGGTACTCTTAGAAGAAATTTCTTTTTATATTAGTAGTCTCCTTAAATGTAATCTTACTTTGAAATAAAAAGCAGTTTTTAACATATGGTGCTAGAAAAAAAATGTATGTAAACAGACAGAATAATCTAAATTCAACAAACATTGGGACTGTTTGCTTTCAGTTCAGTTCAGTCCAGTCGCTCAGTCGTGTCCGACTCTTTGTGACCCCAGGAATCGCAGCACGCCAGGCCTCCCTATCCATCATCATCTCCCGGAGTTCACTCAGACTCACGTCCATCGAGTCCATGATGCCATCCAGCCATCTCATCTTTGGTTGTCCTCTTCTCCTCCTGCCCCCAATCCCTCCCAGCATCAGAGTCTTTTCCAATGAGTCAACTCTTCTCATGAGGTGGCCAAAGTACTGGAGTTTCAGCTTTAGCATCATTCCTTCCAAAGAAATCCCAGGGTTGATCTCCTTCAGAATGGACTGGTTGGATCTCCTTGCAGTCCAAGGGACTCTCAAGAGTCTTCTCCAACACCACAGTTCAAAAGCATCGATTCTTCGGCACTCAGCTTTCTTCACAGTCCAACTTTCACATCCATACATGACCACAGGAAAAACCATAGCCTTGACTAGGCGGACCTTAGTCGGCAAAGTAATGTCTCTGCTTTTGAATATGCTATCCAGGTTGGTCATAACTTTTCTTCCAAGGAGTAAGCGTCTTTTAATTTCATGGCTGCAGTCACCATCTGCAGTGATTTTGGAGCCCAAAAAAATAAAGTTGGTATTGTAATTTATTTGGTATTTCAGCCTTCAGTCTTTAGGACTGAAGGATTTATTTGCTAGCCAGTCCTAAGTTTATTAGTACCTTTGATGAGATCTGTAATCAGAAAACAGAATTCAGTGATGGCTAGATCAGAAAGAAATCTGCATCAGTCACAGAAGTTCCCTACAGAATACACTTACTGGGAACACATATTAAAAAGGATAAGACTCAAAAGCCTTGAAGCATGAAAACTCTTATGATATATTTTTAATTAGCATCATTGATTTCAAATAATCCAATAGTCTAGAGAAAACCAGAAGGTCACAGGGTTTGAATTACTTAGAAAAGAATAAATATAGATTCAGATTATTAGGAAAAAAACTTAGACTGTATATGGAACTCTGGTAAATCAACAAGACGATAGGCATGGGTCTAAGTGGTAGCTGCCGCTAGTCACGTCAGTCGTGTCCGACTCTGTTTGACCCCATAGACGGCAGCCCACCAGGCTGCCCCGTCCCTGGGATTCTCCAGGCAAGAATACTGGAGTGGGTTGCCATTTCCTTCTCCAATGCATGAAAGTGAAAAGTGAAAGTGAAGTTGCTCAGTCGTGTCTGACTCTTCGCAACCCCATGGACTGCAGCCTACCAGGCTCCTCCATCCATGGGATTTTCCAGGCTAGAGTACTGGAGTGGGGTGCCATTGCCTTCTCCACTAAGTGGTAGAGGGAGGCAGAAATAAAAACACACAGTATTCAGAAGAGGAGCCCCAAGTGGATCATAAGCATCTGAAGACATGCTTCAGCCCACTAGCGCTATGAGTAATGCAACTTAAAATGCTAATAGGAACTATTTTATATCCACTGGGTTGGTGAAAATGAAAAAGTTAGATAATTCCAAATGAAGCTATCATTTCTAGAAAGGAAAGAGGGACTCACAGGCCCTATTTGTTGGAGCACATTGCAGTATGGTTTGAAGAGAAATCTGACAGCACCATGGAATTGAATTTGTAACTTGATTTATTGGTACCCTTCCCAGAGACAAAAGTCATTCATAGTTCCATAAGGGAAAGTGTAGCAGGGAATTGAAGGCAACTTGGGTATCCATCACCAGGTGCAAAGAGATGCCATGCAAGAGTTAAAAGCAATGCCCGGGAGACATATCTGGCAACAGGACAGCATGTTAAAAACATGTTGAGTAAAAAATAGAGAAAAAAAATGTATCTCACCAAACAACACTAAGCAGTTTCATAGACACAAATATATCTGAAAATATAAGCTAATGTACTCAAAAAGGTACAAAAGAGGATGGGTAGGAAATATTAGTGGAGACCAGAAATAATGGGAAAATGTTAGCGTAATATTCTAAAAAGTAAAGTCTCATAGACCAGTAATGAGAGGGTGCCACGAACTGTGCAAGAGATCCAGAGAGAGACGGAAGGAAGGAAGGAAGGGAGAGAGAGGGAGGGAAAACTGAGGTATAGTTATAAGGGAATGATATTTTCATTTCATGCAACTAGTTTGTATTGAATGCTAAGTATCAGGCCTTGTATAGTACCACTTCTTCAATGAACAGGGTAGAAACTAAATATTCAAAAGATTGTTTTTCTTTATAGTAATCATGTTGCGAAACTACGTACTTATTTTTTCAGGTTGTCATTGCTCAGAATATTTGTGGAATTGCCATACTTTGAAATCTGATGCTTTCCAAGCATATTTGAGTGTCATCAAGAAAAATAAAAATAAAAAATATTTCATTACTTTGTACTCACACTTTGTTTATATATACATATGTATACATATATATTTTGTGTGTGTATATAAGTAGACACATATATAGATGTAAAATATTTACATCTATATATGTATAGTACAACCTACTTTGATTATTCATCTTACATACAAAACGTGACTCTGTATAACTTTTACCAGCTTCAAAAAAAATTAAATCCTTTCCCAAATAATGAAGATTTGCCACTCTCTAGGAGTGCCTGTGTGGGCTTCCTAGGCAGCTCAGTGGCAAAGAATACTCCTGCCAGTGCAGGAGATGCAGGCTTGATCCCCGGGTGGGGAAGATATCCTGAAGAAGGAAGTGACAACCCGCTTCAGTATTCTGGACTGGAAAATCCCATGGACAGAGGAGCCTGGCAGGCTATCGTCCGTGGCGTTGCAAAGGATCAGACATGACTTAGTGACTAAACAACAGCGGTAGCAGCAAGAGAATGTGTGAGTGACTCTCAGAGTGGTGTATAAACAGCAGTGTGTGTGTGTGTGTGTGTGTGTGTGTGTGTAGCCATTTCCCATTTCCGGGGACTGAACTCGGATCTCTTGTGTCTCCTGCATGGGCAGGCAGATTCTTTACCACTTCGCCAGTAGCACTGTTGAAATGTCTTTGCCTACTTACTCACCCTGACCCGAAGGCGATTACTTTAAGGGAAAACACTCTTTTACCTGCTACTTTCTTGTGAAAGTGAAAGTGTGGATCATTCAGTTGTGTCAGACTCTTTGGGACCCCATGGACCGTAGTCCGTCAGGCTCCTCTGTACATGGGGTTCTCCGGGCAAGAATACAGGAGTAGGGTTGCCATTCCCTTCTCCACGGGATCTTCCCAATTCGGATCAAACCCAGGTCTCTCACTTTGGAGGCAGATTCTTTACCATCTGAGCCACCTATGTCTACTTTAAAAAATGTGCAGAAGTACAAGGAAATGTATTCTAATTTCCTTTTGACTGTATTCATATTCTTTTAGTCCTGAATTTGCTCATTCGTTAAGCACATGTTTGTTGAGTTTTTGTGTGAGGGTCTGCTGTGTGCTCAGAACGAAACAAAAAAAATAGTTGCTCCGGCCTAAGGTAATTCAAAGCCTGGCAGTTTTGCTTTAATAGTTTGTGGATTTGTGTAAATATCCATATCGATTCAAGAGACTTAAGCCAAATTCCTGGCAAAAGCTGAACTCTTCTATTTGAATTAAACTGCTTTATATTCTAGTGAGCTTCAACTCTCCACTGAAGGAAAACAATAGGAAAGGAAGATAAGCAGTGCTTCCCACACTTTTTTTGGATTCCTATTCGGGAGAATGTCAGGACCACATCCCCGCAGCATATCTGGCAGAAACCACCTGAGGGGGATCAGAAGAAGAAATATCTAAATGTCTAGTGCCTGACTGTGCTCAGCTCTTCAAAGGGCTATTGAAGAGAGGCATCTTGCTGCCAATTGTTTTCAGCCACCAGGTGTGTCAAATTCCGATTACCCTTCGAGCATGGAGCCTGTTTACATACTTCATTCCCTTCCAAAATGTATTTTTTTATTTTTGAGAAAGCCACACTGTTGAGATGCTCTTTTCTAGTCCTGTAGACTTGGATGGTATTTCAGACCTTCACACATGGCCTCAGTCCTGTGAGCGATGCTGTCAATTAACCTCCAAACTTCAGAGGCATAAGCCAACGACAGTTGATTTTAGGTCAGCAGAAGACTCCACTTTACCTGGTAATTTTAGGACTGTACCATCTGGGGGTCAGCAGCACACAGGGAGACATTTGAGAACGGATGAAGAAAGGAACCATTTATAAGATGGGTGAGGGAAACTACCAACATACTGAAGTATCTCAGAGCTTGAGAAAATAACTCCTGCCGAACACTGAACCGACCAAGGCTCTGCTGTCTGGTATCTGCCCCCGTTACTGACTTCATTTTGCTGGCACCTCTTTGCTGCACCTGTCATCTTGTGGATTGTTTGAAGCAAATTCTATTGCTGTATATTGAATGCCCTACACTCAACGGTGCCTGGCAGGAGTTCTATACATACACATTGCATGCTCACTGAATGAATGATTTGGCACTTGTGTTTTGAGATAGGCACAGAATAGTTACACAATACATATTTACCAAACTCATTCATTCAAGTGAATTCCTGAGCAGGGACTTGGGTCCATGGACACACACCTCTGACTAAGTTATTTTCACCCAGCCTCCAGGTATACGTGTTCACAGCCAGTCCTTTTGACTTTTGATGGGCTCCAGGAGAAGAGGTTGAATAATAGCAATCAATCAATAGCTCTAGCTGTTTGTAGCAACTCTCAATCTGTTTCGTAAGTAGCTGGCTTTCAACAAATACCGTATCTGACAAAATTGAATCAAAAGTTCCATTTAACCTGCAGTGTTACACATAGAGTAAATGAGGGTCCTGAGTGCCCCTCACTGTCTGTCTCGTTTCTGGAATGATAAAGAAGGAAATTGCAAGTGGACACTGCAATGAGACTTTGAAAACCAGTGCTTCCTCAATCATAAAAAGGATATTACTCTTTGGTAAAGCATACCATGAGATGAAACACAGCAGATTCCTTTACCTTTGGCATCATTCATTTGCCTGTAAACTGTTTCTCTTGATATTTAGAAAGTCAACTAAACACAACAGAAAAAAATCTTAGACATTTATATCTTCAAAGGTTTGCAATGAGACACATAGCAGCATCATGTTGTTAGTCTCAGAAGACTAGATTAACAGCCTTTTTATAACAAAACCCCCGTGTTCTGAATTAGCACACTCAAGCTGCCAGTAAGACAATGATATATCTACCATTGTTAGTATTTAAAACCCATTGATTATATTTTTGCTAGACCTTGTTTGATTTTGCAAAATGATAACTCTCAGGAAATTGTCTGCAATATAAAAATATGAAAATTTATTTATTGTAAGTCAGACAAAGAAAGACAAATACCATACAGTATCACTTATTTGCAGACTCTAAAAAATCAATAGCATAGAAACAAGCTAGAATTGTAGTCACCAGGGGCAGAGGGTAGGGAGAATGGAGAGATATTAGTCAAAGGGTACAAAATTTTGACTATATAATGAATATACTCTTGAGATCTAATGTATAACATGGTACCTAGAGTTAATAATACTGTACTATACACTTGAAGGAGAAGGCAATGGCACTCCACTCTAGTACTCTTGCCTGGAAAATCCCATGGATGGAGGAGCCTGGTAGGCTGCAGTCCATGTGGAGGGTCGGACATGACTGAGAGACTTCCCTTTCACTTTTCACTTTCATGCACTGGGGAAGGAGATGGCAGCCCACTCCAGTGTTCTTGCCTGGAGAATCCCAGGGATGGGGGAGCCTGGTGGGCTGCCGTCTATGGGGTTGCACAGAGTCGGACACGACTGAAGTGACTTAGCATACACTTGAGGTTTGCTAGGAGACTTGATCTTAAATGTTCTCACCATGAAAATAAAAAAGGTACTTCCGTGAAGTGGATGTGTTAATTAATTTGATTGTGGTAATCATGTCACAATTACACATATATCAAATCACCACATTGTACACCTTCAATATGTGCAATTTTATTTGTCAATTATACCTTAATAAGTCTGGGACACAAATAAACATATCAAGTAAAATTATCCTAAAAAATCACTGATGTTGACACAATAATAGTGTACATTTCTTTTTCTTGATGTTGTTCAGTTGCTAAGTCGTGTCTGACTCCTTGCGACCCTGTGGACTATAGGACACCAGGTTCCCTCATCCTTCACTGTCTCCAGGAGTTTGCTCATTCACATTTCTTAGTTTCACCCTAATAGATGAGTACTTCAAGGAGTTTTGTATGCAATTATTTTATTTTCAAACAGACCCGTTCTCTTTGCCTCCTCTTTTCTCTGAACTTTCTGAACTATTTAAACTTACAGGTTTATAAAATGTCAGTTTTATGGTAATAAATATTAGCTCCTATGCTTGCAGAAAACTTGAACTCACTGTTTTGCAGGAGGAAGTTAGCAGCAGCATTATGTCTTTTTCACCAATAATGGGGCTCACTGTGCTCAGGTGTACTAGGTAATCCTTTTTAAGGCCTTACCCCTCCCTAGCATGCCAGGACTCAGAGACATGCATCCCAGCAAGGGCAGGAGGTCACACACATGTTTCTCATATGTTACCTGGTGCTACCAATCACCTGCTGCTTCTCAAAGTCAATGGAGGGTGGGCTTTGGAGTCACACTGAGCTTGAATACCTGCACTGCTACTCTCAAGAAACACCAACTCTGGGCAAGTTACTTCAACTCTCTATTTCCTTGTCTGTAAAGTGAGAATAAAATAGAACTACTTGCAGGACTGTTGCCAGGATTGCTTAGCAAATTCCTGCAAAACACTTGATGAGATCCAGGTTTCTGGTCTTTATCTTAGGCGTTTGCTCACATTCCAAAATTGATTGTAGCTTTTAAATTTACAGAGCAAGGAAATACAGGAAAAGTGACTTCTAGCAGTGGGTCTCCCTCACCCATGTGATCTTTCTGGCTTTTCTGATTAGGGAACAGCAAGAGGGGGCAACTGGACTCAGGCCCAGCCACTGAGACTTAAAAAGACCTCTTTTCCTTAATGTGTAAATTCAGCAATCTTTATTAAGAACCTAATAGGTTGGATCACATGATTTGCATTTCTCTGATAATTAGTGGCTTGGTGGTAAAGAATCTACCTCCCAATGCAGAAGACATGGGATACATGGGTTCTATCCCTGGACTGGGAAGATTCCCTGGAGAAGGAAATGGCAACTTACTCCAGTTCCATGGACAGGGGAACCTGGCAGGCGGCAGAGTGACAAAGAGTTGGGCATACCTGAGGAACTGAGCACACGTGAAGCATGACCGTTAGTATGCTGAGCATCATTTCATGTGCCACTGCACAACTTTAAATCAGTTTTCCTCAAGAGCTACTGATATTCCAGTATGTGCTTTATTAGCACTAAAATTGCTTTGGATTATTTTTGTTGTTGTTAAGAAAATTTTTGTTCACGTTCAGTTCATTCTTTTATTTATATACCAAGTGTTTACTGAATATCTACTATCTTTCAGGTGCTCCTGGTATGGGGTTGACCAGGCAGTTCGTGTCCCTTAAACATCCACAGCTTTGTGGGAGAGAAAACTTAGTGTTTAGGTAATTACCACACAATGTGATTTATTTATTTATTACTGCAATAGGAATAAACATAGGGTACTATAGACACGTGTGGTGAAGAAAACAGTTGGTTTAGCCTTAGGGGATTCGGGGTAACTTTCTGGAAGAAGTGACTTTCAAACTAGGATACAGAGCACAAGCAGGAGTTTAAAGATAAACAGAGCAAAGCAGAAAAATATTACATGTAGTATGAATGCCACTTATAAGGGTGTGGAGACAACATGGGATACTATTGGAATCTTAAATAGTTTAGTTCAGCTTTAAGCTAGTGGGCGGGAGGTGGAGAAGTGACTGATGAGGCCACAGAGCATGATAAGGATAGATCGTGAAGGTTTATCCGTGATATTAAGGAGTGTGGAGTTTATCCTTGGGGCACCAGTGTGGGAAGGAGGGGAGGCTGGGTTGCTGAGGGTTATAACCAAGGTAAGAGCATCATCAGAATTTAACTTTAGAACAACTTTTTGTAGTGGAAAGTTATCTTCTTCAAACTCTCTCCTCCCTTTGAAAAACCACCCTCAGCAACACACTATGTAATTAAAGACAGTAGATTTGTTTTGCAAAAACATCTTCAAGATGATCCCTCCATCTCTCCATCCCAGCCACTGCACACGGATACATGCACAGTTCCCACCAGACTGTCATCTCCTCCTAGAAGAAATTTCACTGACCATCGAGATAAAGTCAAGTGACCACAAGCAGAAACAGATCAGGATTCTTTTTTAAGCAGGAAGTTATTTTAACTCAAAATAGAAAATATCCCTCTGTCATCCTGACCTAACAGGACTTTCCAGCTAGAACTTGCTTCTGAAAGTTATCAACAATTTAAATACACCACCTCCCCCAGAGAATCCCCAGCCCTGTGTCAGCACTGGTCTGTCTCTCCTGCCTCTCATTCCCTTTCAAGCAGCATGAATCGCTAGCCTTTACTTGCTCTCATCATTCATCTCTTGTCACCAGCGGAGGTGAAAGTAAATATGGAAGATCATCACTGAAAAGAAGCAAGAGGGACTGGTGTTTACAGAGCACCTGTTCAAGGCATGTTAGGTATTTCCTGATCCCTTCACTACATTCATTTTGTTCTTAGCAACCCTGTGAGGCAGGTAAAGTCCTTAAACTGCACGTTTGAGATTGGACTACATGGTGATTCATTTCTCCTTTCACAGTGTGGGACACTGGGGCACTGGGCTAGAAGTTCAGGGGCACAGGGTGTGGTGGGGAGGGATTTGAGGTCAGATTCTTTCAGCTCGTGCCTTTACAACTACATCATAAACAGGGCTCCACTCCTGTGACTGAGGTCTTTAGTTACTGATGCCAGGGCTCACACAGCTTGCCAAGTTTCTGGTTCCCTGGTTTTGCTTCCGTGTGGCATTCTCAGTTTATGACTACCTACCCGCTCAGACTTTGGAGTCCTCATACTAATTTGCCCTTGGGTATCTAGTCTCCTGAGTCCTGACTGCTCACCTGGGTATACCTTGCTTCCTCTTTAGGTTATGCCCAACTCTGGGCTACCCAGATTCCAGCGTTTCACCTCCTCTCTGTCCCCTCAAACTCCCACCTGCCAAGCACCACCTAGGCAGAACCCAGTTTCCTCCAGGTCGCCAAGCATCTATAGGGCTCTCCAACCCAAGGCCTACCAGTTCTTTTCATCTCACCCCTAACAAGAGACATCCTTAGAAACATCTCTGTTTCCACCAGCTCCTACCATTGAGCATGTAGAAAAAAACATTGCCTTATTTTTCTAAAGCAAGTTGTAGAGAGCTTTGTGATGTGGCACTGAAGCTCTCTGTTTTGATTAAGGACTTAGGATATGATTAGACCCAGTTACTTCTTACAAGCTGAATACCCAGACAGTAAAATCTGGCTTATGTATAAATTTGGCCCAAGAAGATAGTTACAGTATCACAAGGCTATGAGATCTCTGAATGCCCATTTAGCCTGCCTTTTAAATCAGGTAAGAACATGCTAAAGTTTATGGGTGGGGCAACAGGGAGGGAGGAAGAGAATGTGAATCACATTTCTACAAAAAAATCTTCGGGGGATCATCTGTTTAGGACATCCTTCACCTCAAGCCATTCATACTGGAGATTTAAGGAACCAGATTTAAGAAAGAGTTTCAGTTACCAAAAAAAAAAAAAAATAGTTTGAATGATTTTTATAAAGGGAGAAAGTCTTTCCAGTGGCATTTACCCAAGATGTAAAATTTAGTATGTAATGGTCAAAACTAGAAAGCATAGTTCTGGTTAGCTATTTTTTTTAAAGATGGATAACTTTTTAACTTTTAATTTGTCTTCTGATCCAAGATATTAATCATGAAATCTCATGCTTCAGGCTACAGAATAACTGCTGCAGAGAACAGAGTTTAAATCCGTGTTTCAGAATAGAGTTTTGCCTGTGTTTAGACAAGACAGAGAGAGAAAGAGAAAAAGAGAGTGAGTGTGCTGCAGTGCACACTGGGTAAACCCACATCTTCCTTCCCTGGAGCCCTCACTGAACCACTTCGATTTCCCAACCATGGTGCCCTGACTTTGAAACAGAGGTGACATAGCTTTAACCACAGTATACAAAGCCCCAAATTTTGCCAGTCCTTTCAAAGTCTTTCCTTTATTTGCCAAGATTAACCTCCTACTTCTTATTAAAACAGAGGCATTGTTCTGCTGGTTAATATAAAGAAAACAACACAATACTTCTGCCAGTACATGACTTTTTGAGGTAATGGAAATCTTATTTAAAACTAGCCATCATGAACTCAGAGCAGTGCACGCTGTATGTCAGATGGCATTACATGGAATCCATGTTTACTTTAGATTTATTGTAATAATCACGATAATTTAACACATAAGAAGTTCATTGGTTCTTTCTTTTCACTTTAATATTGCATTCAAACTAAAACACTAAAGCAAAACAACAGACAAAAAACACTGCAGTATTGGGATTTGAACTTTACAGCCCTGAAAGTGAAAACTCAGTCGTGTCCAACTCTTTGCAACCCCATGGACTGTAACCTACCAGGCTCTTCCATCCATGGGATTTACCAGGCAAGAATACTGGAGTGGGTTGCCATTTCCTTCTCCAGGAGTTCTTCCCCACCCAGGGATCGACCCCAGGTCTCCCACATTGTAGACAGATGCTTTACCATCTGAGCCACCAGGGAAGTCTTTGATAGCCCTGGATGGCATCAAATGAGTAGTTTAATCTGAGTTTCCATTGGAGAGATTAAAGTGTGAAATATAAAAAAGTAAAAATAATGATATTGACCTCTTCAGGTTAATGTCAGGATTTAAAGAATTAGGCAGTATCTAGAATATAAAAATTTTTAGCAAATGACATTTTATCCTTATTACCAGTTCAATGTCTTTATCCTATTTGCACTTGAATTTAGGAATTAAAAGAAATACCTACTCTATTTCCACCTAAAAGTACATATTTTTATGGGTAGCATATCCAGTAATATGCTACATTACTGGATATATCCAGTAATGGGCTTCCCTTGTGGCTCAGCTGGTAAAGAATCTGTCTGAAATGCAAGAGACCTGGGTTCGATCCCTGGGTTGGGAAGATCCCCTGGAGGAGGTAAAGGCTACCCACTCCAGTATTCTTGTTGCAGGAAACAGGACCTCTTCCAAGGCCAGAAACTGGGCTCTTGTCTGACACTCAGAAATCAATTGTCTGAGGAGACACATCTGCTGACAAAGCAAGAGATTTTATTGGGAAAGGGCACCCGGGTGGAGGGTAGTAGGGTAAGGGAACCCAGGAGAACGGCTCTGTCACATGGTTTGCAGTCTTTTAGTTTTATGGTGATGGGATTAGTTTCCAGGTTGTCCTTAGCCAATCATTTTGACTCAGAGTCCTTCCTGGTGGTGCACGCCTTGTTCAGCCAAGATGGATGCCGGAGAGAAGGATTCTGGGAGGTGGTCAGACATGTGGTGTCTCCTTTTGACCTTTCCAGAACTCTTCCAGTTGGTGGTGGCTAATTATTAGTTCCGTGTTCCTTACCAGAACCTCCTGTCGTAAAACAGCTCATGCAAATGGTTACTATGGTGCCTGGCCAGTGTGGGCAGTTTCAATCAGTGTCCTTCCCTTAACATTCTGGCCTGGAGAGTTCCCATAGTCTGTATAAACCAAGGGGTCACAAAGAGTCAGACACGACTGAGTGGCTTTCACTTACACTTTCACTTATCCAGTAAGGCTCCTATTTTTGTAGCCTCAATATAGAAATTCATGAATAGATTGCTTATCATTATGTAGATACTTGAAAAGGAAACACTCCTGTGACATTGAAATTGGACTCCTTGGCTGAAAGTAAGGTTTTCTAGGCCTTTGCTATTCAAACTGAGGTCAGAGACTCAGCAGCAACACTGGTATCTAAGAGCCTGTCAAAATTTAGAATCTCAGACATTATCCAGACTACTGAATCAGAAAATGTGTTCAGAAGGATTGCTCTGGTATAATGGTTCTCAGACATTAGAATGCACCAGAGCACCTGTTAAAACACAGATAACTGGGCCTCAATCCCAGAGCTTCTGATTCAGTAGGTCTACAGTGGGACTAAGACTTTGCATCACTAATAAGATGATGCCCACATTGCTTGTTCAAAGAACCACACTATGATGATAACGAGGGCATTCAGTAGAGACTCCAGGAGGGTTGTATTTGAGTTGTTAAGATGAAAGTTGAACTAGTATAAAAGCTACTCTAAACTCACTCTAGCAAGACTTACAAATAAGCCTGAAAAGTATCAAATCCATCTACAAGTAAGAACTACCTGCCACATGAAGAGGAAATGAAACAAAATCTAGACAATGATATAACACTTAAAATGTCCACCACTCAGCAAACATTAGTAGCCATGCCAAGAAGCAGAAATATGCAACCTATAAGCAGGTGTCTATCAATTGAAACACAGAAATGATAAAGGTGATGACATTAGCAGATAAAGGTGATGACATTAGTAGACAATAGCTACTGTAGATATGTTCAATGTGCTCAAGGACCTAAAGTAAAACATAAATGTTAGAGAAGAAAACTGGAAAATACATTCAAGAATTAAATGGAATTTTTAGAGATGAAAGATACAAATTAAAAATTCACCAAAACCCAAGAGAATTAAAAAAATATATCCACATGAAAAATTGCATACAAATGATCATAGGAATATTATTCTTAATAGATTCATTCATAATAGACTCATTGAGTAGAAACAACTCAAATGCTTATCATCTAGTAAATAAATGCACAATATGTGGTATATTTCCATTCAATGGAATAGCAACCAATTATATAAACAAATGAAGCACTGATACTATGGGCTTCCAAGGTGGTGCTAGTGGTTAAGAATCTGCCTGCCAGTGAAGGAGACAAGAGATGCAGTTTCAATCCCTGGGTTGAAAAGATCTCCTGGAGTCGGAATTAGCCCCCCGCTCCAGTATTCTTGCCTAGAAAATCCTATGGACAGAAGAGCCTGACAGACTACAGTCTATGAGGCTGCAAAGAGCCAGATACAACTCAGTACTCACACACAAAGACACACTCACACACTGATTCTATATACTACTACATGCTTGAAACTTGGCTATGTTATGCTAAATTAAAGAAGCCAGTTGCAAAGTTCATATTGATTATTCCATTTTCATCCAATGTCCAGAACTGGTAAATATATACAGATGAGAAAATATAAATTAGTGGTTGTCTGGAGTTGGGCAGGAAGTGGGGAATGGAAGCTTACAGGTATGAAGTTTCTTTCTGAGACAATAAAAATGGTCTATAAGTGATTGTGGTAATGACTGAAGGATTCTTTGAGTATACTAAGGACCATTCCATGGCATACTTTAAGTAAAACGTGAGAGATGTGATTTATATCTTAAGAAAGGCATTATATTGAAAATAGAGGAGCTTCCCTGGTGGCTCAGTGGTAAAGAATCCATCTGTCAATGAAGGAGACAGGTTCGATCCCTGATCCTGGTAGATCCCACAGGCTGCTGGGCAACTAAGCCCACGCCCCACAGCTATTGAGTCTGTGCTCTAGAGCCTGGGAGCCACAGCGAGTGAAGCCCAAGTGCCCAGGAGTCTGTGCTGAGCACAAAAGTCCACTGCACTGAGAAGCCTGCACACTGCAACTAGAGAGTAGCCCCATTTGCTGCAACCAGACAAAAGCCCATGCAGCAAAGAAGACCCAGCACAATAAAAAATAAACACAAAAATAAATACAATTGAAAAAAATGGAAAGGAAAACAGCATTAGATTTCACACCTAGGCGGTAACTTGGAGAAGGCAATGGCACCCCACTCCAGTACTCTTGCCTGGAAAATCCATGGACGGAGGAGCCTGGTGGGCTGCAGCCCATGGGGTTGCTAAGAGTCTGACACGACTGAGTGACTTCACTTTCACTTTTTACTTTCAGGCATTGGAGAAGGAAATGGCAACCCACTTCAGTGTTCTTGCCTGGAGAATTCCAGGGACAAGGGAGCCTGGTGGGCTGCCGTCTATGGGGTGGCGGAGTCGGACACGACTGAAGTGACTTAGCAGCAGCAGGAGGTAACTAGTGACCTTGGCCTGAACAACTTCAATCTGAGTTGGGAGCGAGCCAAACTAAGGAATGTGTAACAAATGAGTATAGATCTCTCTCTTAAAAAGTCTAGCTATAAAGAGGAAAAACAAAAATTAAAACAACCTACAATATAACTCAGAGGAGTTTGAGCTAAAGGAAATGAAATAATAGGAGGGGAGAACAGAAAAGAGTGGTTGTGGTTAAAAAAAAAATTGACTGAGGAAGGTGTAAGAGGAGGTGGAACCTAGAGAAATAAAAGGGATTATCCTTCCGTAAGAGACCACCACTCTATGGGAAGGAAGAATAAAAATTAATGCTCTGCCTTTGGATTTCCCTTAATCTAAGGGCAGCAATTGTTGGGCTGTCTAGCTGAAAAGACATTGCTCAGAAATCCCTGACTCTCTCCAGTATTGTAGTACTATCCATCTTGACCCCTGGTGCGGTGGTGGTGGTAGTGTGTGTGTATGTCTGTCTTGACCCCTGGTGCGGTGGTGGTAGTGTGTGTATGTCTGTCTGTCTGTCTGTGGGTGACGGGGAAGACCACCTTTCTCAATGAGGTTCTACTGAGAAGAAAGTGAAAATTCCCACAAGGAAATCTTCATTCTATTTTGAACATACTGCATCAGTGAGGGATGCTCAAGCCAGATTTAGAGATTCTAAAACAAGGTTGCAGACTCAACTGCTACAGGACCAGGCAGTTAATAATGACACCCAATGTGTCTTAAGCAGCTATTATGTTCAGGCAGCAGTCTAAATGATTTTAAAAAAATGTGGACTCAGTGTTCCCAGATCATAAGAATTTTTTTTTTTCCGAAGAGGAAGTTGAAATCTGAACTTGTAAATAAAATCTCACACTTTTTAAACGCTGGTGATTTGCTTTTGTTTACATATTTCATGGCAAACATGTCTATGGGCCAGTTACAACTCATGATAAGCTAATGTGTGACCCCTGCTTTAAAGAGACCAATAGACTTCTCAGCCATCCAGTACATCCCTTCTTTAGCTTCATACAAAATATGAAGCTTGGTAAGGTCAGAAGTTCAATATGCCTACAAGTGGCATTTTTAAATGTACAATGTAAAGGGGAAATGTACACACATTAAGAAACAAGCAGCCAATAAAATATGCATCAACAAGAAAATCAAGTAATGCCACCCATGATGCAAAGAAAAGAGGAAGCCGTTTTGCAATAACAAACAACAGCAACAACAATGCTGGGCCACTGTTACTGACAAGGGTGTTGAGATGAGACAACATCTTCCAGAAAAGATACATGTGACCTGGAAGAATAAATCTCTGGCTGTAAAAATCCTGCCCCACTTATATCAGGCATGCTGTCTGCAAGTAAGGGGCAAATCCATCCCTACATCCCAAGGTCACTGGAAGAAGAAAAAGTTAAGAGCAGTTATGTCTAGACTGATAGATATATCTGATACAAATAGGTGCAGCCCTAAATACATACCTGCTTTAGCTTAAATAATCACTTTAAAACTGTATCAAACTTCCTCATAATCAGATACAGCCTGAAATGTAAATGTTTCTAAAAACCTTGATCTCCAAATAGTTTAAAAATCAGTATAATTTCAATTTTTGCTACTTAGTAATAAGGGTGAATATTTTTCATCTGCTTTTTTTGGACTTTTTGTCCTCATTTTAGAAATCATCTCTCCTTACCCTTTCATCTATTATGCCATTCATCTATTTAAAATACCATTTTGACTATCAAGTTAGCAATTTTTTAAAATGGCATCATATAATACCAGTAAGCAAACAATGAAACTGGCATTCTCATCCAAGGTTGGTGAGAGTACATAACTCCTAGGGAAGAAATCTGATTAACGTATCAAGACAGTTTCGTATCCTTTTGCTTAATCATATCACTTTTAAGAATACATGCTAAGAAATTCACCTGAAATGTAAAAATATTTTATGAACAAAGATATTCAAAACATGAGGTATTTACAATAATGCAATACTGAAAACAGCCTACAAAGCCACAATAGGAAAAGCAACCTCCAATGAGTTTTCTAAATAATATGAGAAATGGTTATATTTTATAAAAGGAATAGCATCTTGAGATGCTATTATCAGTACTGTGAAAATAAGCATAAAAAAGTGACTGCAATAAGCAAAAGCACTTTGCAAAATCTTAAACAGCATAGGAAAATGCTGGAAAATAAGTCAAAGTAGCTGTTCTTGTTAAGAAATACAAACTCAACTATGAGTGTTAAAAAAATTGCTATAGCCTCTATGTGGTATGTAATTCAAAGGAAACATTAAATGTCCTTGATTGGTATGAAAAAAAAAGGTAATTGGAAAGAAAAAATAAAAGTATTGCCTGATAGGATTATGAACGATTTTTTTTTTCTGCTCTAACATGTGTTCCGTAATATATGCTCCATACTGCCTCCAAGTGAATGTGCATCATTTTTAGTCAAACACATTTTCAATCATGAAACCTGAGATGCCATCATTAGAATTGCATTTCTTTAGATATTGAGGTATTTGATAACCAAGATGCCTATTAATTTGGCTTAATGATGGATGGATGGGCTGCCTGAGTAGTATCAGTGGAAGGTGGTAGGTTACTTGTAGAAATTTTGTGTTAGAGGATGTATCATTTAAAGATCCTATATGCCATTGAGAAAAAGATACTTTAACTATTTTACACATAAAATGGTTTTCTTAAAGGATACTGAGTAATTTACTAAATCTCCAGGAGAGTCCAGTGATAAAGGTGGCAAGTGATGCACCCAAAATGACAGTGAAAATCATTCTGAATACATGATGAAGGCACTTCTCCTGCCTCCATCGGTCTGGGTCACTGCCCTTTGCTTCACATGATGAAAGCTTCCACTGAGGCCACTGCAAGTTCAATATCTATGCTATAGACATGGTGACTCTCATCAGGATAGATTCTGTGGGGTCTCAGCTTCATTCTGACACTTGTCCTTTGTCAGAGTTGGAAACGAGAACATATGATAGGTGGACAGACGGCATGTAACTTGCTTAATCCCAGCTGCAAAGGACTTTAGAAAGCACCTAACATTGTTAACTTCCGTAATGGGAGATGGGCTCTTTTCCAAGGAGGGAGGAAGTCCTGAACTTTAGGAAGGAGACTCCTGTACTGTAGACAAAAACAAGGACAAATGTCCAAAAGAGAAGATGGACATTTGAGGGACCAGCTCATCCTGGTGCCCTGGACACCTTGCGTGCAGCCACAGAGGCAAAGGCTCAAGTCATGGCTTACCTGAGTCTTGCCAGAAGAACTTGTGCTTCCCCAGGTACACGAGGGGATGAAAGGTCTCTAAGAAGCAGCTATGAGGCCATGGACCGCCTGCCCTCCTATCTCCCTCCTTGTCTCCTCGGCTTCAGATGAAGTGTAGGCCTTTTGCTCCAGTCTCCCCAGAACTGAGATGCAGCATAGAAAGCTCAATAGCTGCCAGCTAGAATGGGCTCTTCAGCAACAGTGTATTTCACAACATGGGTTTCATTCATCTGGCCCCTTTAGTTTCCACGTAATCCTTTCTCATGTGTGGGGCCTCCCTGGTGTCTCAGATGGTAAGGAATCTGCCTGCAATATAGGAGACTTGAATTTGATCTCTGGGTCAGGAAGATCCCTGGAGAAGGAAATGGCAATCCACTCCAGTATTCTTGCCTGGAGAATCCCATGGACAGAGGAACCTGGTGGGCTGCAGTCCATTGGGTTACAAAAGAGTCAGACACAACTGAGAGAGTAACGTCTTACTTTTTTTTTTTTTGGTGTGTGGGACAAAGACCCGTGTATCTTACTCTTATAAAGACTTTTGGCGTACTCTTCTGATTGCTCTCTGTGTAAGTAATAAACTGTCTAATTCTAGAAGTGGTTCACTGTATCTTTACGAGTCAAATCACTTAGGCACCAGGCTTGGGTTTGGCTTGTGTTAAATGTGTGCACAACCTAGACCTACTCGAAGAGAAGGAAATGAATTGACCCTTCTAACTGAAAACTGGATCCAAAAGCTCAAATTATGATGCATTCTCTCTCTTCTCATTATAGACCATTTACTTCTTTGTTTGATGTTGCTTTCACAACTTCTAGTTCCATAAAATGGTCCCAGGAGCATCCAGGTACACAGGATCTTTAGAAGTAATAATCCAGTGAAAGCGGGTTTTCTCTTTCCCATACATTCCAATAGGAATCACAAGACTGAACCTCAAAGGGCTGATTTGAATTATGAATGAAATATGAAGATCGCCTAAGCTTCTGCCACATTTTTAACATTGGAGGTAAGAATGGTATTATCCTTGCCCAAGCTACATGGACTAAGATTGGAGACATATACCTCATTAAAGAAAATGTAATCACCTAATACCAGAAGGGAAAAAGGCATGCCAAATAGTCAAAAGTAGGGCTGTTCCAGGACTTCACTCACACTCCAGTGGATAGGATTCCATGCTTCCACTGCAGGGGGTACGAGTTCAATCCCTGGTCAAGGAACTAAGATCCTACAAGTCATGCAGCAAAGAAAAAAAAAGTACTGGTGGTATTATTTGGCCATTCAGTTCAGTTCAGTCACTCAGTTGTGTTCTGCTCTCTGCAATCCCATGGACTGTAGCACGCCAGGCTTCCACATGGCCATTAAAAAGAATGAAATAATGACTTTTGCAGCACCATGAATGGACCCAGAGAGTATCATAATAAGTGAGGTAACTCAAAGAAAGAGAAATATCACATGGTATCACTTATAAGTGGAATCTAAGATACAAATCCGGGGAAGGCAATGGCACCCCACCCCAGTACTCTTGCCTGGAAAATCCAATGGACGGAGTAGCCTGGTGGGCTGCAGTCCATGGGGTTGCTAACAGTCGGACAGACTGAGCGACTTCACTTTCACTTTTCTCTTTCATGCATTGGAGAAGGAAATGGCAACCCACTCCAGTATTCTTGCCTGGAGAATCCCAGGGATGGGGGAGCCTGGTGGGCTGCCGTCTCTGGGGTCACACAGAGTCGGACACAACTNAACAGTCGGACAGACTGAGCGACTTCACTTTCACTTTTCTCTTTCATGCATTGGAGAAGGAAATGGCAACCCACTCCAGTATTCTTGCCTGGAGAATCCCAGGGATGGGGGAGCCTGGTGGGCTGCCGTCTCTGGGGTCACACAGAGTCGGACAGGACTGAAGTGACTTAGCAGCAGCAGCAAGATACAAATCAACATATCTATGAAACAACAACAGCCTCAGGGCTTCCCTGGTGGTCCAGTGGTTGAGAATCCACCTGCCGAGGCAGGAGACACAGATTCAGTCCCCGCTTCAGGAAGATCCCACATGCCTGGAGGTAACCAAGCCTGTGAGCACCGACTACTGAGCCCACATCATTGGAGCCCACGGTTTGCAACAGGAGAAGCGGCTGCAACGAGGAGACTGCACACTGCTGCACAATAGCAAATGCCCAGTGCAACCTAAAAAATTAAGTAAATAAAATTTTAAACAGACAAACAAAAAACAGCAGCCTCATAGAGAACAGACCCGTGGTTACAGTAGGGGAGGGAAGGAGCTGGGAGTTTTGGATAAGCAGAGTCAAACTATTATATATAAGATAGATAAACAACAAGGTCATACTGTATAGCACAGGGAACAATTTTCTATGACAAAGCATAATGGGAAAGAGTATGAAAAAGAAGATACATTACTTTGCCTACAAAGGTCTGTATATTCAAAGCTATGGTTTTTCCAATAGTCATCACATACGGATGTGATCAGTTCAGTTCAGTTCAGTTCAGTCGCTCAGTCGTGTCTGACTCTTTGCGACCCCATGAATCACAACATGCCAGGCCTCCCTGTCCATCACCAACTCCTGGAGTTCACCCAGACTCGCGTCCATCGAGTCAGTGATGCCATCCAGCCATCTCATCCTCTGTCGTCCCCTTCTCCTCCTGCCCCCAATCCCTCCCAGCATCAAAGTCTTTTCCAATGAGTCAACTCTTCGCATGAGGTGGCCAAAGTACTGGAGTTTCAGCTTTAACATCATTCCTTCCAAAGAAATCCCAGGGCTGATCTCCTTCAGAATGGACTGGTTGGATCTCCCTGCAGTCCAAGGGACTCTCAAGAGTCTTCTCCAACACCACAGTTCAAAAGCATCGATTCTTCGGTGCTCAGCCTTCTTCACAGTTGGACCATAAAGGCTGAGCACTGCAGAACTGATACTTTTGAACTGTGGAGCTAGAAAAGACTCTTGAGAGTCCCTTGGACAGTAAGGAGATCAAACCAGTCCATCCTAAAGGAAATCAACCCTGAATATTCATTGGAAGAACTGATGCTGAAACTGGAATTCCAATACTTTGGCCACCTGATGAGAAGAATAGACTCACTGGAAAAGACTCTGATGCTGGGAAAGATTGAAGGCAGGAAGAGGGGGCAACAGAGAAAGAGATGGTTGGGTGGCCTCACCGACTCAATGGATGTGAGTTTGAGCAAACTCTGGGAGATAGGGAAGAAAAGGAAAGCCTAGCGAGTTGTAGTCCAGGGTCTCAAAGAGTCAGACAGAACTTAGCAATTGAACAAAAACAGCAGTGTATAACTGAGTCACTTTGTGAAGAAATTAACACAACATTGTAAATTAAATATACTTCAATAATTTTTTTAAAAAAAAAATCTAGGTGGCAGAAAATTTGATGATCTAGTCATAGTTTTGTTGATGGTGAAAATTAAATACTGCTTTCTGTTGTTACTGGTGATGGCCTCTATGTCAGGAAGCACACATCAGATTGGGCAATTGTGGATTACATGGTCACTCCCGAGCCAAGGAACATCAATCTTTATATGGATGACCGAAAGGAAGCTCCTTAAAAGCCAAATTAGGCTCCTGATACGAGGAGGAGGGACAATGGATGCCAAATGGTCCAGCAAGGACCTAGGTAGTAAGATGCTCAGGTAGCATCTGCCTCTTGCCCAGCTGCCAGGAGTCCCCATGTCTAGGAGCATGTATGTAAAACAGTGCTGCACAACCTCTTCACAGACCATTTTCAAACACTTCTGTCCGCACTGAAAGGATTATAAGGCACCACCAAGATTAAAGTGTTCAGTAATCATTACAACAGCAGTCATCAAGACAGAATCAAAGGCACCAGTGGTCAACAAAAGCCCAAGGTTATCATACTCTTCCCTGGCCTGCCCTATAGGCTCTGGGCCATCTAGGAGAAGCTGTCTACTGCCTGGAAAGAGTTCCTTTTTATCCTCATAAGTCAGTTGTCTTTTGTCTCAGTAAAGAAACTTTTTGTGGGTTGATAGTAAGCTCCACATCTTCCTTCTTATTCACAGCTCTTCACCAAATTCAATGCCCCTTCTCAGCCCAAGGTGCCATCTGGCAGACGGATGTATTTTGTGTAGGCACTGCCCTAAGAATTAATTTACTCCACAGTATGGAATTTTGGTCAATTTTAGCTAAGCTGGAACTTGATTTCCTGGAGTCCCTCCCTTGTATAGTTCCAGGTCAAGACTGGTTACAGGAAAGATCTGGGTGAGATTTGGTGAGGCTGAAGTGAAGCAGCAGCCGCTGTGCTCTGTCATCATTGGTTAGAGGTGATGAGAGGCTGGGGCAAAGGTTTTGGCAGTTTCCAGTTTATTCTTGATTCCCCCTCTTCCGTGTCCAGCTCTCCATCCCAACTGCTGCCCCTGCTGACCAAAGTGACCTCAGCCTAAGGTTACCAGATTCAGCAAATAAAGATACAGAGACATTGAGCTGAATTTGGATTCATATAAGCAGCAATTTTTAAAAGGTGTTTAATATGTCCCATGCAGTATTTGGGATATACTTGTACCCCCCAAATTATTTGTTGTTTATCTGAAATTCAAATTTAACTGGGCATTCTGCACTTTATAATTCTTAATATATAGGCCTACCTCCAGGGTCTCTCCTGAGAACTCAGAGTCAGCAGTCACAAGAGCCAGCAACCTCTATAGACTTCTACACAGTTGGAGGTGCCTAGGTTCTGGAAATCTCCTGCTCATTCACCCAGGTCCAGGAAGCTGGTTAAAGACTTTTTCCAGACCTTTACTCTCCAGATTCTTCCCACAGCGTATAAGGTGGAGTTCCTGCAATGCAGCCTTTATTCAATACTCATTGGGTTCTACTTCCTGATTAAACATTAACACTCATTCTGACATCAGGAGGAAGATGCTATTATTATTCCTTTTCAACAGAAAATAGAGACTGTGACACGAAGAGGTAAAGGTACTTGCTCAAAGTGACACCCCTGATAAGCAGGGAAAAGTGAAAGTGTGTTAGTCGCTCGGCTGTGTCCAGCTCTTTGAATCCCATAGACTGGGGCCCGCCAGGCTCCTCTGTCCATGGGATTCTCCAGGCAAGAATACTGGAGTGGGTTGCCGTGCTCTCCTCCAGGGGATCTTTCCAACCCGGGGATCAAACCCAGGTCTCCCGCATTACAGGTAGATCCATTACTGTCTGCGTCAACAGGGAAGCCCATTATGAGCATCTAGNCCTCTGTCCATGGGATTCTCCAGGCAAGAATACTGGAGTGGGTTGCCGTGCTCTCCTCCAGGGGATCTTTCCAACCCGGGGATCAAACCCAGGTCTCCCGCATTACAGGTAGATCCATTACTGTCTGCGTCAACAGGGAAGCCCATTATGAGCATCTAGTATACATCATATATACATATAAATATAGACTATATAACTTATATAACATAAAATGTGAATTTCAAATATTATATTTCACATGCATGCAAACTATGTAACTAGTTACATACTAGTTACTAGATACTCAGATACTAGATACTCAGCTTGTATACAATATTTAGCTCCAAAATTTCATAGAAACTGATTTTTCAACTCTTTTCACTGCTGGGTATCAAAATGTCACTTGTAAGCAATTGAAAACATATATACACATGTACATTTTCTCAACAGTATACATTTGGTATTCTGACATCCACTAGTAACAACAGTTGAAAAATCAATTTCTATAAAACTGTAGAGCTAAACTGTCGTTTAAACAAAAAGGAGTGAGTGAAACTGCTTTTAGGGTAATACTGGTGACTACTGGTGACTCCAAAGAGGGAGGGGGGCGGGGAAGACTGAGCTCATTAATGTTCAAACAAGGATGCCTTGGAATTGAGGTTAATAAGTATTTGGCATGGGAGGATCCCTGAGACAGTTTAAGGCTGTGAAACAAATTCAATGTTTAGAACAAAATGATAGATAATTCTACTTAATGAGTACACAGCAGACTAATTATTGTAATGAAATATGTTTAATTAAAAAGATGTCTGCTTTCTAATGATTATACTGACTGTAAACTAGTTTAGAAAATCCCGAAGGTTGATAAAGACAATACACATAAAGGCTGCAGGGAACGTTTGCACAAGGAGGGTAAATATATGTGTTTATCATTGTAGTTTAATGTTAACATTATAGCACTCCTAGGTTCTTTCTCTCTCTCTTTTGGCTGCTCTGTGCAGCATGTGGGGTCTTAGTTCCCCAACCAGGAATTGAACCCATGCCCCGTGCAATGGAAGCTCGAAGTCTTAAGTACTCTATCACCAGGGAAGTCTCCTAGGCTCTTTTAATATAGTATTCCAGATTCTTTAAGGCAATGCTTAGCTGAACAGAGAGGAAAGTACTTGGAAATAAAGAAAGTTGTGGAAAAACCATTTTAATATATTTTAATATGAATTTGGAGAGAATACACTTTCATACACATTTGTAGAGAAATGTGAACTGCTAAGCAGTTTCATTCAGGATGTACATGTGTGCCTGAGTGCATGCTTAGTCACTTCAGTTGTGTCTGACTCTGTGACCCTATGGACTGTAGCCTGCCAGGCTCTGTCCATGGGATTTTCCAGGCAAGAATACTGGAGTGGGTTACCAGGCGCTCCTCCAAGGGATATTCCTGACCCAAGGATCGAACCCGCATCTCCTGCATTACAGATGGATTCTTTACTGCTGAGCTACCGGAAAAGTCCTCATTCAGGATATCGGCACTAACGTCCATTCATAGAATGAAAAGATCAACCAAGCCTTTACAGCTCCAATTTGTGGTGGGACTTAGGAATAAGTTATAAAGCACACTTTCAGCACCACTGATGGTTCAGTGGACAGGGTGTACTTACTTAAAGCAGCTAGAGGAGAGTAGAAATGAGAGTTTCAATCCAGGGCTACAAAAACGTGACCGATTCTGCCTCTTGATTCCTATGAGCATCAAGTACTGTGCGTGTGAGTATGGGTAGTGTTATCATATAGACCTTCAAGAAAATTTAAATGTGGGGGATAATCCATCATGATTCATTCTGGGCATTTCCTGTCCTGAAACCACCTGCTTCTCTCACCTCTTTCTGAATGGTGGGATAGAAGCAGTATTGTTCTGGAAGCAAGGGTGTCCTGCTCATCAGAGCGGACTCAAATTTTTAAGAAACTTGCAAGCTGCTTATTGTACACAGCCATCATTAAAATTTAACTTGTATAAGCGTACAGGTAGATAAATTATACTCAAAATACAGATAACAAATACTCAATAATACCTAATTATTTGGGAGTCTTTTGTTATCTAAGCTCTTGGGGTTATCTCCACCTATTAGATATGTACGAAGAATATACTACCAACTGCTGTACATCTCTTTATAACTCTGCTTTCAGTGATTCCATATTGGTAATGTCAGGAAGCACACATCAGATTGGGCAATTGTGGATTACATGGTCACTCCCGAGCCAAGGAACATCAATCTTTATATGGATGACCGAAAGGAAGCTCCTTAAAAGCCAAATTAGGCTCCTGATACGAGGAGGAGGGACAATGGATGCCAAATGGTCCAGCAAGGACCTAGGTAGTAAGATGCTCAGGTAGCATCTGCCTCTTGCCCAGCTGCCAGGAGTCCCCATGTCTAGGAGCATGTATGTAAAACAGTGCTGCACAACCTCTTCACAGACCATTTTCAAACACTTCTGTCCGCACTGAAAGGATTATAAGGCACCACCAAGATTAAAGTGTTCAGTAATCATTACAACAGCAGTCATCAAGACAGAATCAAAGGCACCAGTGGTCAACAAAAGCCCAAGGTTATCATACTCTTCCCTGGCCTGCCCTATAGGCTCCGGGCCATCTAGGAGAAGCTGTCTACTGCCTGGAAAGAGTTCCTTTTTATCCTCATAAGTCAGTTGTCTTTTGTCTCAGTAAAGAAACTTTTTGTGGGTTGATAGTAAGCTCCACATCTTCCTTCTTATTCACAGCTCTTCACCAAATTCAATGCCCCTTCTCAGCTCAAGGTGCCATCTGGCAGACGGATGTATTTTGTGTAGGCACTGCCCTAAGAATTAATTTACTCCACAGTATGGAATTTTGGTCAATTTTAGCTAAGCTGGAACTTGATTTCCTGGAGTCCCTCCCTTGTATAGTTCCAGGTCAAGACTGGTTACAGGAAAGATCTGGGTGAGATTTGGTGAGGCTGAAGTGAAGCAGCAGCCGCTGTGCTCTGTCATCATTGGTTAGAGGTGATGAGAGGCTGGGGCAAAGGTTTTGGCAGTTTCCAGTTTATTCTTGATTCCCCCTCTTCCGTGTCCAGCTCTCCATCCCAACTGCTGCCCCTGCTGACCAAAGTGACCTCAGCCTAAGGTTACCAGATTCAGCAAATAAAGATACAGAGACATTGAGCTGAATTTGGATTCATATAAGCAGCAATTTTTAAAAGGTGTTTAATATGTCCCATGCAGTATTTGGGATATACTTGTACCCCCCAAATTATTTGTTGTTTATCTGAAATTCAAATTTAACTGGGCATTCTGCACTTTATAATTCTTAATATATAGGCCTACCTCCAGGGTCTCTCCTGAGAACTCAGAGTCAGCAGTCACAAGAGCCAGCAACCTCTATAGACTTCTACACAGTTGGAGGTGCCTAGGTTCTGGAAATCTCCTGCTCATTCACCCAGGTCCAGGAAGCTGGTTAAAGACTTTTTCCAGACCTTTACTCTCCAGATTCTTCCCACAGCGTATAAGGTGGAGTTCCTGCAATGCAGCCTTTATTCAATACTCATTGGGTTCTACTTCCTGATTAAACATTAACACTCATTCTGACATCAGGAGGAAGATGCTATTATTATTCCTTTTCAACAGAAAATAGAGACTGTGACACGAAGAGGTAAAGGTACTTGCTCAAAGTGACACCCCTGATAAGCAGTGAAAAGTGAAAGTGTGTTAGTCGCTCGGCTGTGTCCAGCTCTTTGAATCCCATAGACTGGGGCCCGCCAGGCTCCTCTGTCCATGGGATTCTCCAGGCAAGAATACTGGAGTGGGTTGCCGTGCTCTCCTCCAGGGGATCTTTCCAACCCGGGGATCAAACCTAGGTCTCCCGCATTACAGGTAGATCCGTTACTGTCTGCGTCAACAGGGAAGCCCATTATGAGCATCTAGTATACATCATATATACATATAAATATAGACTATATAACTTATATAACATAAAATGTGAATTTCAAATATTATATTTCACATGCATGCAAACTATGTAACTAGTTACATACTAGTTACTAGATACTCAGATACTAGATACTCAGCTTGTATACAATATTTAGCTCCAAAATTTCATAGAAACTGATTTTTCAACTCTTTTCACTGCTGGGTATCAAAATGTCACTTGTAAGCAATTGAAAACATATATACACATGTACATTTTCTCAACAGTATACATTTGGTATTCTGACATCCACTAGTAACAACAGTTGAAAAATCAATTTCTATAAAACTGTAGAGCTAAACTGTCGTTTAAACAAAAAGGAGTGAGTGAAACTGCTTTTAGGGTAATACTGGTGACTACTGGTGACTCCAAAGAGGGAGGGGGGCGGGGAAGACTGAGCTCATTAATGTTCAAACAAGGATGCCTTGGAATTGAGGTTAATAAGTATTTGGCATGGGAGGATCCCTGAGACAGTTTAAGGCTGTGAAACAAATTCAATGTTTAGAACAAAATGATAGATAATTCTACTTAATGAGTACACAGCAGACTAATTATTGTAATGAAATATGTTTAATTAAAAAGATGTCTGCTTTCTAATGATTATACTGACTGTAAACTAGTTTAGAAAATCCCGAAGGTTGATAAAGACAATACACATAAAGGCTGCAGGGAACGTTTGCACAAGGAGGGTAAATATATGTGTTTATCATTGTAGTTTAATGTTAACATTATAGCACTCCTAGGTTCTTTCTCTCTCTCTTTTGGCTGCTCTGTGCAGCATGTGGGGTCTTAGTTCCCCAACCAGGAATTGAACCCATGCCCCGTGCAATGGAAGCTCGAAGTCTTAAGTACTCTATCACCAGGGAAGTCTCCTAGGCTCTTTTAATATAGTATTCCAGATTCTTTAAGGCAATGCTTAGCTGAACAGAGAGGAAAGTACTTGGAAATAAAGAAAGTTGTGGAAAAACCATTTTAATATATTTTAATATGAATTTGGAGAGAATACACTTTCATACACATTTGTAGAGAAATGTGAACTGCTAAGCAGTTTCATTCAGGATGTACATGTGTGCCTGAGTGCATGCTTAGTCACTTCAGTTGTGTCTGACTCTGTGACCCTATGGACTGTAGCCTGCCAGGCTCTGTCCATGGGATTTTCCAGGCAAGAATACTGGAGTGGGTTACCAGGCGCTCCTCCAAGGGATATTCCTGACCCAAGGATCGAACCCGCATCTCCTGCATTACAGATGGATTCTTTACTGCTGAGCTACCGGAAAAGTCCTCATTCAGGATATCGGCACTAATGTCCATTCATAGAATGAAAAGATCAACCAAGCCTTTACAGCTCCAATTTGTGGTGGGACTTAGGAATAAGTTATAAAGCACACTTTCAGCACCACTGATGGTTCAGTGGACAGGGTGTACTTACTTAAAGCAGCTAGAGGAGAGTAGAAATGAGAGTTTCAATCCAGGGCTACAAAAACGTGACCGATTCTGCCTCTTGATTCCTATGAGCATCAAGTACTGTGCGTGTGAGTATGGGTAGTGTTATCATATAGACCTTCAAGAAAATTTAAATGTGGGGGATAATCCATCATGATTCATTCTGGGCATTTCCTGTCCTGAAACCACCTGCTTCTCTCACCTCTTTCTGAATGGTGGGATAGAAGCAGTATTGTTCTGGAAGCAAGGGTGTCCTGCTCATCAGAGCGGACTCAAATTTTTAAGAAACTTGCAAGCTGCTTATTGTACACAGCCATCATTAAAATTTAACTTGTATAAGCGTACAGGTAGATAAATTATACTCAAAATACAGATAACAAATACTCAATAATACCTAATTATTTGGGAGTCTTTTGTTATCTAAGCTCTTGGGGTTATCTCCACCTATTAGATATGTACGAAGAATATACTACCAACTGCTGTACATCTCTTTATAACTCTGCTTTCAGTGATTCCATATTGGTGGTTTGAAATTGACCATGGCGGAAATATTTGCACCATGAAAATCAGCATGCACTATAAATTGAAGCTCCCCTCTGCCCTGGATGGAAATGGAATTATGTTGAAAAAAGCCCACTTTTGGAGGGTGGCGCTTGAGCTGCTGTGTGGAGCAGAGCAAAGTCCTAACCGGTGAGTCTGCAGAAGAAACCAGATGTGATCTAAACAGGTTGTCACTCTACAAAAGCTAGGTAGAGAGAAATCAGGATCTTGGCTAGGAGCTATTGAGATGAGAACTTAGAAAAGCAAACAAAGCAAGAATCTGTAAAGAATTGGATGGGGAGTGAAACTACAGAAATAGACTGATGTTAAGTGTGGCTCAGAGGTTAAAGCGTCCGCCTGCAATGCGGGAGACCTGGGTCGGGAAGTTCCCCTGGAGAAGGAAATGGCAACCCACTCCAGTATTCTTGCCTGGAGAATCCCAAGGATGGAGGAGCCTGGTGGGCTTCAGTTCACGGGGTCACAAAGAGTCGGACACCACTGAGCAACTTCACTTTCACTTCACAAGTAGATTAGACGGTTTTATAAGGCAGATCCTAGGCATGGACAGGGGAGATACGTTTAAAGCCAGAACACTGATCTTTGCATTTACCCTACCTCACTTCAAACAAAACCCTGTTGTTTTTTTTTCTGAAATTCTCTCTTCTTTCTATATTCTTAGTTTTTAAAACTTCAATGTTTGATCTCATATTAAAAAGGAAAGAAGTCAAATTTTAAAATTTACATAGAGGTATACTTAACACTTTTAATACTAGAGCAAATGTTGGATACACACATGTATACATACATACCTCTCTACTCACAAGTACCCACAAACAGGTGAACTAGAAAGTATTCACTAGGAAAAACTACTAGATCTAGAATTAGTAGCAAGTATATAGGTTCCCAGTTGTTTATTCATTTAACAAGTCCAGGTACATGACTCTGATGACCCTAAACCATGAGCTTGCAAGCTGCATGGGTAGCACAGGCTTTTACACATTTTCAACTCTTAAGTACTGGTTCTTTCCTGGTAGGATTCCACGATGTAGTGTGGCAGAGACTGGACTTCAACTGTATCCTACCCGTTTAGCATTCACAAGATGTGGGGTGTTTAGATCACCTCTGGTTTCTTCTGCAGACTCACGGGTTACCATCTGCCTTGGTGCTGGGGTTCGGACCTTACAGTTCCAGTTAGATGATACACCAAACTAGCAGTAGGACTTTCAACATCAAGGTTTATGCCTGGAAAAGCATCAGTCCTTCAACCAAAGGTTGAAGTCCAAGCCTCACTTTTGACTAGATTTGCCCACCCGGAGAACTGAGCCATGGCCAGCTACCGGCAGTTTGCAGACAGCCAGATCCTTTTCTGGGAGGCTAGTCTGCAAGGGACTATTCTTGGACTCATTTATCCTTACTTCTCATTTAAGAACTGACTCATTGGAAAAGACCCTGATGCTGGAAAAGATTGAAGGCAAGAGGAGAAGGGGACAACAGAGGATGAGATGGTTGGATGGCGTCACCAACTCAATGGGCATGAGTTTGAACAAACTCCAGGAGATGGTGAAGGACAAGGAAGCTTGGCATGTTGCAGTCCTCAAGGTCACAAAGAGTTGGACAAAACTTAATGACTAAACAACAATGACAACTCATTGACATAAGCCTGGAATGTGAGAGATTCTAGGAATGTAAACGGTAAGTTCATCAACACATCAATTAGTCACTGTTAGATGGAAAGTCAAGGATATTTTTAAAGAAAAAAGGTCTTCGGCTACCTGTTTCCTAATCATTCTGGTATATTTCATCCTTCTACCAGAACGATTATTAACAAGTTAATACCCTTTTAGCAACACCTAGAACAAGAATAAGAGATTTTTTTCCCAGAGTGCCAGCTGTTCCAAGGGAAAGAGAGCTGATTTATCATTGACGTCTGTCATGAGTGCTGGGTAGTAAGTACAACACATGCCAAATATTTGTTGTGTTATCTAACTTTTCTGTCAATTTTTTTCTCACTTCAAAAAATGTATTTTTGTATATATCTGTTTGTCTCCTTAGAAACCACAAGCTACTGATTTCTACTACGAGCTTTCAGAGAGCTATGCTTTCATGTGTGTGGTAACTGGAGGAAAATTAGCTTAACAGGTGATATCTATCATTGGATAATTTTTTAGTAAAATCAGATCTGATTATGTCTAAGATTTGAAGAACATTGAAGGTACAAATTACCTGGGCAAAGATTCCATTCCCTTTCCTGTGTGATGAGGTACTCAATGCAAAATTGGCTGTCCAAAATGGTTTTATTGTTTGTTTGTTTTTTGTAAAATATTGGCAACACTACTCTTTTCTGTCTTTATAAGTACCAGTCCTTTTCTCTGTGGATTGTAAAGTCATTTTCTATTGGATAACTTTAAACAATTATCAAAATGAAGACCCAATATCAAATACATATGTGTGTGTGTGTGTGTGTGTGCATTTTAAGTGTTAGTGTTAGTCACTCAGTAGTGTCTCTGACTCTTTACATCCCCATGACTGTAGCCTGCTAGGCCCCTCTGTCCATGGAATTCTCCAGGCAATAATACTGGAGTGGATAGCCATTCCCTTCTCCAGGGACTCTTCCCAACTCAGGGATCAAACCTGGGACTCCTGCATTGCAAGAAGGTTCTTTACCATCTGAGCCATAAGGGAAGCCCATATATGTATATAAATACACACATATACACGCTTTTCAGGAATAATTTCTATGATGTATTACTAATGATGTTTAATACTTATCAGGTACTTACTTTGTGATAGGTACTACAATAAATGATCCACGTATATTTTTCAATCTGCCTCCCTATAGAAGTGCAGTTAAAAATATAGAGACCAGGGACTAATGATAATAAGAAACATTCTGTAAAATGTAAAATTAAAATGTTTTCTTCTAAGTTTAATAAATTTGTATATCTTCTACCACGCTTAGCAAAATAATTGAGCACTTACTAAATATTTATCAGAACATCATATTTGTGAGTATTCTACAATTTGAAATCTTATCTTCTATTTCATCTTACCTCACAATAACCTAGAAGGTGGAGAAATACAGGAAAATAACCTCCGTTTTATGGATGAGGAGTGAGCCTCAGGAAAGCTAAGTGATTTGTTCAAAACAAGCAAGTCTCTTTGCTTGGAAGTTTCTAATTTTACTCCCTCACCCCACTGCTCTCTCATTCATTGTTGGATGGTTTCAACACTTGAGTGTCAGTTTATTCTTTACCTGAGTTATCTTTTTAAAGCTTGTGTTTCATAAGTTTAGTCCCACACCCTAACCTTGCACTGTGCTTATCGGGTCATTAGGATAAAGTTCATAGGCTTAAACATGATGTAGAAGGCTCTAGAAAGAAACCAAACCTTTACCTAACTCCCTGGCTTCATTTCAAAGTTCACTGATTTCACTCCATTTCTGAACACCAAGCTCCTTCTTGAATGAAGGTCCTCACACATGCTCTTCCCTTTGTTTATAACATTTTCCTTTTCTACCCTTCGGTCAAGCCAGCTTTTACTCATCATTCGGGTTTATGATTAAGCCACTTAACTTTCCCCAACTTCTCTCATTAGAAGACTCTTTGTTATTGTCTTACATATGCTCAATATAGAGAGAAAGCATTTATCTAGGTCTTTTTGGCTGTGCTGTGGAGGGACCAATTCCTTATTTGGTCAGTTTCCCAAAGTACAAGATATAGTGAGAAAGAAAGCTTACTTCCATGGTGGAGGGCTAAAAGAAGACACATTCTCAGATTTCCTTTCATCTACAATGCAGATGAATGTGCTCGGTTTAGCAAATTAGATACACCTTCCAGGTTCAAGTGAGAAGCTAACAACTCAAAGAAGCATAAACAAAAGAAGATTTATTCCAGGACTTCCCTAGTAGTCCAGTGGCTAAGAATTCACCTTGCAATGCAAGGGACACCAGTTCCATTTCTGGTCTTGGAAGATTGCACATGCTGCGGAGCAACTAGATCCGTGGGCCACAACTACTGAGCATGTGTTTTAGAGTCCAGAAACTGCAACTACTGAAGGCCTCATGCCTGCGCTTCACAATAAGGGAAGCCACCTCAGCAAGAAGCCCACGCACCTCAACAAGAGAGTAGTTCCCCCTCTCTGCAACTAGAGAAAGTCCCTGTGCAACAGCAAAGACCCAGCACAGCCAATAAATGCTGCTGCTAAGTCGCTTCAGTCATGTCCAACTCTGTGCGATCCCATAGACGGCAGCCCACCAGGCTACCCCGTCCCTGGGATTCTCCAGGCAAGAACACTGGAGTGGGTTGCCATTTCCTTCTCCAATGCATGAAAGTGAAAAGTGAAAGGGAAGTCGCTCAGTCGTGTCCGACCCTCAGCGACTCCATGGACTGCAGCCTTCCAGGCTCCTCCATCCATGGGATTTTCCAGGCAAGAGTACTGGAGTGGGGTGCCATTGCCTTCTCCACAGCCAATAAATAAATAAATAAGTATTTTTTACAAAGGTTTATTCCAAAGTGGTGAGAGTGGCTGACATTCAGTTTTGAGGGATCACAGAGGCATCAACAGCACTGGGGCTGATATAGAATCCTTGATCCAGTTCTGAAAATGTAAGCAGTGCCAAGTCATGGATTCCAGTGATTGGTGGAATTGCAAGTAGAGCCCCCTCATTAGACATAATTTGGGCCATGTGCATGCATGCTAAGTCACTTTAGTCATGTTCAACTCTTTGTGACCCTTGGACCATAGCCTGACTGTCTCCTCAGTCCATGGGATTCTCCAGGCAAGAATACTGGAGTGGGTTGCCATGCCCTCCTCCAGGGGATCTTCCTAACCCAGGGATCGGACCAGTCTCCTGCAATGCAGGAGGATTCTTTACCATCTGAGCCACCAGGAAAACCACCCACCGTTACTCCCATCCAGTTTCTGAGCTTGGCTTCCCAAATGTCCTGCCCAATCTATAAACTACCTCATGTCTTTTCATATGTAATGTAGTAAATTACATTTCTGTTTAAGTCAGGTTCATTTTCTGCCGCTTGCTATTTAGAACCCTGACAAGACATTTTTGCTTTTAATAGCCTTATGATTTAGATCAAAAAAAGAACTGAAGGCATTGTGAAAGATGTGACTTTCAGGAAGAACATTAAAATATAGATTCAAAGGTTGCAGAGGGATTATTCAAGGGGCTGGACCTGTCTCTTATACACATCTAGATGTGTATAAGAGACAGCCCTAAACCATGAGCTTGCAAGCTGCATGGGTAGCACAGGCTTTTACACATTTTCAACTCTTAAGTACTGGTTCTTTCCTGGTAGGATTCCACGATGTAGTGTGGCAGAGACTGGACTTCAACTGTATCCTACCCGTTTAGCATTCACAAGATGTGGGGTGTTTAGATCACCTCTGGTTTCTTCTGCAGACTCACGGGTTACCATCTGCCTTGGTGCTGGGGTTCGGACCTTACAGTTCCAGTTAGATGATACACCAAACTAGCAGTAGGACTTTCAACATCAAGGTTTATGCCTGGAAAAGCATCAGTCCTTCAACCAAAGGTTGAAGTCCAAGCCTCACTTTTGACTAGATTTGCCCACCCGGAGAACTGAGCCATGGCCAGCTACCGGCAGTTTGCAGACAGCCAGATCCTTTTCTGGGAGGCTAGTCTGCAAGGGACTATTCTTGGACTCATTTATCCTTACTTCTCATTTAAGAACTGACTCATTGGAAAAGACCCTGATGCTGGAAAAGATTGAAGGCAAGAGGAGAAGGGGACAACAGAGGATGAGATGGTTGGATGGCGTCACCAACTCAATGGGCATGAGTTTGAACAAACTCCAGGAGATGGTGAAGGACAAGGAAGCTTGGCATGTTGCAGTCCTCAAGGTCACAAAGAGTTGGACAAAACTTAATGACTAAACAACAATGACAACTCATTGACATAAGCCTGGAATGTGAGAGATTCTAGGAATGTAAACGGTAAGTTCATCAACACATCAATTAGTCACTGTTAGATGGAAAGTCAAGGATATTTTTAAAGAAAAAAGGTCTTCGGCTACCTGTTTCCTAATCATTCTGGTATATTTCATCCTTCTACCAGAACGATTATTAACAAGTTAATACCCTTTTAGCAACACCTAGAACAAGAATAAGAGATTTTTTTCCCAGAGTGCCAGCTGTTCCAAGGGAAAGAGAGCTGATTTATCATTGACGTCTGTCATGAGTGCTGGGTAGTAAGTACAACACATGCCAAATATTTGTTGTGTTATCTAACTTTTCTGTCAATTTTTTTCTCACTTCAAAAAATGTATTTTTGTATATATCTGTTTGTCTCCTTAGAAACCACAAGCTACTGATTTCTACTACGAGCTTTCAGAGAGCTATGCTTTCATGTGTGTGGTAACTGGAGGAAAATTAGCTTAACAGGTGATATCTATCATTGGATAATTTTTTAGTAAAATCAGATCTGATTATGTCTAAGATTTGAAGAACATTGAAGGTACAAATTACCTGGGCAAAGATTCCATTCCCTTTCCTGTGTGATGAGGTACTCAATGCAAAATTGGCTGTCCAAAATGGTTTTATTGTTTGTTTGTTTTTTGTAAAATATTGGCAACACTACTCTTTTCTGTCTTTATAAGTACCAGTCCTTTTCTCTGTGGATTGTAAAGTCATTTTCTATTGGATAACTTTAAACAATTATCAAAATGAAGACCCAATATCAAATACATATGTGTGTGTGTGTGTGTGTGTGCATTTTAAGTGTTAGTGTTAGTCACTCAGTAGTGTCTCTGACTCTTTACATCCCCATGACTGTAGCCTGCTAGGCCCCTCTGTCCATGGAATTCTCCAGGCAATAATACTGGAGTGGATAGCCATTCCCTTCTCCAGGGACTCTTCCCAACTCAGGGATCAAACCTGGGACTCCTGCATTGCAAGAAGGTTCTTTACCATCTGAGCCATAAGGGAAGCCCATATATGTATATAAATACACACATATACACGCTTTTCAGGAATAATTTCTATGATGTATTACTAATGATGTTTAATACTTATCAGGTACTTACTTTGTGATAGGTACTACAATAAATGATCCACGTATATTTTTCAATCTGCCTCCCTATAGAAGTGCAGTTAAAAATATAGAGACCAGGGACTAATGATAATAAGAAACATTCTGTAAAATGTAAAATTAAAATGTTTTCTTCTAAGTTTAATAAATTTGTATATCTTCTACCACGCTTAGCAAAATAATTGAGCACTTACTAAATATTTATCAGAACATCATATTTGTGAGTATTCTACAATTTGAAATCTTATCTTCTATTTCATCTTACCTCACAATAACCTAGAAGGTGGAGAAATACAGGAAAATAACCTCCGTTTTATGGATGAGGAGTGAGCCTCAGGAAAGCTAAGTGATTTGTTCAAAACAAGCAAGTCTCTTTGCTTGGAAGTTTCTAATTTTACTCCCTCACCCCACTGCTCTCTCATTCATTGTTGGATGGTTTCAACACTTGAGTGTCAGTTTATTCTTTACCTGAGTTATCTTTTTAAAGCTTGTGTTTCATAAGTTTAGTCCCACACCCTAACCTTGCACTGTGCTTATCGGGTCATTAGGATAAAGTTCATAGGCTTAAACATGATGTAGAAGGCTCTAGAAAGAAACCAAACCTTTACCTAACTCCCTGGCTTCATTTCAAAGTTCACTGATTTCACTCCATTTCTGAACACCAAGCTCCTTCTTGAATGAAGGTCCTCACACATGCTCTTCCCTTTGTTTATAACATTTTCCTTTTCTACCCTTCGGTCAAGCCAGCTTTTACTCATCATTCGGGTTTATGATTAAGCCACTTAACTTTCCCCAACTTCTCTCATTAGAAGACTCTTTGTTATTGTCTTACATATGCTCAATATAGAGAGAAAGCATTTATCTAGGTCTTTTTGGCTGTGCTGTGGAGGGACCAATTCCTTATTTGGTCAGTTTCCCAAAGTACAAGATATAGTGAGAAAGAAAGCTTACTTCCATGGTGGAGGGCTAAAAGAAGACACATTCTCAGATTTCCTTTCATCTACAATGCAGATGAATGTGCTCGGTTTAGCAAATTAGATACACCTTCCAGGTTCAAGTGAGAAGCTAACAACTCAAAGAAGCATAAACAAAAGAAGATTTATTCCAGGACTTCCCTAGTAGTCCAGTGGCTAAGAATTCACCTTGCAATGCAAGGGACACCAGTTCCATTTCTGGTCTTGGAAGATTGCACATGCTGCGGAGCAACTAGATCCGTGGGCCACAACTACTGAGCATGTGTTTTAGAGTCCAGAAACTGCAACTACTGAAGGCCTCATGCCTGCGCTTCACAATAAGGGAAGCCACCTCAGCAAGAAGCCCACGCACCTCAACAAGAGAGTAGTTCCCCCTCTCTGCAACTAGAGAAAGTCCCTGTGCAACAGCAAAGACCCAGCACAGCCAATAAATGCTGCTGCTAAGTCGCTTCAGTCATGTCCAACTCTGTGCGATCCCATAGACGGCAGCCCATCAGGCTCCCCCGTCCCTGGGATTCTCCAGGCAAGAACACTGGAGTGGGTTGCCATTTCCTTCTCCAATGCATGAAAGTGAAAACTGAAAGGGAAATCGCTCAGTCGTGTCCGACCCTCAGCGACTCCATGGACTGCAGCCTTCCAGGCTCCTCCATCCATGGGATTTTCCAGGCAACAGTACTGGAGTGGGGTGCCATTGCCTTCTCCACAGCCAATAAATAAATAAATAAGTATTTTTTACAAAGGTTTATTCCAAAGTGGTGAGAGTGGCTGACATTCAGTTTTGAGGGATCACAGAGGCATCAACAGCACTGGGGCTGATATAGAATCCTTGATCCAGTTCTGAAAATGTAAGCAGTGCCAAGTCATGGATTCCAGTGATTGGTGGAATTGCAAGTAGAGCCCCCTCATTAGACATAATTTGGGCCATGTGCATGCATGCTAAGTCACTTTAGTCATGTTCAACTCTTTGTGACCCTTGGACCATAGCCTGACTGTCTCCTCAGTCCATGGGATTCTCCAGGCAAGAATACTGGAGTGGGTTGCCATGCCCTCCTCCAGGGGATCTTCCTAACCCAGGGATCGGACCGGTCTCCTGCAATGCAGGAGGATTCTTTACCATCTGAGCCACCAGGAAAACCACCCACCGTTACTCCCATCCAGTTTCTGAGCTTGGCTTCCCAAATGTCCTGCCAAATCTATAAACTACCTCATGTCTTTTCATATGTAATGTAGTAAATTACATTTCTGTTTAAGTCAGGTTCATTTTCTGCCGCTTGCTATTTAGAACCCTGAAAAGACATTTTTGCTTTTAATAGCCTTATGATTTAGATCAAAAAAAGAACTGAAGGCATTGTGAAAGATGTGACTTTCAGGAAGAACATTAAAATATAGATTCAAAGGTTGCAGAGGGATTATTCAAGGGGCTGGACAATTGAAAGTATGAACAAAGACACAGAGGTTGGAATAATCAGAGTTATGAGAAATTTGTGGTTTACCTAGAATTTAATATGTGTGTTAGTCTCTCAGTTGTGTCAGACTCTTTGCAACCCCATGGACTGTAGCCCTTGAGGCTCCTCTGTCTATGGGATTCTCCAGGCAAGAATACTGGAGTGGGTTGCCATTTCCTTCTCCAGTGCTTGAAAGAGAAAAGTGAAAGTGAAGTCGCTCAGTCTGTCTGACTGTTAGCGACCCCATGGACTGCAGCCCACCAGGCTACTCCGTCCATTGGATTTTCCAGGCAAGAGTACTGGGGTGGGGTGCCATTGCCTTCCCCGGAAACCTGTTTAGTAAGATATTAATATAGCCCCCAGGTTGTCTTCTGATTGCCTTTATTATGATGTGCTTATTATATTATTGAAAGGCATTTTTCTGCAAATAGAATTTTAGGTTGACAGTTTTTCCTTTTTTTTTCTTTTTTTCTCCTAGCAGTTTGTAAGTGCTGTTCTACTCTTTGCTTGCATTGTTTCCAATGAGAAGTTTGTTGCATTCTTTGTTTCCTCTGTATGTCATGTATGTTTTATACTGGTTACTTTGAAAATTTTATTATTGTTTGTAAGAAATTTGATTAAGATGTGTTTTTCTTGTGGATTTTTTCATATTGTTAATTCCTGAGGTTCACTGAATAAATTAGATCTGTGGATATAGTTTAGCTAAAATTTGGAAAGATTTCAGATATTGTTTCTATAAAAATTTTTTCTCTCTTCTCCTTCTGAAACTGTAATTACAGGTATAGTAAAACATTTGCAAATATCCCCCTACTCACTATGTTGTTCACTTTTTTAGTCTTTTTTTTTTTGCTCTATATGTTTCCATTTTATTTTCTGTCTTCATTTTAACTGATATTTTCTTCTGTGTCTAACCCAGTGCTAATCCTCTGCAGAATTTCTCTTTTTTTCATCTCAGACATTGACACCATTTCTAGAGGTTCAACTTGGGTCCTTTTTACATGACATGCTCAATCTCACTCTATATTTTTTAAAATATGGAATACATTTATAATAACTGCCAATGTTTTTTCTACAATACAGTCATCTATATCATTTATTGGTCTGTTGATTGTGGTTGATTGCTATCCTCGTTATGATTCAAATTTTTTGCTTCTTTCCATGTCTGGTAATTTTTAATTGGATGCCAGACATTATGAACCTTATCTTATTGGGTACTGGACATTTTGTATTCCTCAATATTTTTGTTTGGTCTGTGATTCAGCTAATGGTCTGAGCATTTTGAGGCTTTTTAAAAATCTTTGTAAGGGAAGACCAGAGCAGCCTGCTGTCTAAGGTTGACTTTGACTAAGGCAATGCTTATAAGAATACTCTATCCATGCATGCTCAGTCATGCACTCATGTCCGACTCCTTACAACCCCACTGACTGTAGCCTGTCGGCTCTTCTGTCCATGGGATTCTCCAGGCAAGGGTAATGGAGTGGGTTGCCATTTTCTTCTCCAGGGGATCTTCCCAACCCAGGGATAGAACCTGTATTTCCTGCATTGGCAGGCAGATTCTATACCACTGAGCCATTAGTTAGGCAACTTTACACTCTGGATTGTGGACACATGAACTATTCCTGTCCCTGTGTGAATTCCTAAGATTAGTCCTCTGCTCCTTTGGAATGCTTCTTCCTCCAACTCAGATAAGTTACTTTCATTTGCTGATAAACATTTGTCTGAAGATTTAAGGGGACCCTTTGCTGACCTTCTAAGCATTTTCTGTATGTAACTCTTTCCTCTTTAGTGCTCTGTGAACTCTAGTTCTCTCTGCACCTCCCTCCCTTCAAATTCTCAGATGTACCACCTCAACTCATAGAGATGACAGAGGCAGCTGTGCTTCCCTGGGGTCTTTCTTCCCCTTTGCTGGAAAGTCAATAAGCTGAGAAAATTACAGGACTCCTGTCATTTCTTTCCCATCTCCACGGGCTCACTATTCTGCATGACTTGATATGCAATTTCTGAAAACCTGTGTTTCACATATTTTGTTTGGTATTTAGCTGTTTCAGCCAGGAAGGCAAATCCCATCCTGGTTATTCTTCAGGGGGCAGAAGTCAAGTATTGCTGTTTTGATGATGAGGGAAACTTGGATATCTTCATAGATGGAGAAAGATCAAGTGTAAAGTAGAAACTGAAAACTGAAGAGAAAGAAGAGAAAATTAATGGATTAATTCCCTAAATGAACTACAAAGGGGAAATAATGAAAAGCTGAGATAGAGATAGAAATGCTTCTTTTGAAACAGGAAAGTAGAGGGGAGAGTAATGGTTATGAAGCAGAGAAATATAGATGCAGAGTTCACGTGGTCAGCTGGTATTACTTGAGCCCTTGTTATGTAATGTGAATAAAGCTCACCTACTTCCTGCGTGGTGGGAGAGGCGGTGGAGGAGGGACAGAGTGCAGTGTGGCTCCCAGCACGAATCCCCCAAGTTACTCTTTCCAAATCCTCATTCCTGAGCTTTCTTATTCTTGACAGAAGTGAGAGATGGGTGCCTTGTCTCCTGGTGCTTCCACTGAACTTTTCAATGTTTTGTATCCTGTTTCATAACACTAGCTAAGGGATATGAGACAAGCAATATCCATTTAGTGAAGCAAGAATTTTAAGTGCAGTAAGCAGAACAGGTTAGGGAAACACAGATGGGAGGTGATCCTACACAATCTTCAAAAGCCGGAGAAATGCTGCCATAATCAACTGGCTCTTAGGACCCAAAGGAACTATCCTGAAAATAGTTTCGGGGTAGAGGAGTAGTAAGAAGAAAGGCTGTTCCTCTAGAAGGAAGCGAATGTGTAAGAGAATGGTGGCAAGAGAATTTTGGGAACTGTAGGTGGATAAACAAAACTGGTGGAGGACAGAGAATGCATCAGAAGCTACATCCCAGAAAAACCTTGAATGCATTTTGGGGTATTTCAAATGGACCCTGAGACCGTAGAGAATCCTAAAGGAGTTTTAAGTAGAGGTGTGACTGCAATCAATTTTGTGTTTAGATATGATTCTGAGAGCAGTGTAGAAAATCCAAGAGAGGGAAAGATGACTATTAGAGAGAATAAGATGGTGGAACTGCCAGACCTGGTTAAATATGTGACTGCCAAGGGAAACAAACCCTGCTGTTTATCTTGGATAACTGGATAGATGGATGGTCCTGTTTCCTGTGAAACAAGTATTACTGGTTAGAGATCCTAAAACTCCTTGTAAAGCAGGAGAAAGTAGGGAAGGTTGCAGTGGCTTAAATTTGTCTTCATACTTTGAACATATTGTCTACTTGTGCCAAGCACAGAGTTGGGAGACAGTGAAAGAAGCTATGGGATAAGAAGTGACAGAAGAGGGGGAGGGGCAGTGGAAGAAATTGATACTTCAGAATCCCTGACTAGATAACATGAATTAATAATGGAAAAAAAAAATCTTAAGAGTAGAACCTGAGCGCAGATGCAGGTGATGGGCTGAACTTACACAGCAGAATCTGTGGCAGTGTGGATACATTTATAGTAAAGTACAAAATAGGATTTCCCTGGTGGCTCAGAGGTTAAAGTGTCTGCCTCCAATGTGGGAGACCCGGGTTCGATCCCTGGGTTGGGGAGATCCCCTGGAGAAGGAAATGACAATCCACTCCAGTATTCTTGCTTGGAGAATCTCATGGACTGAGGAGCCTGGTGGGCTGCAGTCCACGGGGTCACAAAGAGTCGGACACGACTGAGTGACTTTACTTACTTACTTACTTTTAAAGTACAAAATGGGAGGCAACATGTGAGATGAGCGCCAGCGTCTCTAAAATACTTTCCCGTAAGCACGAGATGGAGCGGGAAGCCCAACACGAGAGAATTAGGAGGGAGTGAAGGGCTGGAGGCCAGTGGACTGAGAAACAAAGAAGGCTTAGATGGATAGATGTCAACCTTCAAGAAAACAGAGGAGTGAAATTCCAAGCAATAGGTGGTCCAGGTGTGATTCAGGTGTGGGTCAGCTCATTGAAGATAGCAAGAAGTTGTAAGGCAAAAAAACTGTTGAAAATGTCACGAATATGAAGGATAACATTCCAAAACATGGGATCTAAAAGAAGTCTGTGAGCAAGGTGAAGGTCATGTGGAGGACGAGTGAACCAGGGAAACAGAATGCGGAAAAATAGAAAAGTGAAGTTGTGAAGAGCTCACAGTCACCTGTATGGAGGAAGAGAGTGATGAGGGGCCGGGGTAAGATGAGTGCTTTTCTTTGATTCCAGAGCTGCTGCCTTCACTAGAAGGAAACTGGTGTCATCAAGAGTAAACAGATCACGGTAGTGGTCATGAGGGAAGAAAACCATTCTAGGGAGGAACCCATTTTTTAACAAATAATATGTCACAATAATAGACAAGGGTCTCAGTGATATATTTTTTTATTCCACTTGTCATTGTGGAAGCAGGAAGAAAGCAGGTATAGTCCAGGATGGTCTGGGATGCATGGATCAGCAAGGAAGGTGCTAGAAGGGACACAATGAAGTTTTCCCCTTGGTGGTAATTTTAAACAAGCACAATTATGACTCTTATAAGTTACTAAAACTTCAAAGTCATTATGCTTTGTTGTTCAGTCACTCAGAGTTTGTGTCCGACTCTGCAACGCCATGGGCTGCAGCACTCCAGGTTTCCCTATTCTTCACCATCTCCTGGAGTTTGCTTAAACTCATGTCCACTGAGTCAATGATGCCTTCTCCTCCTGCCCTCAATCTTTCCCAACATCAGAGTCTTTTCCAATTTTAAGCTTATGCATTGAAATTTTGGGGGTCCATCACTATAGCTGCACATTCTCACGATGAATAATTTGAAGAGGTCTTCCTTTTGGACACACTTGAAGTGTTTACTGAGAGCTGTTTGGCAGTAAATAAAATAAAACAATCATGAAAGATCATTCCCTGACAGTCTGACCCTGAAAACTCAAAGCGGGTAGAAAACGCAAAAGCAGGTTCGTTGATCAAGCCAATGAAATTTCCTATTAGATAAATGCCACACACTAAGTATCAGGAAGTGATGACACGAAGAGGTGGGAAGATAAAAGATCTACACAAAAGGTTTCACTCACACCCTGTTTTATGGTTTCTACTTTGATGCTGCCACCACACCTATGAGTTTCGCTTATTAGTATAATAAAGAGATAGAATGACTAAAATCTGATGACCAATGCATACAACTAAACATGGTTCCTCAAAGGCTAAACCTGACAGACAAGATTAGTATTCCATTAGTGTCTGAGGATCTTGCCTAATACTTTTTCAGCCTGCTCGACATGTGTTTGTATGTTGCTGTGTGTAGCTTTGCTTATCTTCAGCTGACCTTTGAGAAAATTTATCTCCTCTCATTTATTTTACTTATAAAATGTTGACATTAAGACCAAATATAAAATGGGGGTAAATTGGGGCAGGGAATCCAAACCATACATAGAATCTTAAAAAAAAAAAAAAATCCTTCTAAGTGTTTAAAAGAAAATGACAGGGTCTTCTCTCGTGGTCCAGTGTTTACGTAAAGCCGCCTTGTAACACAGGGGGCCTAGGTTTGATCCCTGGTGGAGGAACTAAGATCCCACATGACTCAGCAGCAAATAAGACCTCCTGGGGCAACTACTGAGTTCCTGCAAAACAAGGAAAGTTCCTGCATGATGCAGGAAAGATCCCGGGTGCCTTAACTGGGACCTGGTGCAGCCAAATAAATAAATGAATAGTTTTGAAGAAAACAGCAATTCGTAAGTTTCAGTCAGGTGAAACCAATAAGTAAAGCTTTATGTGGACAATATAACTTATGCAATTTCATGTCTACAGAACAGTGTGATGTGTGCATATGTAAAAATTAAAAAAATAGTCATCATCCTACCAGCTACCATTTAAAGAGCACTTACTTGGAGTTTACTATTTTCATGTTGTATCATGTAATTCAGACATCCATATAGAGCAGATAACCTCATTCCACAGATGAGCACACCACTGGCATGCAAAGCAGCTGGTTCCCTGCCCGACATCCACTGCCAATAGATGTTGGCACTGACCCATCTGACTCCACCAGGCGACAATGTCCTAGTGGTGTTTTTAAAATCCCACAAGAGTCTCATTTAAAATTGATCCACTCCCCTTTTTAGGTGTGACTGATGACCTTGATTTTACCTTGAGTCACAGCTCCAAGACCTGACTTGTAGTTATATTGAGGAAAGTTGGATAGGGAAGCTGTGAGAGTCGGGGGGAGGACAGGTGAAGGAAAACAGGTGGAAACCGCGGGGAGGGAGACTAAGGGGGAAAAATAAAAGGAGGGAAGTGGAGCCAGGAGACCGCTGGGTGGCACAGGGGACCGGCAGAGCGGGCGCAGGAAGAATCGGGCCAGACGGCCGCCGCACCTGTGCACGTGACCCGCTCGGGCGCCGCGGCGGAGGCGCGCTCACCTGGGCCCACGTGACGGGGCGGGCCCGGCCTGGCCGAGGACGGCGCGGCCACGCCCCCTCCCTCCCGAGCGGCGCGCCTGCACGCGGAGGGCCCGAGCGGCGGCGGCGGCGGCGGCGGCGGCGGGAGCCCGGGAGGCGGAGGCGGGCGGAGGGAGGCGGCTGCGCGCGGAGACGCAGCAGCGGCAGCATGTCGGCCGGCGGAGCACCAGTTCCGCCGCCTCCGAATCCCGCCATGTCCTTCCCCGCGCCGCGGGTCACCCTGCCCGCCGGCCCCGACATCCTGCGGACCTACTCGGGCGCCTTCGTGTGCCTGGAGATCGTAAGTGGGGCAGCCTGGGCGAGGGTCGCGTCCTGGTGGCGAGGACGGGCGGCCGCATCCTGACCCCCCCGAGCGCTCCCTCTGCGCGGTACCCCCTCTCCCGTCCCCCCGACGTGGCCTCCTCCGGCGCTTCTACCCGGGTCCTCCCGGTGCCCAGCGCAGCCCGCCTCTGGGCGGCGGCGCCACCGCCCGGGCCCTCTCGCCTGGCACCTGTTACGCGGCCACCTGCTCCTCCGCTGGCGGCAGAAATGGTCCCGGGAGAGCGATCAGGAGGCTCCGCGGGGCCGTGGATTGGAGATTTGAAGAGTAGACGGGCGATTTGGGTTTGGGGGTACCGTCGGAGACCCTGGGAGGCTTGCCCGGGGTGGGAGGCGCGCGGGGCTGGAGGCCTCGCCTGTTGCTACCTGCCATTTTATTGGGTGGTGCAAGGTGTAGCCGATGCCTGGGTGACCAGGAGGCCGCCAGGATGTGGAAAGCGGGGCGGGAGGTACCAGGAAGAGGAGGAGGAAGGCTAAAGACCTGGGCACTTTTTTTTTTGGTTTTGGTTTTCCCGTTTTGCCACTCTGACCGCCCTTTGGATCAGGGAGAGGAGCAGGGCTCAAGAAACAGAGCAGGGGAAAGGTGAAGCGCAGACGGTTGCCCTTGGCAGTAGCTAATCCAGTGAACTGAGGCTAGTAGGGGAAAGGTACAGACATGGCTGTTAAGTTCCTAGCTGCCTGCCTTGGCGCCTCTCCCTTCCTCATCTACCTTTGAGACTCAGCCCACTTCTTGGGCCTAGGTGACCGTCGAGTTATCCGGCCTGTCGTGCAGGCTTCTTGGGCTGCAGACTTGAAGTTTTAAAACGTCATTGTATGGAGTTGGGAGGTTTTGAAGCTCGCTAGGAAAAATGTGCAAATATAAATTGGGCAACCTGAGGTTGCATCATGCCCTGAGAACGGCAAATACAGAGGGAAATGTTCGCGAGTCGGCGCCTTTTCTGCAGGCGGGTTTTGTTTGCTCGCTTTGGCGTTTTCCCTTCGTCCCCTCAACCCCCTCCTTTGCGTTTGCATAACCTGGATTTGGGTCGCTTAGGTTTCACTTTTGTACTTGCGGGGCTGGGACGCCTGGTGAGCATTGGTTTTCCGCCCTATTGTGCTAAGGCACCCTAAGTTCGGTTTTAGCTCAGATTTAAATCTGAAAAAGGAGACGGAGTTCCAGGCTTTAACATCAGTAATCGGATCGTGACTGCGAGGCCGATTTGAGTCTGTGCCCAGTTTGGAAGTATCTGAATACTTGGGATGAGGGATGAGCATCCAGGTGAGAAGAGCCTGGAGAGGGAGGCTTTGTGTGGTCTGCACCGCTAGGCCAAGGGAGAGAGTGTAGACCAGTGAAGGGTGGTGAGATTTCACAGGTTCTGGGCCACTTGAGTTTGCTGTTCTTCAAACTCCAGTTGTTTGCATATCTCTGTCAGAAAGTGAAAGTGAAGTTGTCCAGTCGTGTCCGACTCTTTGCGACCCCATGGACTGTAGCCTGTCAGGCCCCTACGTCCATGGGATTTTCCAGGCAAGAGTGCTGGAGTGGATTGCCATTTCCTTCTCCAGGGGACCTTCCCGCGTTGCAGGCAGATGCTTTATCACGGGAGCCATCAGGGAAGCTCACCTCTGTCAGAAGTTTTTGCCATATCCACTTGTTCTAGAATTTACAGATGGTGCACTTAAATGCATTTACCTTCTGCTCTTCAGTACCTTATCTTAGCCTCATCCTAAGCATTAAAAACATGAATTCGCAAATGTGATACGCTGGTTATATTTTTCTAATTTTTATTAAAATCAGTTCAGTTCAGTTCAGTCGCTCAGTCGTGTCCGACTCTTTGCGACCCCATGAATCGCAGCATGCCAGGCCACCCTTTCCATCACCAACTCCCGGAGTTCACCCAGACTCACGTCCATCGAATCAGTGATGCCATCCAGCCATCTCATCGTCGGTCGTCCCGTTCTCCTCCTGCCCCCAATCCCTCCCAGCATCAGAGTCTTTTCCAATGAGTCAACTCTTCGCATGAGGTGGCCAAAGTAGATACTTGTAAATATATACATATGTATGTATATATGGGCTTCCCAGGTGGCACTAGTGGTAAAGAACCTGCCTGCCAATGTAGGAGATGTGAATTCAATCCCTGGGTTGGGAAGATCCCCTGGAGGAAGGCACAGCAACCCATTACAGTATTCTTGCCAAAGAATCCTATGAACAGGGGAACCTGGCAGGCTATGGTTCATGGGGTCACAAAGGGTTGGACATGAATGAAATGACTTAGCAGAGCAGAGCAGGTGTATATATATGTAAGGATATATGACATACATATATGTATATATATGCAAAGAAGGCTTATCCCTGTGCTATCAAATCACACGCCATCTGAAGAACCACCTGTGTTTATGTGACACTTTCTGGAAACTCTGCTTAATTCCGACGGAAAAAAGTGGAAAATTATTTATTCTATTTCCAGTCTCCCACCCCAGTATCCTCTTTATTTATCTAACCCAGTGGTTCTCAACTCCCGCCATACTTAATTGCTCAGGCATATTTTCAAAATAGTCCCTAGGCCAGACTAATTAAATCAGACTCTCTAGGGGAGCACCTCAAGTCCATGAGGTCTTTTCAGAATCTCCCCAGAGCTACTAATGCTGTCTTGGCTGAGAACCACCAAGGGAGACCTTTATGGGACTCTGTTGACAAGAAGCCTCTCTCCCTGCTAGAACTTTTGCCTCACTCCGTTCCAGGAGAAGTCCCAGACTTCTGGATATTTTGGTCCCAGACATATACAGTGTCTTTCCTCTTCTCTCTTCATTTCCTCCTCTCATCCCACAAGCACTTGTAGGATCTTTATCTAGATAGAACGGCATCACTTCTGAAAGCCATTTCCATTTATTTTCACTTGTTACGGCCAAATATCTTGATAGATTTGAACCTGAGCCCCACATTACCTTTCACTTGATATCAGCATCCCTCCTTCCCAACCCAACCGACGAAAAATAAAAGGACCAAAATATTTCAGTGGAATTGGTGACCTTAGAGAAAGCAGAGACCACATTGGAACCCAAGTATAGCTCTTTCTTGGCCCTCATCATCTACCACATAGCACTATTGGATTATGTGCTTTAAGAGAGCTGAGATGGAGACCACCTTGGGCCCCTCTTACTATCTAGGAAGTCCACACTGAGGAAGTGCACAGATTCGAGCAAAGGAGACACTTTTAGAGCACCTTTGGTCCTTAATTTCTTAATTTCCCGCTAATGTTCTGATCCCTTGAAATTGTTGAGTCTCCCATGGCTCCTCTTCAGAAATTTCTATAAATTACTGTGAGAAGTAGTTCTAAACACTGATGATTGCCTTTCTGGGGACCCCTTATTTGAGCTTCTGCCAAGGTTTCTAAATATGCCCAGACTCCTTCATTTTGACCTTTTATCAAATCTACTCGTCCTTGCAATGTCATAATGTCCTAGTGCTGTCAAAACTGAACACTTGAAAAACGAACCTGACAAAGATGGGCTGGGCTATCAATCATCAGTGAAACCATGATCTTGGAGTTCATGTCTCACACTAAGCAGTAACTTTGCTCCGATAATTTGATTTCAATTCACCTTATTGTACCATATTCACAGTCTCTCAAGTGTAAGGCAGTTGTTGGGGAGATAACTCAAAAGATACAGGTATTGTCAGCCTCCAAACACCAGGTAAAGTAGTTTATAGTGCTGGGTTCCCAGGTGGAGATAGTGCAACTCTTAGACACCTAAGTTGTCCTCCTCTGGCATTTTGCACTCAGCTGTACTTACCAACATGTGCTTGCTATGAAGAGTTTAATACTAAGTTAGTTTTGCAAAAACTAAAAGCAAAGCTTTTTAGTTTAAGATGGGAAGCCTTCAAAAGTGATCATTTTCAAAATCTAATGATTTGATTCAGTGGTTCCTGAATTAATGTTTTCCAAATCATTCACCAGGTAATTAGTGAATATCTGTTGTGTACAAGACATCATTCTAGGAACAAAGATGTTTAGACCCTGCCTCACGTGAAAGAGCTTCTAACTTAGTTGAGAGGACATGTCCCCAAATAACTACCATTCTGGGAATAAAGACTCAACCATGGAAAGTGAACTATAGGCAAAGCACTCTCCAGGCAGGTCTGTTTAGGAAGAAGCCGTTGGAGCATCTGAACTTCTGGGCTGAGCAAGCTGTTTCCAGTTCTTGTCCTTAATGAGCTTGTCTTGTATTAATATAATGCACAAGAAGATCAGAAGTACGAATGTATTAAACATGGAAAAGAATAAAGGTCATTATCATATTCAGTGTGTTTCACAGTTTCAGTGTTTCGTAAACCATCTGCATTCCCCCACGATAATCCTGAACATCTCTTTATGTGAGATGGTCTAAGACTCTTATTCATAGGCTTCCAACTGCAGTGTTTAGGATGCCACAGTAATTTTCATGTATTCCACAAATGATTAAGAACCAGCTATGTATCACACCTTCTTTTATGCCCTGAAAATAGGATTATTAACATAACTCCTGCTCTTAAAAGAAATTCCTATACAGTGAAGTAAAAGCCAGGAAAGAATTATAATGCTATGTTTGAAGTGATAAAATTGGTTATGAAAAGTACTGTTGAAAAACAGGGTGGAGTACATCTGGCCACTGGGAAGGTCATATCAGGCAGCTTCAATGGGACAGTGACATTTGAGTTTAACCTGAAAGTATGAGTAGAGGTTCAATAGAAAAAACAAATGGGAAAGAGAATTCCAGGTAGAAATGAGAATATGTGCGAACCCCAGCGACAAGAAAGACCATGGCATAGAGGTTCTGGCAACGATTAGTGTCTTTCATGACTCATGGGAAGGTGGCAGGGGAAGAAAAAGGGCAGGTAGAGTTCAGGGTGTGATTTGCTGAGAAATGATCAGTCAAGGCATAACATTTATTCTGTCTGTGATGGGGAACTGCTGAAAGACAGAGATAAACTTGATCAGACTTGTGTTGTAGAAATCTTTGAGTAGTGAAGGTTGGTCACTAATGCAGAGAGACTGAAGGCAGGGACGATAGCTAAGGGGCTTATTGCAGTAGTTTGGGTGAGGGATGATGCAAACCAGAAGTATGACAAAGAAAAGAAACAGAGAAGAGACACAGACTTGATGTTTAGAAGGTCAACCACGATGTAAAGTTTTGACGTGGCCTGAAATGATCCTAAACCAAACTTAAGTATAATATATAACACAGAGGAATTATGCCAGAAAAACAAAATGTTAATGAAAGGATGATGGGGAGGGATGGACTATGCAGCAGGCATGTGCAGTCACGCAGATAAATCTATGGCAAGGATTTCAGGTTATTTTCAACCCACAGCTTTGACTGTAGATGGACTAGCACATAAATGTTTCACTGTGTAGAGTTTTCCTCTTTCACCCAGAAAATAGATAATGGTTGTAAAGGGACGTTGTGTGTCTGCAGTGGTGAAGACGGGGCTATCTATGAGTATATTTCCCTGTGTTGCTGCTAAGTCACTTCAGTCTTGTCCGACTCTGTGCAACCCTGTAGACAGCAGCCCACCAGGCTCCCCCGTCCCTGGGATTCTCCAGGCAAGAACACTGGAGTGGGTTGCCATTTCCTTCTCCCATGCATGAAAGTGAAAAGTGAAAGTGAAGTCGCTCAGTCGTGTCCGACACTCAACGACTCCATGGACTGCAGCCTTCCAGGCTCCTCCGTCCATGGGATTTTCCAGGCAAGAGTACTGGAGTGGGGTGCCATTGTGTTAAAAGGATTTTAATTCTTAGGTAAGATTTTTCCTTTGCCTCTGAGTTGCGAATCTCTATCCATGAGAAAGGAGTCTTTAAAACTTCATAAGACAAAAAAAAAAAAGCCCCTGCCAAAGATTATTTTCAGCAGTCGTTTGCCTTGATTGGCAGCTCCCTAAGAAATATGAAGAACTGAAATATGGGAAACTTTAAACCAAGTTGCTGAAAACCTTAACCTTGAGCTCCAAAGGAAAAGGTAAAGGAGAGATTTGTCTTGTGGAGTCCGATAGAAATGTTGTACCTGGTGGTAGGAGCTGGGAATAGAGTGTGTCTGCATTGATACAACCAAATAGGAAAGACAGGGGACAGGAGCCAGGCTGGTGTACCCAGTACCACGTGTGTGCAGTACTTAACAAACGCTGTGTGATTGTTCTGCAGGATAAATTGAAGAGTGTGTGAAAGTATTTCAGGGAAACTGACTGGAGCGGGGAAGGGCAGCTTTGAAGTATGCCTGCTTAAAGTCTTGTCAGTTTCTTTCTAGAAGAAAGGAAACATTTTATTTAAAAAAAATTTATTTATACTCTTGTGTGAAAATTGTATAACTCTTCATGTAGAATTCATTCACAGTGCTTTTCAGGTCTGTTACATTCTTCTGCTTGTCTGTATATTCTTGCTATTAATTTTTGAGAGTTTGATATTGAAATTCCAACTAAAAATCTTAATTTATCTACTTAAAAAATAATCGTGATATATATAGTGTAACTATATGTAACCTTGTTCTGTATCTTCCAAGTCTCCTGTAAATGTGTTATCATACTTTCATAATTAAAAAAAANCTATTAATTTTTGAGAGTTTGATATTGAAATTCCAACTAAAAATCTTAATTTATCTACTTAAAAAATAATCGTGATATATATAGTGTAACTATATGTAACCTTGTTCTGTATCTTCCAAGTCTCCTGTAAATGTGTTATCATACTTTCATAATTAAAAAAAATTAAAAAAGAGACTAGTAAAAACTAAATGGAAAAATCTAGGTGCTGTAGGTATTCACTGTAAAATTCAGTCTTCTTTTCTGTATTTTTTTTATAATAAAACATTGGAGAGGAAACAAAAATTTTTTATTGAAATATAGATAGTTGATTTACAGTGTTGTGTTAGTCTCATGGAAACAGCAAAGTGATTCAGTTATACGTATATATAAGCATTGTTGCTGTTGCTTACTCACTAAGTCGTGGCCAACTCTTTGTGACCCCATGGACTGTAGCCCATCAGGCTTCTCTGTCCATGGGATTTTCCAGGCAAGAATTGTGGAGTGTGTTGCCATGTCCTTCTCCATATATAAGTGTACATATTTTTGTTACATCCTCTTTCATTATAGGTTATTAGAAGACGTTGAGTGTAGTTCCCTATGCTATGCAGTAGGTCCTTATTGATGCTCTATGTTTTGTATAGCGCTGTATATATTTTAATCCCAGTCTCCTGATTTATCCCTCCACACTTTCCCGTTTGGTAACCATAAGCTTGTTTTCTACATCTGTGAGTCTATTTCTGTTCTGTAAGTAAGTTCATTTTTAGCATTTCTTAGATCCCGCATATGAGCGGTATCATATAATACTTGTCTTTCTCTTTCTGGCTTACGTCACTTAGTATGGTCATCTCTAGGCCCATCCATGTTGCTGCAGACGGCATTATTTTATTCTTTTTATGGCTGAGTCCCCTGTGTGTATATACCTCATCTTCTTTATCCATTCGTCTGTCAGTGAACACAGATTCCATGTCTTAGCGATTGTTGGTGGCGAAGGCAATGGCACCCCACCCCAGTACTCTTGCCTGGAAAATCCAATGGACGGAGTAGCCTGGTGGGCTGCAGTCCATGGGGTAGCTAACAGTTGGACAGACTGAGCGACTTCACTATCACTTTTCTCTTTCATGCATTGGAGAAGGAAATGGCAACCCACTCCAGTATTCTTGCCTGGAGAATCCCAGGGATGGGGGAGCCTGGTGGGCTGCCGTCTGTGGGGTCACACAGAGTCGGACACGACTGAAGTGACTTAGCAGCAGCAGCAGCGATTGTTGGTAATGCTGCAGTGCATATTGGGGTGCATTTATCTTTTCAAAATATGGTTTTCTCAGGATATTTCTTCAGGAGTAGGATGGCTAGATTATATGGTATCACTATTTTTAGTTTTTTAAGGAACCTGCATTCTGTTCTCCATGGTGGATATACCAATTTACATTCCCAGCAACAGGGTAAGAGTGTTCCTTTTCCTCCACACCTTCTCCAGCACTTATTATCGCCCAGCATCTAAAATGTCATGACTCTTCTTCAGGAGCTTATAGTTTACTTGGCTTTCCTGTGTCCTATTTTATATGAAAAGGGCCATGCCCTTGAATAGTCACCACAGACGACATTCCTAACTTTTGAATAATAGCTTTCAGAAGAAGGGGGATAAAAAGAAAAATAAGAGGCAAGGACTTGTACAGTCCTTGTTGATGCTGAAGCATTCGCGTTTCTGCATGAACATTTTAACCTGGAGGATAACTTGCTACCTATAAACATACGGAAAACAGATTTTAAAAATCAAAGGAAATTAAGAGTAAAAAAGAGCCAGCACGTACATCTCCCCTATAATATGGGCTTTCCATTTTGGGGTTAGTCACAGCTATTTGAGAAACCAAAATGGAAGTTTAGGTCAGATGAACAAGGAAAAAGGCTAATTCTTCATGACATTGTCAAATGTATTTTTAAATCTTTCAAATGTAAATTGAAATAGTAAATCCTCATTTTCATTAGGTCTTTTCTGTAGATGTCATTTCTCGTTGCTTCTCAGAATTTGTCCTTTTTTTCCCCGATGAAAAACAAACAAAACACCTTGACAGTGTTTGCTGCTGAGAACTGTACCAGGGCTAGTCCAGGGCCAGTTTGAATGGAAATCAGCACGGTGAGAAGGCAGATGGTGAATGATGGAGAGGAGCCAGGGTGGATGGGGCAAGGCCCAAGCCAAGCACCACTTTGGTCCCTGGTTCCATGCCCATTGCAGTAGAATAGGTAAACTGAATAAAATCTTGGGCTCAGATGAAGAATGGGAAAGAAGACTGAAAGAGGTATCATGAGCTAGATTTCAAAAGGTGCCAGCTTCCCCATAACTTGCCACCCTAGGCTCCTAAGATCTTGTACGAGGCTGTGGGTGTTGCCAATAATAGCTTAAAAATAGAGAAGGACATGTTCCTGCTTCCCGAGTCTTCATGCCTAGTTTTGAACACCCACCATGTACCAGGGAATGAGGCAAGCTCCAGACAGCAGTGTGTTCCCAGCGTCTCAAGCTGCTCTTCTGGAGCATTGTCCTCTAGAACCATCTATTACACACACCGGTGAGTTTCCATTCATTTCAAAAGAAAATGCAGTTGAGCATCCTCAGTATAAAGTGCTGGCCTGGGTTCTGAGCATACAGAGATGTTTAGGCAATGTGGCCGACTCTGACCTCACAGTCCAGTGGGCAAAACATGCATGCGAGCCTCTGATTTCAAGCAGTCAGGGAAGTCTTTCTGTTAAGACTTGGTAGCAGAGTTTTGTTATCCAACAAAAAGTCTCAAGGCAGCATGCTGGACAGAAGCATGGACCAGCGTGATGGGACCGAGGCTGCAGTGCCGAGAGAGGGCGGCAGGGAAAGGAGCACTGCAGGCGAGAGGGTGAGCTTGCAGAAGCTGGCAGCAGTCTCCCCCGCGCTGTCTCCACTGGACTGCAGCCACGTCGTGAACGACTTTGCACTTTTATGGGCTGCCTTGTAAATACATCTATCAGTTATTGTATCTGTTGACTGAAGTGTATTCCACTTAGAAACATTCTTTGGAATACACATGTTGTATATAAAATGGAGTTATAGATGATCTATTCACTAGAAGATAAATAGTCTGAACATGTTAAACGTCCTTTAACCATACTGTTTCATGTGCAGGAACCCGATTAGTCAGCATCCATTGAAATAGGAGAGATTGTCAAGAAGATAAGGTATTCTGAACTTTTGGAGGCCTTCAAACCCATTTGTGATTCTGATGGACATTGAAGACTATATATGACTGTATACAGAAAAAATGTATAGGCACATACCTACCCAATTTGATATGATTTTGGAGAATCAGTCTGGCCCTTTCCATCAAGCCAGTCCATGGCCAAATTATAAAAACTCTGCTTTGGGATAAACATTAGACTTTTGGGGGCTGGAATAGCATAATGTTAAGAGTATAAGTTCAGATCCCAGGTTTAACATTTATTAACTGTATAATTTAGAGCAAGTTATTAATGACTCCATCTTGAATAGCTTATCTATAAAATGGGAATAATAATAGTGCTTATCGCTCAGTGTTTGTAAGGCCTAAGTTGGTACAAATAAAACCCTCAGAACAGTGCTTGGAACACAAGAGCTAGGTAAATACTAGCTCATATTTCTCTTAGCCTCATCAGCTTTAACGTCATACTCAAGCTAACTCTGTAAGCCAGGTTGGGAGACGTTTTCTTTCCTCTAGGCATTTTTGTTTTTTCATTCCACTGATACAAAGTGATGAAATGTCCAATATGTAAATAGTAGGAAAATTGGAAAGAGAGGGTTATGCTTTACATACAGAAAGTTCGCAGTATTGAAGTGTTTCTCCTTAGGGGCAGTCTGACCAGCCCTTCATACCTTCAGCTTCACTTACCTTTCCCTGGTCTCATTGCAAATATTGACTGAAAATAGGTCAGCATAGAAATTGGCCTGTTTATTTAGTGAATAATAAGAGTATACTAAGATGAATGTGTCAACAGCTAAGCTGTTGGAGGGCATGTTTAAAAGCGTGCTATTAGGAAATAAGTGACATTTGAAAAGAAAAAGGGTGTTTGCAAAAGGCATCCTTAGGGGACACAGGAAGACCATCCAAATAGGAGCCAAGTTGAGAAGTCTGTAATCCATGCAGCCAGAATTATCAGTTACTCAAGACCATGGTTTCCCACGGGGTTACGTATTTTTGTCTGTCCACAGTTTCTAGTGAAAACATGTTTTAGCTCCAATTGTGAGGGTTCANGACCATCCAAATAGGAGCCAAGTTGAGAAGTCTGTAATCCATGCAGCCAGAATTATCAGTTACTCAAGACCATGGTTTCCCACGGGGTTACGTATTTTTGTCTGTCCACAGTTTCTAGTGAAAACATGTTTTAGCTCCAATTGTGAGGGTTCAGTTTGGTGTGATGTGTGGATGAATGCTTGCATGGTTTTCTTATGGCAAGGCTTCAGCCAGGTCACACCCTCTGCCTGCAGGAACCAATCTGAAGTGAGGAGCACACACTAAGCCACAGGGGAGACCCGTGGGTTTAGGAATGGGTAGCAACTTAGTCACTGCAACTCGAGGTGTATTTGAGCACTTAAGGTGCATGCCAAGTACACTTAAATTTGAGCTCAGGCGGCGAGGGGTAGGAGGGGAAGACTGATACCTGCTTGAAGAGGTATTTACTTTTGCATTACCTGGAAGTCGGATTGTCTTCTTGTCAGGGCTGAGATTCAGTCATGAGCCCTGACTTTATTCCTGGAAGGAATTTCAAAAGGTGGTGCCTTAGGGAGTCTTGTATGTAATTATCAGACTTTTTAGGACACCAGAGAGTGGCGGAAGGCCATAATAGACAAGAGGTCAGACGTGGACTCAATCCAAGACACACACACCACCGGTGAGCCGGCATTCCTCACTTCCTCAGGCAGCATGCACTATCCAGTTGCTGCAAGACTGTTCTCCCTCACATTTTAACCATTTTTGTGTTCTGCTTTTCACTTCTAAAAACAAAGCTTCCTCCAGAGTCACCTCTACTGAACAAGGATGCTGATAATTAATGTGGCTGGTAAATACGCTGAACTAAGGAATGCCTAGAATCAGGTGAAGAGAATATTCTCAACATTGGTAATGTTAGTAAAGGCTCAGTTTTTTTTTTTTTTTTCTAAGTTGGAGCCAGATTTGGATGCTCAGGAGAAAAGTAGCTTTTGGCAAAAAGAAGAGGTAGTGTCTTGTGGAGTAAGGAGAAATACTGTGTCAAGGCCCTCCAGAGCTGTTCACCAGTGGGACAGTCCTGAAGCAAGAACGGTGGGTCTCCAGGCGGCTTAATTCTCTTCTCTGCCCATCCTCTATCTACTGCGGTGAGCAAGACTTAAATCTGGGTTTCACAGAATCTCTGATCTAAGGATGTAGAGTGTGGGTGTGTATGTGTGTGCACGCGTGCAAAAGCATTTGTGGGGGTGGGGGGGAAGGCATTCATACACCTTCCTGCCTCCCCTCCCCTCTTTCCAGCCATACCCACATCACAGATAGGAATGCAAGTCTGTTCTCTTCTCATATACACGCTTAGTTCCCTTTCCTAGCCTTTGAGGTATGGGAAGGACAGTAGTTTCGGGTCTAACAAGGACAGTGCATCTCTACTGTGTCACGTTAGCATCCCCGGTTACAGCCCTCATCTGCCTTAAAAGCCTGCCTCAGAGCCTGCCTCCCCGGCCTGCCTTCTGGCTTCCTCCCCTTCTGCTCCTCCGCCCCTCTCCCCATCTCCCAGAGCACACAGCGTTGAGCTCTTCTTATAGCACTCACCACGATCTGCTCCTGAATCAGATTTGATGGTGTCTATTTCTCCCTTATTTAGAGCTCCTGGAGACAGAATCTTGCCTTTTTTTTTTTCACCTTTTTTCTCAGTGTCTTTCTGCAGTGCTTGGCAGCAGATTTGAGGCTGGCCAGTTTGAGGTCCAGTCCAGGTTTATTACATGTTATGCTTAATTCAAAGAGATCCTACAGCATCTTCTTTAGAGTTGTCACATGATCATAACCTCTGTATCGTATAATGATGCTTATCCTTCTGAGTCTGCCTGTCCCCAGTGGACAGTGGCAGGTTGTTCTTTATTATTCTTTATTTTGGCACCTGGAGTGTCAAGAAATGATGCTTGAATTAATAGATATTTAGTAGTAATGTATATTTCTTAAGCAGTATTTAAAATAATGTTGCTTATTTGTTGGGGGAAGAGTAAGAACAATGTACCAAGAAGAAGAGGCTGAGAAAAAAGAAAAAATGGAAGATCTTATCACCTTCAAATATGTATTAAGCAGTAAGAAAGAGCAGAGAATCTTTTACCAGGAACACTGTTTCTTTCATAGCTACTAAGGTTATGGTTATATTTTTAAAAATATATATTAATATTCATGACTTAGATTTACTTCATAAAACTTTCCGGGTTGATGGTTCATGTTTCATTTGGAATTAGGACTTGAGATATAACAACATTATTATCAATTTATTAAACTGGCTTTTTCATTATTGTTGTTCAAGTGATAACTTAGGCTTTCCAAAATGTTTTTCAAAGTACTAATGAATTGTGTGGGCCTCTTTTGTTTTTTTTAGAAACTTGAATTAATACTTGTACTTTTAGCTTCTAATGAGCAAGTTGGATATTATCTATTAAGATACACATGATTATTGTTTTTTTAATATTTGGTGCTCCGATTGTTCTCCCATGGGAAATAAGAGCTTGTTTGTTCATGAAGCAAATATCTAAGCGCCTTCCATACACCAGACATAACCTGCTTCTATGACGTCACCTATATTGTTGTATTGTGTGTGGAGCTGGGGATTGATTCCCACTTACCTGTTTGTGTCTCCAGGATACTTCTATAACCTAGGTTTTCATTGCCAAATGTGGCACAGTGCCTGACTGAGAGGTAGGAAAGAATTAACTTGTAGATAAATAAATGATATTAGATACAGAGGCATATAAGACAGCCTGCTGCCAAGAAGCTCTAGTAGTACAGTTGGACTGAAAGCCAGGGACATTAATTATTAATACAGTGTTTCTCATCCATGTAACAAATCCACAATAGGGAGTTTGCCCAGAGGGCAGGAAGATGGCCTGAGCGTAGAATGGAACTCAGGAAAGGCCTTCTGGTTGATGTGCTATCCTTGGTGAGCTATGCATGAGAGTTTCTCAGAAACACATAGGGAAGGAACAATATTCTGGGCCAACATAAGTCAGGCCACTCAAATGTGAAAGAGCTTTGTCTCAGGACTGTTCATTTCTTTTTCTATAATGTAAGATGTGAGGGGCTTAGTGGCAAGAGACAAGTATGGAAAAGACAGGTTAGCTCGTAAAGGACCTAGAATACCCTGTAAAGGATGCGTAGACTTTATGTCACACTCTCTCTTTTTGTTGGCTGCATGACATGTGGGATCTTAGTTCCCCAACCAGGGAGGAGTTTTAACCACTGGACCACCAGGAAAGTCCCTAGCCTCTGTCTCTTTGGTGGTGGCATGGAGGAGACTTGCTGTCAGATTCATAAACCGTCCTCACCCACTAACTCCTCCTCCTGTGTTTTCTCACTCGCTGCTACCTGCCCCAGCCATAAATCTGGGTATTTTCTTCATCCGTTGTTTTGCTGTCATGTCCCAGCCTGCTGCTCCATCACCCCGAGCTCTGCCCTTCAGCTCTGCCAGGCTGTTTCTCAGCCCCCCTGCTCCCCCTGCCCCAACTCATCTCAAGATTTACCTGCTGCCCTGAAACAGCCTCCTCTGCCCTCTGCCCCTCTCCCAAGCACTGTCCTTTGAGCTGTTGCTTCTTGGCAGTGTTTTCTGACTTCTCACATCTGGATTTAGCGCCCAGCATTTGCCCAGTTATGCCACACATGAAGCAGCATTTGAGAGACTTGCTTAATTTCCTCTTTCCTATAAGACACTATGAACTCTGTGATGGCTGAGACCATCGTTTACCGTTTTATGCCTTTCACCGAGCACAGTGCCAGACAGTAGGTATTTATTGAATATTAGGTGTATAAATACCTAAAGTACTTATTCTTATGTCCGACACATAGAAGAGCATCAATAAATGATTTATTGTTTTCTATCATGTGCAGTGGTGGTGGTTTAGTTGCCGAATTCTGTCCTACTCTTTCGGCCTCGTGGATTATAGCCCGCCAGGCTCCTCTGTCCGTGGGATTCTTCAGGCAAGAATACTGGAGTGGGTTGTCATCTCTTTCTCCAATCATGTATGGTAGCTACAGCTATTCAGTTAGTAAGCGTTAGCCGCTCAGTCGTGTCCAACTCTTTGTGACGCTATGGACTGACTGTAGCCTGCTAGGCTCCTCTGTCCATGGAATTCTCCAGGCAGGAATATTGGAGTGGGTAGCTGTTCCCTCCTCCAGGGGATCTTCCCAACCCAGGGATCAAACCCAGGTCTCCTGCACTGTAGGCAGGTTCTTTACCATCTGAGTCACCACGTGTAGGCAAATCCCACTTGTGTGAGTAGGTCATGGTAAGGACTGAAGCATGGCTGTGAGAAGTGACAGGTTAGAAGTTTATGGCTGATCTTTGCTAATAGACTCTCTGAGAAGTCGCGAGAACAGAAGCCAGTAGATGGTAATAAGGAGAGGAGGTGGAGAGATAAATTCGTAAAAACGGTGAACTGAAAAGACATCCTTAGAGAGGAAACTAGAGAGGCAGCAACGTCAAAGGAAAATACTTAATTTTTTTTGGGGGGGGAGCATAGTTGATTAACAGTGTTGCGTTAGTTTCAGTGTATAGCAAAGTGAATCAGTTATATAATACACATACATATATTTATTCGTTTCCAAATTCTCTTAAAGGAAAATACTTTTATTTTTTATTTTATTATTATTATCTTTTAATTTTAATTTTTACTTTATTTTGCTTTACACTACTGTATTGGTTTTGCCATACATTGACATGAATCCGCCACAGGTATACATGAGTAAATACTTTTAGATGGTGAAAGCATGCTGAACCTGGTCATAGATTGAGGACAAGAGTCCAGGAGAACGGCAGGTTCAGAAATAGGTGTGGAGTCAGATCAGGCCCCAGAGCAGAAGCTCTTGCTTGCAGCTGAGAGAAGGCGTCTCCAGTAATGATGGAGACAAGTCACTGGCGGGGTTGCAGGAACACATGCAGGGGTCTGGGGAGGAACTAAGACAGAGAGGAAGCCTGATGCAGGCATGTCCAGTTCTGTGCCCAAATCCATCACTGTGTTTCTTTTCCCCTGCAGGTGTTCGGAGGACTCGTGTGGATCCTAGTCGCCTCCTCCAATGTTCCTCTACCTCTGTTGCAAGGATGGGTCATGTTTGTGTCTGTGACAGCTTTCGTCTGTTCCCTTCTCTTCCTGGGCGTGTTCCTCTCTGGCGTGGTGACTCAGATTAATGCCAATTGGAATTTCCTGGTAAGGGGTCTTTATGTCTCTTTCTGGAAAATGCGAGAAACTTCAGAGTATCTTGTTCTGTCCTGAGATGCCAAATCTCTGGTTCTATCCATTGCCTCTAGTGGGAGAGAAGAGGTCAGAGCACAGGGGCTGCTGTGTTGCTGTGTGGCCGGCCCAACTGGACAGCAGGGCCCCAGTCTGCGCAATTCCGGTGTTGACGTAACTCAACCATCTCTCTGTTACTCCCTTATGAGTTAGATGACCTTTCTGCAAAGACGGTTTTATTTCACACAACAAATGAATCACATTACGGTCATTGAACTATCGAACAGATGATTTGGGGAGATGGATGCTGTGCCATATATCTTAAAGTTTTCCATTGATTCCTGCTTCAGATACCAAATACATATGTTCTTTTCAGAAAACAAGTAGCTCTATATTCTACTCTTCAGGTAACTTAGAAAAGGCAAGGGCATATTTTACATTTATTTTCAATGTCTGTCCTAGATTAGCAAAAGTAGATACATTTTAAGAAATGAATTTGCAATTGACACCATTTTAAAAATTATGATACCCTCATATTGGGTCAACTTACATTTCCTTTTTCTCATATCATGTTGTCAAGTCTCTTTCATGCTTGTGGTCATTCATTCTCTGGGGCTATCTGACAATGGCCCAGTGGAGCATGAATGGCAGTCCATCGGTGATCAGTTTAATAAGGTTCATGAAGAACCACCACTAGGTTCTTTCACACTTTGGCAGTTAGAAACTTAAATCAGACCTTCAGTCAGGCTTTGTATATGTTTCTTTCACTTGTGGTAGTGTTTTATTCAGCAGCAAGAAAAAATACCTGTTCTTGTCTTATTTATAGACCATACTGAGGAGCATCATCTCAGATGTTATCAGCAGTGAAGTCTAGCCCATTCAGTCAGCCAGGGCCAGCTAAGGAGGATGTGTAGTGCGGTGGTTATAATCCTGCCCAGGCTTTGAGATTAGTTGGGTCGGCTTACTAACCAAATAGCCTTGGGCAAAATGCTGAGCCTCATTTCTTCCTCTGTAAAATGATAATACCAGCCTCACCAGATGTTGTTAAGGAACAATGGAATCCATGTATTATTAAGTGTTCAGCATTGTGTCTGATTTATAGTAAGTGATCAGTAAATCATCCAACTCCTTAAATGTGTTGAGGCTTGCAGTTTGAAACTTACAAAGTCCTATTTCTTAGGTTGCTGACACAATGTATTTCTCATGTTTGCCTTGATTCTCATTAATGATGAGAAAAGATTTCTAATTATTGTTCAAGTGATGAAAATCAAAAATCCCCATTTAAATTATAAATATTATAGATGCTTAATTGCCTTTTTCTAAATGCCTGACTTTCTTTTAATAACACATGAATGGATCAGTCAGTCCTTCATGTTGGAGAGTGCTGCCAAGCTCTTTTAATATCAGACTTGAAGATGGTACTTGGCCAGTATGTACCAACAGAACAGCTCTACTGGTACTTTGGTACTAGTTAATATATAGATTTTACCCCAACCTACTGCCTCTTCCTAATCCCCATAACCTGACCCTTTCTTTGGGACCTTCCCGGACCTCCTCATAGCCCGGCAAGTAAAGAGTCAATATCTGGAAAAGTAGTGAGTCTCCAGGATCCTGCAGTGCTCAGCATTCTCTCTAACTGGTTGAGGCACATGTCTTACCAATGTTTAAATATGTTTCAGATATCACTCCTGATTTTATTAGATGTATGTTCATATCCTCTTTTTCTCTTTTGCTCATATTGAGCCCTATCTTTGGTATTGAGCCCAAGCATTAATATTTTTTATAAATTTATTAGGTTTAATTAGGTTTTCTAAACTTGTATTTCTTCCCAGTTTTTGTTGCATTGTATCTGATGTTCATACAATAAAACATGTTTTGTTTTTTTTTTAAATTAAACCACTTTGTTAAAGGGACAGATGAAATGACCAGTCTGTTCCATAGGTCACCTGCAGAGCTCATCTTATGGGTTTTTAGTTAAAGTAGTCCACTTTTACTGAGAGAAAGCTGGGGGCAGCAACACACACTACACTTTGTGGAGGTTATTAGTACTGTCTTATCATATAGTGGGTATAGTTTCAAAAAGCCAGCTCTTGCCTTCAAGAAATTTGCTTGTATGCTTATATAGTATTTAGAAAGGGCACACTTTCCCCCTTCTTTGTGATTTTCTTCATTCTTAGTAGTTTCTGACCACATGGTTGCTTTTGATAGGTTTTGTAATTTATTTTGTACACTCAGCCAGGAGAATTTTTGAGCCATGCATATCATGCAGTCGTCACCAGATGGTAACAATTTTTAATTGCTGCCTTCTGGAGTTGTTAAACATTAATCACTTAAAAAATTATTTCTTCCTCCCATGATAATTGTTTAATGTCTGTCACCTGTATGCCATGCATGAAGGAAGCAGGAATGCATTTTGATAGAGAAATTATTTTTTAGAACTGTTCATTGTGGAATGTTACCTACAGTATGTATAGCTTCTAGTTTTTACTGATATGAGATTTAATTAGCATTCATGACTGGTGTCTTCAGTATTTTTTCTAGTGTTGGTATAAATGGTGAAATAAAAATATAATATGTAATAACATATATTGGGCTTCCCAGGTGGTGCTAGTGGTAAAGAATCTGCCTGCCAATGTAGGAGATGCAGGTTCAATCCCTGAGTCAGGAAGATCCCCTGCAGGAAATTTCAATCCATTCCAGTATTCCTGCCTAGAAAATCCCATGGACAAAGGAGCCTGGCAGGCTATAGTCCATGGGGTTACAAAGAGTCAGACATGGCAGAGAACACACACACACACACACACACACACACACACACACACACACACACACACACACACACACCAAATAACATATTCTTTTAACTTGGAGAAAGAAGCAGATTTTAATGTTGAGATGGTTTTTCTTATTGTGTTTGATGGAGAAGTAATGATACCATTTCAGTTCAGTTCAGACCAGTCACTCAGTCACGTCCACCTCTTTGTGACCCTGTGGACCGCACACCAGTTCTGCACAGCAGGATTCCTTGTCCATCGTCAACTCCTGGAACCTGCTCATACTCATGTCCATCAAGTTGCTGATGCCATCCAACCATCTCATCCTCTGTCATCCCCTTCTCCTCCTGCCTTCAGTCTTTCCTGCCATCAGGGTCTTTTCCAAGGAGTCAGTTCTTCACATCAGGTAGCCAAAATATTGGAGTTTCAGCTTCAGCATCAGTCCTTCCAATGAATATTCAGGACTGATTTCTTGGAGGATTGACTGGTTGGATCTCCTTGCCGTCCAAGGGACTTTCCAGAGTCTTCTCCAACACCACAGTTCAAAAACATCTATTCTTCAGTGCTCAGCTTTCTTTATAGTCCAACTCTCATATCCATACATGACTACTGGAAAAACCATAGCTTTGACTAGACGGACCTTTGTTGGTAAAGTAATGTCTCTGCTTTTTAACATGCTGTCTAAGTTGGTCATAGCTTTTCTTCCAAGGAGCAAATATCTTTTAATTTCATGACTGCAGTCACCATCTGCCGTGATTTTGGAGCTCAAGAAAATAAAGTCTCTCACTGTTTCCATTGTTTCCCCATCTATTTGTCGTGAAGTGATGGGACCAGATGCCATGATCTTAGTTTTCTGAATGTTGAGTTTTAAGCCAGCTTTTTCTCTCTCTTCTTTCACTTTCATCAAGTGGCTCTTTAGTTCCTCTTCACTTTCAGTATCATTTCACCTAACTTTAAACAGGAAATATCACATTTATTTTCCCTTTTTTGAGAGGTGGAGTGGTAAGGAAAGATGTATGTTAGAGAAATAAAAGATATCCCCCGGAAAAAAAGGTCCTATACAATTTTAAAGAGGTTCCCCTTCATTCCTCAATATGCAGCTGGCACAAATGTGATCATTTGCCTAGTGTGAAAGTCACTTGATGTCTTAAAGTGTCCTGAGCTTTGTTTTCTGTTGTCACATTCATTTGCCTGTTTGACCTTATGGGAAACTAGCATTGTCCTCATTTTTACAAATGAGAAAATTAAAGCTCAGAGTGACTATTATCCTTTTTTCCATGCCGCCATTGTGTAAAAGAAGATCCCTCTATATACAGTGTAGTGTTTTTTCCTTTTTAATAGTTAGTGAAAGTTTGATCCTGAGCCAAGCAAAACATGGTCTGGAGATAAGATTGTGGGAGAGAGTAACTTGCTGCTGAAAAGATTCAGGCTGTAGTTGAGGCTGAGTTTACTGGTGGTGAAGGCAGATGAGCTACATTCTGGGGTGTGTGAGTGTTGGGAAGATTGGCAGAGAAGCAAAAGTATGTGAAGAAAACTCAGAAAGAAGATGGGATCCTCCACTAATGGAGGAGTGCCAAGGGCTTTGGGCTGGTGGCCCACAAAGGGTGGTCCCTGCCCCACAGCACTGTCATCACCTGGGAACTTGTTAGGAATGCAGATTCTCAGGTCCCACCCAGACGTCTAAGTCAGAAATTCTGGGGTTGGGGCCCAGTAGTCTGTGTTTTAGCAAACTTTTCAAGTGCTTTTGATGCACACTCACCTTTGAGACCCTCTGTGTTAGAATAAATAACCTTCATTGTCCAAAACAGTGAGTGAAGACCTTCGTGCACATCCCACACAGAGCAGGAACTGGAATAAAGTATCCAGAGTGGCCAAATATAAACACTGGTGTGGCTCTCCAGGCATGGGTGGACGGAGATATGAGCACCTAGGACGTGCCCGATCCTTCCTAGGGCTCTCGAAATACTCTGGTGAACAAAGTAGGACTGGGGGGTGGCTCTCAGGGAGTTTGTTGGAGTGGACAGTCAGGAAATGATTATACAGCTGATGCAAGAACTGTGTCTGCACTCAGTTGCTCAGTCACGTCCAACTCTTTTGCGACCCCATAGACTGCAGCCTGCCAGGCTCCTCTGTCCATGAAATTTTCCTGGCTACAATACTGGAAAATGAAAGTCACTCAGCAGTGTCCAACTCTTTGTGACCCTAGGGACTGTACAGTCCATGGACCTCTCCAAGCCAGAATACTGGAGTGGGAAGCCTTTCCCTTCTCCAAGGGATCTTCCCAGTCCAGAGATCAAACCTGCATCTCTTGCATTGGCAAGCGGATTCTTTACCACTGAGCCACCTGAAAGCCTGATGCAATGATTATAATTATGTTAATGGCCAAGAAGGGAATGAGAATAGCATATATATATATATATGTCATCTCCAGGCCACAGGGACATGGATTCTAAGATGGATTTTGAAGTACAAGAGCTTTCTTGTGGGTTTGTTTGTTTGTTTGTTTGTTTTGAGGGAAAGGGGAGGAGGCAACACCTTTAAAAGAAGGAAGATGTAAGATAAAGCAAAGAAGTCTTAGAGCGTGACCAAGTCCTCGCCAGCCTAGTGTGAAGCTTCAGAGCACAGCCTTCCCTTTCAGACTCTTGTGTTGGGTGAAGGAATATATATGTCATCTCCAGGCCACCGGGACGTGGATTCTAAGATGGATTTTGAAGTACAAGAGTTTTCTTGTGGGTTTTTTTTTTTTTTGATGGAAAGGGGAGGAGGCAACACCTTTAAAAGAAGGAAGATGTAAGATAAAGCAAAGAAGTCTTAGAGCGTGACCAAGTCCTCGCCAGCCTAGTGTGAAGCTTCAGAGCACAGCCTTCCCTTTCAGACTCTTGTGTTGGGTGAAGGTGGCCAGGTGCCAGTGTCCACGCTGCACCATCACTGTCTGTGGGCTGCTAGCGAAGAACATGGGCTTAGCCCAGTCTCAGCAGTAGCTTCCAAATCCGCCGAAGCCAAAGCTGTCAGCTGACTGTGGTCCTCACAGTGGAATGTCAGGTTATGTCTAGAGGGGACACCCATGCATCTGAAGATGCCCCAGACTTCTTGCACCCCGTGGATCCACTCCACCATATATCTGTGGGGCATTGCCCCTCCAAGGTCCCAGTGTACCTCTCTTCCTGAAGCAGAACTTAGACAGGCCACAGAGACAAGCTGCAGCCCCTCTGACTGGAGTTGGTCTCAGAGCCACAACTGGTCTCGGTCAGCTCCCCAGGTCCGCTGACCATTTCAGACTCCTCTTGCTCAGCACTTCACATCTGCTGGTCTCTGCGGTTTACCTGGTGGTATAATCCAATCCCTTCCGCCTGAAGGACTGTAAGCCCTCTGGTAACTATATCCTTTTCAGGCCAGTTTTGCTCCATCTTACTCACAGCTGGGCAAGAGGGTTCTAATAGGACCCCGGGTAGAGCACCCAAGTTCCACATAGACTCCTTCCGCCCTCCTGGGTATCAGCAGCCACACCTTTTCTTGTCAAGATGGTGACCCTCCCTCTTACCTTTTGATCCCTGAGCACAAAGAACCGACGCACACAGGTGGCGGTCATAGCTCACAGTCAATGGGCTGCTTGCTGGATCCTCTAGCAAGAGTACATCCCCCGGGGCGGGACCTCTGATCATGCAGAGTCCAGAGTGCAGGGACAGCAGTTAAAGTCTTCCCCGAGGTCACTGGGAGTGACGATGGTAGGAGGAGAAACTCCTTCCACCCTTGGTTCCCACTCTTCCAGTGGGGATACGACGCCATGTTGAAAAGTCTTCTTCATTGTATCTCCTGCATCTTGAAGTAGGGCCACACATCCTCCCAGGGTGGTTCCTCCAGGCTGTGCCTTCAGCCAGCCAGCCCAGCATGCTGTCAGGCCAGCGGGTCCTGGGTGGTGCGGGAAAGGAGACAAGTAGGGTTGTGGGCCCATTCCCACTCATCCTCTGCTGAGAAGTTAATCCCTTGGTCAGATGTATTGAGTGGATGCTGATAGATCAGGCATATTCTGTAAGTCCTTGGATAGTGGTAGTGGCAGAGGTTCTGCAGAGAGGAAAAGCAAATCCGTACTCACAGTGAGTGTCCATTTTGTGAGAATGAAACTTTATGCCTCTCAGGAAGCTGGGAACTGCGTTTCGTCAGTTTGATACCAGGTGAGAAAAGCACCATGTCAGGGTCTCAGAATCAGTCTCTGTTGCNTACTCACAGTGAGTGTCCATTTTGTGAGAATGAAACTTTATGCCTCTCAGGAAGCTGGGAACTGCGTTTCGTCAGTTTGATACCAGGTGAGAAAAGCACCATGTCAGGGTCTCAGAATCAGTCTCTGTTGCTGGCACATTCAGCATTCAGAAAAGGCAAGAGGTAGGTCAGCTTTTCATACTGTTCATGGGGCTCTCAAGGAAAGAATGCCAAAGTGGTTTTCCATTCCCTTCTCCAGTGGACCACGTTTTGTCAGAACTCTCCACTGTGACCCATCTGTCTCGTCCCTACATGGCATGGCTCATAGTTTCGTTGAGTGAGACAAGGCTGTGATCCTTGTGATCAGTTTGGGTAGTTTTCTGTGATTGTGGTTTTCATTCTCTCTGGCCTCTGATGTGTACGGATAGGAGGCTTGTCAGCTTTGACTGTTGGGAGTCTGCACTATTGGGCCATGACATAGACTCGCCTCCCCAGCCATGGCCACTGTGTTCATGTACCCATCATGCCAGGAAGGAGATCAGTGAGTTCAGTCACTCAGTCATGTCCGACTCTTTGCAATCCCGTGGACTGCAGCATGCTAGGGCTCTGTCACCAACTCCTTGAACTTGTTCAAACTCATGTCCATCGAGTCTGTGATGCCATCCAACCATCTCATCCTCTGTCATCCCCTTCTCCTAAGCAAATGGACTTTGGAATCAGACAGACTGGTGTAGGTTTGAGTCTCCCTCCAAAGCTTTATGGGGCTTTGTGAAAGTCATTTCATCACTTCACCAGAAAAAGAAGAAGAAATTCCTTATTTGTTAAATGGAAATAATAAATGGTGGTTGTAAGAGTGATTAATAATAAATGTGAAGTGCCTGCTATAGAAATTGTTAACAAAAATACACAGCAGTGTGTTGATGGTACATTGAGTCAGGTTAGACAATGTGAATTTTAATAATTATGTGTCACATAATTAATAATGCCAGTGACAGATAAAATAACTTAATAACTATTGGGTTTTGCATGAAAACTTCCTCTATTTTTTGTAAAAGTATATATTTTGTTTTTTAAAATATCTAGAGATATGGTATTGAATTCAGTGATTTCATAAATATTCTATATCTTTTGGTGTATGGAATGACAATCTAATGAATAAAAATAAAAACTGCTCACAAGTAAAATACTTAATTATGAAATCTGTATATGTGTTATTATATATAGTTATATAATTACTCTAATAAGATATAATTTAAATGCTGTTTTACTTGAATATAAGAGACAGGTTGATGGTACATTGAGTCAGGTTAGACAATGTGAATTTTAATAATTATGTGTCACATAATTAATAATGCCAGTGACAGATAAAATAACTTAATAACTATTGGGTTTTGCATGAAAACTTCCTCTATTTTTTGCAAAAGTATATATTTTGTTTTTTAAAATATCTAGAGATATGGTATTGAATTCAGTGATTTCATAAATATTCTATATCTTTTGGTGTATGGAATGACAATCTAATGAATAAAAATAAAAACTGCTCACAAGTAAAATACTTAATTATGAAATCTGTATATGTGTTATTATATATAGTTATATAATTACTCTAATAAGATATAATTTAAATGCTGTTTTACTTGAATTTTAAGGACAGGAATTCTGTGGTACCTTATCTAGACTGAATTATGTGTTTTATAAAATTCAGTCTATCCGAAGGTTTGCCACTGTGCCAATTACAACGAGTTGGTTGCTTTTCCTTGGGATTCTAACAGCTTGACATTGCTAAGGGACCCAAAAGAAATGGCCAATGTGGTTAAAGACTGTTTCATTAAAGGTTCTGTTTTTCCTGAACCTAAACTTGGTTTGAAATAAGAAACTCTTGGAAAAGCTTATTCTCTTTACTGGCAGATGACTCTCTTTTCCATCCTCTTTCAGGACTTCGCTTACCATTTTACAGTCTTTGTATTCTACTTTGGAGCCTTTTTGCTGGAGGCAGCCACCACGTCGCTGCACGACCTACGCTGCAATAGAACCATGACTGTGCAGCCACTCCTGAGCGATAACCAGTATAACATAAACGTGGCAGCCACAGTAAGTGCGGGGTGAACGCTGTTTACCCACGCCTCCCCGCCCCCGTCAAGGTCTCTAAGAAGCTCCTCTGGCAACAATAGTTTCTTTAATAACAGCCAGCAGCATTAAACATACAATAGCTGTTTATCTGTACAGTTAACCTTATGAGCCAAGCCAAGTACCGCATTACCCTGTGGATGATGAAACTGAAGCACCAGGAGGTTGACATTCATATAAGACCATACCTACAGGAGTGCTAGTGGCTGGCCTTGCGCAACACTCTACTTTGTGAAAAGAATTGATTGTGCTTTCTGCTCCGTGTAGCTTCAAACGTGGTCTTTGTCACAGACACAGATTTGTCCTTCCCTTTTTCTGCCTAAGTGATGCTGCCTTAGTAAACTTCTCTATGTTTTAAGTTCTTCATTAACCCCCATTTTACCCATACACTCTGATAGAAGTAAATCTTTAGTTTCTGAATTTTAATAACATTTAAGCGCATGAGCCATTCATTTGTGACGTTCTATTGAGTCCTTCACTTTTCATTTCAGTATACCTTAGAGCAGCAGTCTGTCTCCAGTCTTTCTGGCACCAGGGACTAGTTCTGTGGAAGACAGTTTTTTCACAGACCAGGGGTGCAGGGGGATGGTTTCAGGATGATTCAAGCACATTACATTTATTATGCACTTTATTTCTATTATCTTTATTTCTATTATTATCAGTTCCACCTCAGATCTTCAGGCATTAGATCCCACAGGCTGGCGACCTCTGCCTTAGAGAGAGAACTCCTTTTCACTAGTAATAGATATCAAAAGTAGTCATTCATGCAGGGATCAGTCAGCACAGAGTGGTGAGTGAAATCCACTGAGCTGATGAGCTGACTCACAACAAGGGGAACCACCTTGCAGATCAGATCAACTGATGCACAAAAATGTAAGTGGACTCCTGGTCAAAACAGAAACTCCCTCCTGGCAGGTGTATACTTGACATAAAATAAATGCACCAGGCTTTTTTTTTTTTTTAATGAGAATCATTTGAGGTAGAATTTATCAGAAATTCTGTGCAAGCATTAGAGCAGTATTATAAATAGAACTAAGGGAACCACATGCATAAAGGCCCCCAGAATTCAATGGGGATAATGTAAATTTCATCATCTGCCAGTACAAGGAAGACATGGAGGACAATTGTAACTACACGTGAGCAACTCAAAGTGCGGTAAGATTTACACTTTGAGATTTATGGTTTAAGAGTATCATTCCTCAAGAAATTATGAAATATCCTGAAATTTTATAAATCACGTATGAAACATGATAGAGAGTTTTCCAAATCTGACAAACCTGCACAGTTTGCATGCTACTACAAATACGTATAAAACTGAAAGAAACTTTTTTTGTTATCGAAACAAAACAAATTTTAATCAGTCATCAGAGAAGAAACAGTGGATTTTATCCAAGATTACAAAATCTCTCTCTTGCTATTGTCCTCTGAAATAGTCTTGTGAAAGAATAGCAAAGAAAGTGGGTCCTTAGAAGTAAGATGTTATCAGGCAGATAGTAAAACAAAATTGTTGTTGTTTGAGATTTGGAATATTTGTGACATTTGTCAGCTTTTCAGAATTTGTGGTGATTGTGATTTCTTTTCATGTTCTAGTTAAAGATTCACATTTGTACTTTAAAATAAAGTGGTCATTCTCTTTCAACAGAAGAGAAATGCCTAGATCAGAGATGTAAGATATATATGCAAATGTATACCTGATTCACTTTGCCGTGCACTAGAAACTAACACAGCTTTGGAAAGCAACTGTACACTAGTAAAGTTTTCTTTAAAAAGAGAGATGTATCTGAGAGACATCCGGCAGAAGAAGGGTGGGGAAAGTAGCAGCATGGTAATTACACTGTAAAAATGTTCCATAGGTGAATCTGACATTCCTTCTCAGAGCTCTGGTTTCCTGTAGAAGGATTCCTGTGCTACATCATAATGTTTTAACATATTTAATGGTTTGGGGAGTTTTCTATGGATTATAAACCCCAGAAGGGTGAGGACAATACCTGTTACTTGTTTATAGGTACCAAATGTACCGATGTACACATAGTTGATGCTAAAAACATCCTTTTTGAATACAAAGGACAGTAATTCAGAACTCATGCACATTTGAGGACTATGTCCTGAGAACCATCTCCCACGCCAACCTGATGACTCATTCCTGTGGGTTTTCTCTGTTTAGCTCTACAGTCACTTCCATTGTCACAGAAATAATCTGCTCCATCCTCAGGCCCCGAGAGCTGCACTCTGTGTGGCTGTGGGAGCACTGTGCAGGTAGATATCTCATGAAGTTTTGAATATGCACCATGTTAGGGGTCTCACCAGTGCCTAACAAGTGAGTCCAGTGTGTGAACAAAGGCTCAACCTAAGGCTGTCCACAAATGATGTCCCGTTATTAGGGGCTAGAATGTTTAAAAGAAGGGGTTAATGGTATGAGGAGATAAAATTGTCCAAAAAAAAAAAAAAAAGCTGAATCTAAATCATCTCTGTCTCTTATACACATCTAGATGTGTATAAGAGACAGGTTGATGGTACATTGAGTCAGGTTAGACAATGTGAATTTTAATAATTATGTGTCACATAATTAATAATGCCAGTGACAGATAAAATAACTTAATAACTATTGGGTTTTGCATGAAAACTTCCTCTATTTTTTGCAAAAGTATATATTTTGTTTTTTAAAATATCTAGAGATATGGTATTGAATTCAGTGATTTCATAAATATTCTATATCTTTTGGTGTATGGAATGACAATCTAATGAATAAAAATAAAAACTGCTCACAAGTAAAATACTTAATTATGAAATCTGTATATGTGTTATTATATATAGTTATATAATTACTCTAATAAGATATAATTTAAATGCTGTTTTACTTGAATTTTAAGGACAGGAATTCTGTGGTACCTTATCTAGACTGAATTATGTGTTTTATAAAATTCAGTCTATCCGAAGGTTTGCCACTGTGCCAATTACAACGAGTTGGTTGCTTTTCCTTGGGATTCTAACAGCTTGACATTGCTAAGGGACCCAAAAGAAATGGCCAATGTGGTTAAAGACTGTTTCATTAAAGGTTCTGTTTTTCCTGAACCTAAACTTGGTTTGAAATAAGAAACTCTTGGAAAAGCTTATTCTCTTTACTGGCAGATGACTCTCTTTTCCATCCTCTTTCAGGACTTCGCTTACCATTTTACAGTCTTTGTATTCTACTTTGGAGCCTTTTTGCTGGAGGCAGCCACCACGTCGCTGCACGACCTACGCTGCAATAGAACCATGACTGTGCAGCCACTCCTGAGCGATAACCAGTATAACATAAACGTGGCAGCCACAGTAAGTGCGGGGTGAACGCTGTTTACCCACGCCTCCCCGCCCCCGTCAAGGTCTCTAAGAAGCTCCTCTGGCAACAATAGTTTCTTTAATAACAGCCAGCAGCATTAAACATACAATAGCTGTTTATCTGTACAGTTAACCTTATGAGCCAAGCCAAGTACCGCATTACCCTGTGGATGATGAAACTGAAGCACCAGGAGGTTGACATTCATATAAGACCATACCTACAGGAGTGCTAGTGGCTGGCCTTGCGCAACACTCTACTTTGTGAAAAGAATTGATTGTGCTTTCTGCTCCGTGTAGCTTCAAACGTGGTCTTTGTCACAGACACAGATTTGTCCTTCCCTTTTTCTGCCTAAGTGATGCTGCCTTAGTAAACTTCTCTATGTTTTAAGTTCTTCATTAACCCCCATTTTACCCATACACTCTGATAGAAGTAAATCTTTAGTTTCTGAATTTTAATAACATTTAAGCGCATGAGCCATTCATTTGTGACGTTCTATTGAGTCCTTCACTTTTCATTTCAGTATACCTTAGAGCAGCAGTCTGTCTCCAGTCTTTCTGGCACCAGGGACTAGTTCTGTGGAAGACAGTTTTTTCACAGACCAGGGGTGCAGGGGGATGGTTTCAGGATGATTCAAGCACATTACATTTATTATGCACTTTATTTCTATTATCTTTATTTCTATTATTATCAGTTCCACCTCAGATCTTCAGGCATTAGATCCCACAGGCTGGCGACCTCTGCCTTAGAGAGAGAACTCCTTTTCACTAGTAATAGATATCAAAAGTAGTCATTCATGCAGGGATCAGTCAGCACAGAGTGGTGAGTGAAATCCACTGAGCTGATGAGCTGACTCACAACAAGGGGAACCACCTTGCAGATCAGATCAACTGATGCACAAAAATGTAAGTGGACTCCTGGTCAAAACAGAAACTCCCTCCTGGCAGGTGTATACTTGACATAAAATAAATGCACCAGGCTTTTTTTTTTTTTTAATGAGAATCATTTGAGGTAGAATTTATCAGAAATTCTGTGCAAGCATTAGAGCAGTATTATAAATAGAACTAAGGGAACCACATGCATAAAGGCCCCCAGAATTCAATGGGGATAATGTAAATTTCATCATCTGCCAGTACAAGGAAGACATGGAGGACAATTGTAACTACACGTGAGCAACTCAAAGTGCGGTAAGATTTACACTTTGAGATTTATGGTTTAAGAGTATCATTCCTCAAGAAATTATGAAATATCCTGAAATTTTATAAATCACGTATGAAACATGATAGAGAGTTTTCCAAATCTGACAAACCTGCACAGTTTGCATGCTACTACAAATACGTATAAAACTGAAAGAAACTTTTTTTGTTATCGAAACAAAACAAATTTTAATCAGTCATCAGAGAAGAAACAGTGGATTTTATCCAAGATTACAAAATCTCTCTCTTGCTATTGTCCTCTGAAATAGTCTTGTGAAAGAATAGCAAAGAAAGTGGGTCCTTAGAAGTAAGATGTTATCAGGCTGATAGTAAAACAAAATTGTTGTTGTTTGAGATTTGGAATATTTGTGACATTTGTCAGCTTTTCAGAATTTGTGGTGATTGTGATTTCTTTTCATGTTCTAGTTAAAGATTCACATTTGTACTTTAAAATAAAGTGGTCATTCTCTTTCAACAGAAGAGAAATGCCTAGATCAGAGATGTAAGATATATATGCAAATGTATACCTGATTCACTTTGCCGTGCACTAGAAACTAACACAGCTTTGGAAAGCAACTGTACACTAGTAAAGTTTTCTTTAAAAAGAGAGATGTATCTGAGAGACATCCGGCAGAAGGGTGGGGAAAGTAGCAGCATGGTAATTACACTGTAAAAATGTTCCATAGGTGGATCTGACATTCCTTCTCAGAGCTCTGGTTTCCTGTAGAAGGATTCCTGTGCTACATCATAATGTTTTAACATATTTAATGGTTTGGGGAGTTTTCTATGGATTATAAACCCCAGAAGGGTGAGGACAATACCTGTTACTTGTTTATAGGTACCAAATGTACCGATGTACACATAGTTGATGCTAAAAACGTCCTTTTTGAATACAAAGGACAGTAATTCAGAACTCATGCACATTTGAGGACTATCTCCTGAGAACCATCTCCCACGCCAACCTGATGATTCATTCCTGTGGGTTTTCTCTGTTTAGCTCTACAGTCACTTCCATTGTCACAGAAATAATCTGCTCCATCCTCAGGCCCCGAGAGCTGCACTCTGTGTGGCTGTGGGAGCACTGTGCAGGTAGATATCTCATGAAGTTTTGAATATGCACCATGTTAGGGGTCTCACCAGTGCCTAACAAGTGAGTCCAGTGTGTGAACAAAGGCTCAACCTAAGGCTGTCCACAAATGATGTCCCGTTATTAGGGGCTAGAATGTTTAAAAGAAGGGGTTAATGGTATGAGGAGATAAAATTGTCCAAAAAAAAAAAAAAAAACTGAATCTAAATCATCTTAGTGATTTAGTTTTCTTACGTGTTGAAGTATCTTTAAGTAGGCTGATCAGTTTTCAGACAGTTGTTCCTTTGGACAAATGACTTCCTAAAGTCAGTGTTATAATCTGATAAGAATTTTTGTTTCTTCTTTCTTAGATTTTTGCCTTTGTGACGACAGCTTGTTATGGTTGCAGTTTGGGTCTGGCTTTACGAAGATGGCGACCGTAACACTCCTTAAAGACTAACTGCTTGTGTGTTTCATTTGTGTACTTTTTATGTCTTGATCAATTTGGGTACCATTTTGTTCAGATATAACAATATCCCCAAAGTAATTTGTTTGGTATATGGAGAGAATCTAAGTATAAGTTTGGTTTATTTCATGGATGGAAATTTTATTATGATGTTAGAGAAATGGCCTTTAGTTTTACATTTATCTGTCTCTTTTTTTTTCTCATTTAAGAAAATTCCCCTTTACATAGACATAAAATACATAGACATCATTCATGAAAAAGGGGTATCTCTTGTATTTAGTTGCCAAATCACCTGAACCTTAATTTTAATAGGTAACTAAAACTCCCGAAGAAAAACACATTTAAAATAAGATTCCCACCGAACTCTGTGTTTTAGTGTAAAACGGAGATCAGCATTCTTTTTCTCTAAAGGTACTTGGCCTGTGGGCTACAGGCTATCGTTTGCTGACCTCTGGTTTAAAACCTTGGTTATGGGTTTTGTGTTTAATTGAACTGATCCTCAAAGGTCTAAAATGAATTCGACGAGCCACATAATATTTAGTCTCATTCAATAATCACATTGCCTTTGGGTTAATGATCAAACACTTACCCTTGAAGCAGCTATAGCATCTCAAGCTAATTCAAGCAGAGTCTTGAGTACAAGGAAAAGTAATTTATGAAGTGAACTGTGGTGGCTTAATCCACCTAAGTGTTTTCCTAACAACTGAGCAAAATGCTTACCTGGCATTCTTAAAAGAGAGCCCCAGAGACCCCTAAGCCACTCCTGAAATGGGTATATAGTGCCTGATGTTTTACTTTGGGTTTATTTATGCATCAAATAGCAGCTGTTTGTCCTGTGCATGAATAGATGAGTATTTTTATGTGGATATCTGAGGCTTTACCCAGTAGAGTTCTCCAAAGGGTAAACTTTTTACTTCTTTTACATGACTCTAAGTTAACTTCAAACAGAACATGAGATGTAACTTAAAGTTGTAGATTCTCATCTAGAGAATAGTCCTATGTTGTTTTGCACTGGTGAGAAATACATAGAATCAGTTTTCAAGCAACAGTGGTCACATAAGCTATCTCTGGCTGAATAACACAGAAAAGTATTCTAACCCACTTCGGAGACCCTGGTTATGGCAAAGTGCCAAAATGGCTTGAGAGTAAGTTAGAGTTAGGCCCCAACTCACGCAGCCTGTCCAAATGAGATACTTATCTCTTACCCCAAGAGGGCTTTTGATTATTTTATACTTTCAGCCCTTTGCATTTTGGTTGAATCATCCCCTACAAGTGCCATGTATAAGTTGAGCAGTAAGATTTCATGGAACATGGAACAGTCCTGAATGAGCTGCATAATCAATGCTCAGTGATCAAATGCTGTTTATGTAATAATCCCTTAGGAAGAAGAATCTTATTAGGGTTTGGTTTATGATGTAACTGTAAAGATAAAAGGCATATTTAATATGTGGCAAGAGGAAACCAGTCTTATGACTTTATCATAGCATTTGTATAAAAATCCAACTTCCTTGGTTTTTCCAGTTCCATACCACACACTTAAACCTGTATTATAAATGGTCTATTACAAAGTCATAAATGTGCCATAAGGATATATCATCCATTCCGGCTGGAATTGTTAAAAGTCGGCTAGATTTAGTCGTGAGATTATATTTGTATATCCAAGGTATAACAGGTCCATGCTGCTTGGTGGCATTAAATTAAATGATTTCATGAAACTGCCTTGGTGGCACTTTTATAAATGGATTGCTTCTCGATCATAAAGAACCAAGCCTAGAAGTCATTTAACTGTGAATATTTAGAATTGTAGATTAATCATGATCTAGATTTGGGAGTTGACTGACAAAGCACTGAACAAAAATTATAGCATTTGAGAATTTCTTTGTATACCTTAGCTGTAAAAATGAGAAAGTGTTGGTTGGTCTTAAAATCTGGTAACTCCATGATGAAAATAAATTTATTTTATAAGTGTTATGACTCTAATAAAGTATTCATTTGATAATCTTTGGGGGTCATCTATTTTTTATACAATTCACTTTGAAATTCAGTTAAAGATTTGATATAAACTTGACAGATTTGGAACTTCTAGATTCATAATATATCAGAGTTCTGCTTTAAACATTTTTATGTAAAAGACAGTCTTTGCCAGCAAGTCTTTTTCATTTTTATTTTTGGTGAAGATTTAAGAGGTAACTCTTTGGAAGTATTATAAGTGAAGTGAAGTGAAGTTGCTCATTTGTGTCCAATTCTTTGCGACCCTGTGGACTGCAGCCTACCAGTCTCCTCCATCCATGGGATTTTCCAAGCAAGAGTACTAGAGTGGGTTGCCATTTCCTTCTCCAGGGGATCTTCCCGACCCAGGGATCAAACCCAGGTCTCCTGCATTGTAGGCAGATGCTTTACGTCTGAGCCACTAGGGAAGTATTATAAAGGAAGCTTAAATTATACTTTATTTTATTTTAAAAGCATTTATATAGGCTTAATATATCCCAGGCAGTGTTCTGAACATTTTTTTCAAATATTAACTAATTTAATCCTCATTGTAACAACTCTGTGGAGTAGATATAATTGTCACATTTTAAAGACAAGGGAGCCAAAACACAGACCGTAAGAAACACCCAGGGTCATGTATCCATCAAGTGGGAAATTTGGCATGTAAACCTCAGTCTGGCTGCAAAGTCCAGGTTCATCATGGTTGTTGATCCCTTAGTCCTCCCAGATTTTACAAATTTTGTATAACCAAAAATATGACTCTTTCCCCTCAGATTCATATGGTCATATGGTCATATATTCTAATACCCAGTATGTCAAAATGTCGGAGAAGGCAATGGCACCCCACTCCAGTACTCTTGCTGGGAAAATCCCGGAGGAGCCTGGTGGGCTGCAGTCCCTGGGGTTGCTGCAAGTCGGACACTACTGAGGGGCTTCACTTTCACTTTCCACTTTCATGCATTGGAGAAGGCAATGGCAACCCACTCCAGTGTTCTTACCTGGAGAATCCCAGGGACGAGGGAGCCTGGTGGGCTGCCGTCTATGGGGTTGCACAGAGTCAGACACGACTGAATCAACTTAGCAGCAGTAGCCACAGCCTTGCAAAGATTTTAGAAGAATGCTTAACACACAAAACTGCTTATGATAGATGTTTCCTTCTAGAATTTTTTTTTTTTTCTTGTCACAACCAAGGGCTCACGAGTTTAGCTGTAAGAACTTAGACCACATTTACATAATGGGGAAAAAGTGAAGCAACTGTGGTCTGCAAAGTTATCCAGACTGCCTGAATATTGCTCTGGTCTATTCATTCTGGTTCTGGACTAGGGGCTTCAGTCACTCCATTGCCTTACATCAATTTAGCCCTCATTCATCAAGTCCTAAACTGACCTGGCTTTTTGATCACCCCTGCAAGTGACATTAGAAAGGTTTCCTAGTCTGAGATACACCATTCAACCTTTACACATGAAGTATGAATGTACACCTCTGCATATGCCAGAATCTGAAATTCTAAGTCATCATCATGGAAGGTTCTAGCCTCAACATCATGCTTCAAGTTTATCACTAAGTGATCCAGCTTTTCAGGTGGCAGCTTAATGTATTCATGGGAGAAGGGTCCAGGGTTTTGGAGACAGGTGATTATCTTTAGAATGTATGTATATAGTATTTTGAAAGTTCAGCTTTTTTGAGTGAGCATGCATTAGGCTGTACCCTGAGCAACAGGTAAATAGAAGTTCCTCTCTCTGGAGCCTTCTTTTGTCGAGTCTTCCATGGCTTGCTTCCTCACCCTCTTTGGGCCTCAAGTCAGTTGTCACCTTTGCAGGCCCTCCCTGAGAACTGAGTTTAAGCTTGAATCTCACACCAGCACTCCTTCTTTCCTACATTTTCTCCATGGCACTTATGATATAGATTTTCAATATACAGCACGTATTTTGTTTATTTTGTTTGTCCTCTTCTCCACTGGAATGTAAGGCTTATGGAGAGGAATATTTTTGTTTAGAGCTTTATCTCTGGTGCCTAGAATAGAGCATAGCAAAGAGCAAGTACTTGGTAATTATATACTGAGTTAGAGAATGGATATTAATGACAATAACTTACTCTTGTATTCTGTCAATAAGTTCTATAAAAATTGATCTTACCAGCACTTGAAAATTTCTAGTATGTTTTTCACCTAGTTCTGGATATATTTCAGATGAAGCCTAACCTTACAGGTCGTCTCCTAGTTAAATGTGTGTATATTACCAAAATGTTGTATAATTAGTCTTCTATAGCAGAGAAACTGTAGTAATAAAAATTTAGCATTTCATATAAACTCATTAGATTTTATTCAAACATTTTCATTACTAAAGATATAACTATACACTCAACTGACTTAGATAATCCTGAAAGCATCATGAGAACTAAGAATTGTTTAAAAGACTGTCATTTTTCTATAAATGATTGGAGTAGAGAGCTCTGGCTAGTAGTTTTGGCCAGAAATTATAAGAGTTACTGTTGTAAACCTAACAAGAGGTGAAACCTAACAAGAGGTACTGTTGTAAAACTAACCTATAATGTGGCATTTTGATTTTACGTGTTTCCCAACTCCAAGCTTTATCCTTGGCTATGTATTTATGAGAGGTATTCTAGATGAAGGATGTTGTTGAATTCCCTGTGTTCATTTAATGTGCCATCCTAAGTAGGCCTGATATCCTGAGTCAAGGTACAGTTTAGCTGATACAGTGGTGTTCTGATGCATCAGTATCCTGGGCCGCATTGCCTTTTTATTAAATTCTACTTGCTATTGATTTTTAAGTATGCCATCTTGCTGAATACACTGCAGTTTTTGTATGGAAATTTTTTAAAGCGGCGTAAACTCATTTATTTACATACATAAGTATATAAAGTATTTAACAGCAGTTGAATAAAGATTTGATACTTTAAGGCTGTTTAACAGTTGTCTCAATTTTTGAACATACATACCCTATTTAGCATATAAAATGTATGAACTAGTGTCAACCTATTTTAAGTATTAGTAAAGCATTTTAATTTTTTTCTTTTTTTTGGCTGCCTTATGACTTCTGAGATCTTAGGTCCCTGACCAGAGATCAAACACTGGCCCTCAGCAGTGAAAACACAGATCCTAATCACTGGACCCCCAGGAAATTCCCAAAGCATTTTAATTTTAAATTTAAAAAATTAGTTAAAATATTATCTTTTGTTTGACAGAAGTGTTAAATTAATGTCTTATTTAGACACACATTTTGGTAAGAGAAGATGTCTATTTTAGGGTCTGTTGGCCACGGGCATTGACTTTAACAATACCTTGGCTTTGGATTCCTGGTAAGATGATAGCTCCTCCATTTCTTTTGAGTGAAAAAGTTGTCTAAATCTCAGAAATCAACTCTTGGTCAAACAAACTTTTAAGAACAAATAAAGTCTCAGCACATGGATATATTAGGCTTTTTTCCAATGTAAGATGAGTAAGAGTTGCCTCAGCTTTTGTTTTTGTTTTTTAATATATAGTTATACTTTCAACATGGATTATGCATGAGTCTTAAACTATNCAGGCAAGAATACTGGAGTGGATAGCCATTCCTTTCTCCAGGGAATCTTCCCAACCCAGGGATCAAACCCACATCTCTAATGTTTCCTGTATTGCAGGCAGAAATTCAGCCACCTGGGAAGTCCTCAGTGTGAATTAGGAAAATATAATTTGCATATAAAAGGTATGTTTTCATGGATATTATTCAGCATGAAACTAAATAAACATTTAAATAGGAAATAATATTCCATTAAGAGCTGTATGATTTGAGGTGAATCCATTTATCCAAGCCTATATCCTCATCTGTCTGTGGTGAGCATAGTTACAAACCTGTGGCAGTAGATCCTTGGGAAACAAGAACCCAAGATAGAGTTAAAAGTTCAAGAAATTTATTGGAAGTAATGCCTATGAAAAGTCAAGAGGAAAGAGGGAAAAAGGAAGAGTTCCAGGCTGTGTTCTAGCTCTGAGAAAGACTCAACCAACTCAGCAGGGAGCTCCAGCACCATAGAGGTATCCCACACTAGCTAAAAGAGACAAGCCCCTGTGCCTACACCATGCTCAATCACTGGCTGTGTGTTGCCCAGAAAGACTATGACCTCAGCTCACTGGTTGAAAAGCTAAAGGAAGACTGAAGGCACCTGCACCCGGAGGTTGTCAGGCACCTGCATCCCCGGAGGGTGGGTCTCTGTTGGAACTGTGCACAGCACTCTTGGTTACTGCCCTTGCTGCTCTGTATGTCATATAAGTCCACTTCTCCATTTGTGTCATGGGAGCCACTCTTCCAGGGCTCCTGTGGGCCTCTGGTTCCAAGAGAAGAATTAGAACAGGGATGTTACACCAAACTACTAGCCTCATTACTGTAGGTGAAGCCATAACTGACACTCGTAATCTCTCTGTGATTATCTACCCTGAATTCTGCACGTTCCTTTCCAGGCCTTTCATGTCTCTGGTGTTGTGACCCAAACTCATCTCTGAGGGGTCTGCACTGTCCCCTGGAGTTAAGGAATTTTCTTACTCGCTCTTATGTTCTTCTTTTCTTGATCAAGCATCCTTAAGATCCAATTCCATTTGTACTCCCCTGCTCCTGAGAATAAAATGCTAGTTAATTTTTGCAACTGTCTTGGAGTATAATCTCTCTCTCTTTTTTTAATTTTTTTCCTTATCAGACCCAACATGAATTCAGCAGGGCTATTCTGAGGGAGGGGTTCAGTAGAAAGGTGGGGACATGTCCTGGGGAAGAGTTTCTTTCCCCTCTCTTTTCTTTCTGCAGGGGAAAGTACTAACTTTTAATAAGGAGGCCCATGAAGGATGAACTACCTCTGAAGCTCCAAGTGTTTCAGGGAATTCTAGACAGCCACAGTCTTCGGCAGTATCTGGGCTTCCCAGGTGGCACAGTGGTAAAGAATCGTCCTGTCAATGCAGGAGAAGCTGGAGAACAGGTTTGATCCCTGGGTCAGGAAGATCCCCTGGAGTAGGAAATGGCAACCCACTCCAGTATTCTTGCCTAGAGAATCCCCATGGACTGAGGAGACTTGCAGGTTACAGTCCATGGGTTCGCAAAGAGTTGGACATGACCATGCATGCACACATATTCAAGCATCCCCATCCTGTTTCACCGGCCCAGGCTTTCCTCCTCAGGATGCTGAATCTAGCATTGCAGATTTGCCTTAGAACAGAATCCTTTGCGATTCAGTAAACCCGTCAGATCTTGAATGTGCTCTTCAGCTGTGTTATTCTCACTATGTTTATAATTTCATATGTTATTTCCTCTGTGTTTTCAAAGGCCTGAGTTATCACATCACCCAGACTGTTCCTCTTCACGGAGACATTCTTCTGTTAGGGAGATTATATTTACCTAATAAGGAATCTATGGTTTTTATTTTATCAGCACCACTTATTATTCTTATAAAATTTAATATGTGCTTGCCACTAATCCAAAAGGACTATTTCACTCTAAAGTATCACTGCCAAATTTGTTTAGATTCCAATAACTAATCATAGCATGTTTTTTTGTCCAAAGATTTGAATAGATTTGGTTTCCAAACAGAAAAGAAATCCAGATGATTCACTAAAACAGAATAGAGGCAAGATGTAAAGTGAAAGTGAAAGTCACTCAGTCATTCTCTTTGGGAATTCTCCAGGCCAGAATACTGGAGTGGGTAGCCTATACTTTCTATGGGGGATCTTCCCAAGCCAGGGATCAAACCCAAGTCTCCCACACTGCAGGCAGATTCTTTACCAGCTGAGCCATCAGTGAAGCCCAAGAATACTGGAGTGGGTAGCCTATCCCTTTTCCAGTGGATCTTCCCAACCCAGGAATTGAACCAGGGTCTCCTGCATTGCAGGAGGATTCTTCACCAACTGAGCTATCAGGGAAGTCCAGAGAGGTGTAATTGCTTCCCTAAATTAGCATCAATCTCCTTCAGCCAATTCTATGTCCCCGAAACCATTCAGTTTTAAAACTACTGCTAGTATTCATTCTTTTTGTTTTGATAGTGAACACTCTTTATCTTGATAAACTATAAAAGTCCTCCTCCTGCCTCTTTCTTATCTCTTTTCTTTCTCCTCCTCCACTTTTGAATCTATTGGCCATTTCAGGTAAGTCTGAGAAGGTATTTAAATTGTTTAAATATTTTATGGTGGTTAATTCAGAGGAATGCAAATACATTGTTAATGTGTTGAGTATATTCGCTAGCTTTTTAAAAAACTAATCTACTGACATTGGATTTCTTTTTCTGTCATTTGAATAAATGGGGAAAGTCGCAATCTGACTTAAGAGACTTTATTATCCACTTATTCAACAAACACTTATTGAATTCCTTTACGTGTCAGCTATGATTCTAGATGCTACAGAGATAAGGGAAGAAAGGGATGCTGTTGTCCTCGTAGGGTTTACCCTGTAACGTGAGGAGAAAGGCAGTAAACAGATGCAGAGCACATGCTTGAAAGGTTAGACGTCCGTCAGTGCTAACGAGATAAACGAAACAGGGTAAAGGGCAGGGCAATCATTGGACGTAGAATTATTTTAAATAAATTGGGTAGGGGAGCTTAGAGGCAAGGAGCAGAATCCTGAAATTGGAGGATGGAGGCAAGCAGGTGGCTAAGAGAAAAGTCTTTGGGGACTTGGACTCTCCAGAGGACTGAGTTCCAAGCATGCCTGGTGTGACCCAGGATCAAACTAGTGGCTAGCAGAGCCAGAGGGAAGTGGACAGGAGGAGTGACGACATGAAGCAGGAAGCAATGCCGGCAGATACAGCCCATGTAGGGTCTTATATTTACATGAAAGAACGCTACCTTTTTCTGTGTTTGTTGGGAAGCCATTGAAGGGTCATGAGCAGAAGGTGGTATGATCTGACCTAGGTTTTAGCAAGATCATGGTGGTTGTGGGCTGAGAACAGGCTGTAGAGGAACAGAGGTAGAAGCATGTGTACATTAAGAGGCTGTTGCAATAAACCAGGTGAGAGATGCTCGTCAGATCAGAGGGGCAGCAGTGGAGGTGGTGATAAGTGGTTGGACTCTAGGCATGCTGTGAAGGTAAAGCCAGCAGAGTGTGTGGATGGACTGGGTTTGGAGTGTGAGCAAGAGGAAAACAACTGAGATCAAGGACGGAGTTGCCATTTACTGCTTTACAAGAAACTGTGGGAGGAAGTTGGACTGTAAAGAAAGCTGAGAGCTGAAGAATTGATGCTTTTGAACTGTTGTGTTGGAGAAGACTCTTGAGAGTCCCTTGGACTGCAAGGAGATCCAACCAGTCCATCCTAAAGAAAATCAGTCCTGAATATTCATTGGAAGGACTGATGTCAAAGCTGAAACTCCAATACTTTGGCTACCTGATGCAAAGAACTGACTCAATGAAAAAGACCCCGGTGCTGGGAAACATTGAAGGTGGGAGGAAAAGGGGATGACAGAGGATGAGATGGTTGCATGGCATCACTGACGTGATGGACATGAGTTTAAGTAGGCTTTGGGAGTTGGCAATGGACAGGGAAGCCTGGCATGCTGCAGCCTATGGGGTCGCAAAGAGTCGGACACAACTGAGCGGCTGAACTGAACTGAACTGAACGGATGGGAGGAAATGGTTTAGAAAAGATTGAAAAGTTAGGCTTTAGATATTGTATTAGTTTTTTAAGGCTGCTGTATTAGAGCACCCCAAAGTGATGACTTAAAACAGCAGAAACATATTTACTCACATTCTGGAGGCTGGAAGCATGATATCAAGGTGTTGGCAGGACCCTGCTCTCTCTGAGACTCTGATAGAGTTCTTTCTTACCTCTCCCTAGTTTCTGGCGGTGACTGACAATCCTTGAGGTTCCTTGCCTTACAACTTCATCACTCCAGTCTCTGCGTCTGTCATCTCATGGCATTCTCTCTGAGTTTGTATCTTAAAAAGACACAATCACATTGGATTAGGACCCACTTTAATGACCTTGCTTCAGTGATTGCATCTGCAAAGAGTCTATTTGCAAGTAAGGTCACATTCAAGGTACTGGAGGTTAGAACTTGAATATAATTTTTTGGGGCGAGGGGACACAATTTAACGCATAGAGACATGTGAAGTTTGTTTTGTTTGTTTAAATTTTAATGAATTAATTAGTTTGGCTGCACCAGGTCTTAGTTGCAGCACTTGGGATCTTTAGTTGCTGTATACAAACTCTTAGTTGCGGCATGTGGGATCTACTTTCCCAACTAGGAATCGAACCTGGGTCCCTTGCGTTGGAAGTATGGAATCTTAATCACCACTGAGGAAAGTCCTTCAAATTCGTTTTTGAGTTTAAGATTCCTTAGGTATCCATGTTGAGAAGTGATTGCATGTACAAATCTAGAGTTCAGATGCAAGCTCCAAGTTAGAGATGGTAAGGACTGTCAACTCTGGCATCCACTTGTTTACTGAATAAACCTGGGAAAACTATACAGCAATCATAATTTCCTTCTCCATAAGATTGGAAATTACAGTCTGGGCCTGTAAGGGACTGTTGTAAGAGTCTAATTGGACAATGAGTGTGAAGGTCTCCAAGATGTTTTAAACACCACCAGGCAAATCAGTCAAAGCCCTTCATGTTGCAGATAGTTCTGCATTCAGTTGTCATGTATTTGGACCACATATTTTCAGAATAGAACATGCTTTAGTATATCACTGGTTCCGTTTAAAGCTAAAATGTCAGCTTGCTTCAGGGCAGTTGTTGTACACAAATAATGATAAATTATACATTGGTGGTGGGGAAGGCAATGGCACCCCACCCCAGTACTCTTGCCTGGAAAATCCAATGGACGGAGTAGCCTGGTGGGCTGCAGTCCATGGGGTCGCTAACAGTCAGACAGACTGAGCGATTTCACTTTCACTTTTCTCTTTCATGCATTGGAAAAGGAAATGGCAACCCACTCCAGTATTCTTGCCTGGAGAATCCCAGGGATGGGGGAGCCTGGTGGGCTGCCATCTATGGGGTCACACAGAGTCGGACACGACTGAAGTGACTTAGCAGCAGCAGCAGCAGCATACATTGGTGGGGATTCTTAAAAGTAAAAGAAAAGAATTCTAGAGTAGTTGCTGACTTCAGGGCTTTTAAAGTCTTGCCATGTCCTTAAGCAATGCCTTAAGGGTGACCTCACCACTAAGGTAAAATCAGCCAATGAGTGAGAACTTCTCAAATAGAAATTCTGGATTGTTTCTAAGGAAAGTAAGAGAGTCTTTTCATTTATTCAAAATATGTACTGATAACCTAGTTTAAGACAAGAATTGTGGAAGAGATGAAACCACGAAGATGAATAAGACCCAGTAACTGTCCGTAAGAAGGTGATCTGTAAATTAATGTACAATTCTCTCTCTCTCTCTCTCTCTCTCTCTCTCTTTAGCCGCTAAATCGTGTCCGACTCTTATGACCCCATGGACTGTAGCCTGCCAGGCTCCTCTGTCCATGGGATCATCTGGGCAATAACACTGGAGTGGGTTGCCATTTCCTTCTCCAGGGAATCTTCCTGACCCAGGAATCGAACCCAGGCCTCCTGAATTGCAGGTAGATTCTTTACTGACTGAGCTAATAAAGATTGAAAAAGCCGATTTTAGAGATAAGCCTAGAATGCTATGGAAGCATGAGGGAAGTTTGTAGAGGGGAGAAGTGTGCTTCTTGGTAGAAATGATATATATAAGGGATCTACAGGATGAATTAGAGCCAGATGAGAAGATTCCCTGGAGAAAGAAAAGGCTACCCTCTCCAGTATTCTTGCCCAGAGAATTCCATGCACAGAGGAGCCTGACGGGCTAGAGTCCGTTGGATCGCAGAGTTGGACAGGACTGAATGATTAACACACACACAAGTATCAAGACAGTAAGGAGACAGGCATTCCAGGCAGAGGGGCCCAAAACTGAATCTAGCCTCTGTACCCCAACACTGAGCTAAATCTCAGAGACAGAGTTTCGTGTGAAGTAGAAAGGAATAGCTTTATTGTTTTGCCAGGCAAAGAGGGTCACAGTGGGCCAATGTCCTCAAAAACTGTGTGTCGCTGGAGAAGGTAGTGAGAAATGATATAGTAATGGTTCAAAGAGGGCATGATCAGCTCAGGGACAGTCTCCTGACTGGTTGGTGGTGAGGTAAGTGGGAGTCAGCATCATCAACCTCCTAGTAGCCTGGGAGCTAGGATCTACGCGCTAGTAGGCAGCACACCCTTAGCTTCTCCTACCTGGTGGAAAGGAAAAGGAAAGTGAAGTTGCTCAGTCATGTCTGGCTCTTTGCGACCCCATGGACTGTAGCCTACCAGACTTCCTGTCAATGGGATTTTCCAGGCAAGAGTACCGGGGTGGGTTGCCATTACCTGGTGGACGATTCAGTATCTGCAAAACAGCTCAAAGATATTGCTATGTATATTGCTTGAGGGGGACCAGGACCCTGCCCCAAGGCTGCACTATTGTTCCTTGACTGTCCCTACCTTGTCTATGCAGCCCCTCCCTTCCCTAATTAACAGCTGTTTGAACCTGCCCATTGGAACCCAGGGAAGGTCATGAAGGCTGAATGAAGCCTATTTCCTGTCATCGAGAAATGGGGGACACAGAAAGGCTTTTGTGCCCAGGAGCCCCACAGGGTATTGCTCAGTATCAGACTCACTTGTGTAAAGGCCCAGAAAAAGAGATGGTGTGTTCAGGAAGCAAAGTGGTTCCGTGTGGAGTCAGCTTGGAATGTATGATAGTGACAGCTTGGAATGTGTCATGGTGACAGATTCAGGGATGATGCTGGAGTTTTTAGTATTCGTTGTTCAATCCCTAAATCATGTCTGACTCTCTGTAACCCCATGGAATGCAGCATGCCTGGCTTCCCTCTCCATCACCATCTCCTAGAGCTTGCTCAAACTCATGTCCATTGAATCAGTGATGCCATTCAACCATTTCATCCTCTTCCGTCCCCTTCTCTTCCTGCCTTCAACCTTTCCCAGCATCAAGGTCTTCTCTAATTATGTGGTGGAGCATCAGGTGGCCGAAGTATTGGAGCTTCAGTTTCAGCATTCGTCCTTCCAGTGAATATTCAGGATTGCTTTCCTTTAGGACTGACTACTTTGATCTCCTCGCTGTCCAAGGGACTCTCAAGAGTCTTCTCCAACACCACATTTCGAAAGCATAAATTATTCAGTGCTCGGCCTTCTTGATGGTCCAACTCTCAAATCCGTACATGACTACTGAAACCAAAGCTCTGACTAAATGGACCTTTGTCAGCAAAGTGATGTCTCTGCTTTCTAATATGCTGTCTAGATTTAGTCTCCCATTATGGAGGTCCTTCTGTGTCATGCTAAGGCGTTTGGGCTTTGTCCCAAGAGGCTTATGTCCACTTGAAAAATTGCACCTGCCCAGCTAACTTCTCATAATTTCTCTTTCTTCACCCCTAGAATTTTTTTCTGCCTCAAGCAAGCGTTGAAGTTTCCCCAGTTGCCCTGAGTGAGTTTGTCCCAAAGTCTTGGCTGTACCACTTTAGTCTGAGGATTTTAGTGCTTCCATTCAGGAACATACAGCAGCTCATCCCCTGCAATCAAAGACAGAGGTCCTATTTTTAAAATCCACCTCCTTTTCTCTTTCTACCAACTCACTCTCATCACCCTCTGATCAGCTGCCGGCTTCTGGTGGCCTGGTATTCTAACATGGCAACCTCACCTAGTCCACAAAGATTTTGTATATTGTTTCTGAAATGAAGAATGACCAGGAATCCCTCTCCCTTTTCAATTTTTGCTAACAGATTCAAGAATCAAGGCGCACATCTGACAGGTGGTATAATCAGGTACCAAGTCTTCTTTAAACTACTGGAATGATGTTAAAATGAAAGGGAAGCAAATACGGGTTAACTTCCTGTCCACAGGCAGTGGGCAAAGCCCTTGAGGTATACTTATCATTGCCTGGCCATTTTGAATGTGCATTTTTCCTTTTTTAAAATTTTATGAATGTTAGATATGTTAATCTCAGGGAGTAAGTATCTTTTAATTTCATGGCTGCAGTCACCATCTGCAGTGATTTTGGAGCCCCCCAAAATAAAGTCTGCCACTGTTTCCACTGTTTCCCCATCTATTTCCCATGAAGTGATGGGACTGGATGCCATGATTTTTGTCTTCTGAAGGTTGAGCTTTAAGCCAACTTTTCACTCTTGTCTTTCACTTTCATCAAGGGGCTCTTTAGTTCTTCTTCTCTTTCTTCCATAACGGTGGAGTCATCTGCATATCTGAGGTTATTGATATTTCTCCCAGCAATCTTGATTCCAGCTTGTGCTTCATCTAGCCCAGCGTTTCTCATGATGTACTCTGCATATAAGTTAAATAAGCAGGGTGACAATATACAGCCTTGATGTACTCCTTTTCCTATTTGGAACCAGTCTGTTGTTCCATGTCCAGCTCTAACTGTTGCTTCCTGACCTGCATACAGATTTCTCAAGAGCCGGGTCGGGTGGTCTGGTATTCCCATCTCATGAAGAATTTTCCAGTTTGTTGTGATCCACACAGTCAAAGGCTTTGGCATAGTCAATAAAGCAGAAACAGATAATTTTCTGGAACTGTCTTGCTTTTTTGATGATTCAATGGATATTGGCAACTCTGGTTTCTATGCCTTTTCTAAAACCACTCCTAACTACAAGCTTACTCCTTGGAAGAAAAGTTATGACCAACTAGACAGCATGTTAAAAAGCAGAGACATTACCTTGCCAACAAAGGTCCTTCTAGTCAAAGCTATGGCTTTTCCCAGTAGTCATGTATGGATGTGAGAGTTGGACTGAAAAGAAAGCTGAGTGCTGAAGAATTGATTCTTTTGAATTGTGGTGTTGGGGAAGACTCTTGAGAGTCCCTTGGACAGCAAGGAGATCCAACCAGTCCATCCTAAAGGAAATCAGTCCTGAATATTCATTGAAAGGACTGATGTTGAAGCTGAAACTTCAATACTTTGGCCACTTTATGTGAAGAACTGACTCCTTAGAAAAGACCCTGATGCTGGGAAAGATCAGCATCATTGAAGGCGGGAGGAGAAGGGGACAATAGAGAATGAGATGGTTGGATGGCATCATTGATTCAATGGACATGAATTTGAGTAAACTCCAGGATGGACAGGGAGGCCTAGTGTGCTGCAGTCCATGGAGTCGAAATAGGTCGGACCGCTAACATTTTTTGAACATTTACTAGATGCTAGTCACTGATCCAGGCTTCCCAGGTGGCGCAGTGGTAAAGAATCTGCCTGCCAAAACAGGAGACACAAGAGACGCAGGTTCAATCCCTGGGTCAGGAAGGTCCCTGGAGTAGAAAATGGCAACCTGCTCCAATATTCTTGCCTGGAAATTCCATAGACAGAGGAGCCTGGCAAGCTATAGTCCATGGGGTCACAAAAGAGTCAGATATGACTTAGCAAATGAGCACACACAGTCACTGATCCAAGAACATCAGATGTATTACACCCTCCCCAAACCCCTAGACATACCTTTATGATCACTATTTTCCAGATGTGAAAACTAAGGTCATTGAAACGTGAGGATTTATTTCATGTCGTGTGACATTTCCAGCCCAAGTGATATGGCCCAGGAAGCCAGGAAGTACTGAAACCTAACACATTTCACAATTCTGAACCAAGTGCAAAGAGTTGGGTAAATTTATACTTTTAGGTTTTATCATGGCCGTGTACTTGGTTGATAAACACTGGAGAAATGCTAGAGTGTTTTACAAGACACAGACATTTCCCACAGATTTCCAGCTACCTCTGTTTTTGCACTCCAGCCTGCTATCAGTCTTTTCATCTGCCATCAGGGTTCCACAAAGTGCACAGGCTATGAAGTGTATGAAAACAAACGCAACATGGGTTGCATGTCTCCACTGTATCCTGTCCTACAGTTTAGTGTACCTGAGGCAAATCTCTCCAGAACTCAGATGAGCTCTGGTCACTCACGGTTGATAGCTGTGGGACAACCATACTGATCAAATGACCCTAAAGCAAGACTTTGGTTGGGATGTTTTTTCATGAAATACGTTTAGTCTGGGTTTGTACTCACACTGCAAAGTCACAAGTTAGAATCCTTTTTCTGTCCAGTTGTTTCTGTCTCTTGACCACTTGGTAATTTCCATTTTGATTAAATTCAGATTAATCAAAGAGCATTCAACGCTGAAACCCACATTCACTTTTCTTTTAGCTGTTCTTCCCTCCAACCAGGAGAGGGCAGTATGAGCACAGTTTAGAGGCTTGATAGGTAGCTGCTCAAGAGTGGGAAACTTCAGAAAATTTTTCCATTTTAACATGATCTGCTCTTGAGTCCCTTGCCTCAGGGTTATATGTAAACCCACAGTTTAAGGCCGTATGTAACATTCTGTCCTAAGTAAGGGCTGAGAGTTTGGCTCCTTTTAAGTCACTAAGCCAAAACTTAATCATTAAAAACACAGATAGCAATAAATGTAATCATAATGCTTGTTTCCACTTGGTGGGAGTGGAGGGGTGAGAGGGTTAGGTGCTCAGTCATATCCGACTCTTTGTAACCCCATGGACTGTAGCCCGCCAGTCTCCTCTGTCCGTGGAATTTCCCAGGCTAGAATACTGGAATGGGTTGCCATGCCCTCCTCCATGGAATCTTCCGGACCCAGGGATTGAACTGGGGTCTCCTGAATTATAGGCAGTTTCTTTACCGTCTGAGCCACCAGGAGGAGTGAGGGGAGACACGAAAAACATCAGCACTTTCATGTCCTTGAGACATTCATTACATTACAATTAAAAGTCATTTTTTTCAAAGACCTTTCAATATCTTTTGCTGTTAATCAAAATACAATTTGGGAACATAGTCACGGGTTTCCCCGTTTGCAAAACTTGGTGGCTCCTTCTACTAAAGATGGGCAATGCTGTCAGCCTTCACTTACAGCCTTAATGGTCATTGAATTATTAATAGCAACACACTAAGGCCATCATGCTTGTCATGTGATAATCCAAGTAAAAAGAAAAGAAATGCTACATCTTGTAATCACCTCTCTTTCAGTCTTTGGCCTCCATGATTGGAGTCACAGTTATTTTCACAACCAGCTTGGTGGGGGTGGTGCCATGAAAGAAATACAGAGTTGAAAGCCAGGTAGAACTTGTTTTATATTTTGGCTCTACTGGGAGATTGAAGGCTAGGCTGGTAATGGAAAAGACCCTGATGCTAGAAAGACTGAGGGCAGGAGCAGAAAGGGGTCTCAGAGGATGAGAGATGGTTGGATGGTATCACTGACTCAATGGACACAAGTCTGAGCAAGCTCCAGGAGATAGTGAAGGGCAGGGAAGCCTGGTGTGCTGCAGTCCACGGGGTCGTAGAGAGTTGGACACAACTTGGCAACTGAACAACAACAGCAAGAACTGGAGCAGGAGCTGCTGCTGCTGCTGTTTTTGTTGCTGTTATGAACCGACCCATGACATTCCTCCAGGGGGTAATGGAGTCTTTGCGTTATTCTGGTAACACAGATATTAGCCCAAATAAATCATTTTCTTTTTAATCAAACAACTCAGTTTTCAATATCAAGGAGAAAAATTCAAATCTTCTTTTCATTCAGTCCCCAATAATCATATTTCTCAAATGTCCTATCCTCTATTAGATCCCTTTCTTCCATATGCCTTCTTTCCCTTCAGGAAAACCAACAGCAAAAGTCATAAGAAATAATAATTAGAAACCTTCTCAAAACTTACTTGCAGTTGACTCAGGGTTGCTTACCTCTGAGAAAGGAACCAAATTTGGTCCTAAAGAAACAATGATTTCAGCAAATACCACAGAGTTAATGAAAATCTTTTCTTACATGCTTTGAATATTACACTATGTTTTACAGATACAAATTGCAGACAGAAATCAAACTATCAATTTAAACAAGACATTTTCACAAGTGTAATTTGTTATTCACAACAGTCTTCTAAAAGACAGATATTATTCACATTCTACTGAGAAATAAACGGATGCTAATGGATTACACCATTAGCTCTAAATAGGTCTCAGTAGACAGATTTTCACATTTCTAGTCCAGCACTCTTGTTTCAGTACAGCATTGTTTTTATAGTCTGATTTCAGGCAATTTAAATTAGGGAGCATTTATAAACAGCCAACAAGCAGCCGACCCCTATTCTCAGCAAGTAAACCAGTGGCTGGTATGGCATCCTTGACAACCTTAATACTGCACAGTGTACTCCAGCGATCCCACTCTTGTGCATATATCTGGAAAAGACAAAAACTTTAACTTGAAAAGATACATGCACCCCAATGTTCATTGCAGCACTAGTTACAATAACCAAGACATGGAAGTAATCTGTGTCCATTAGCAGATAAATGGATACAGAAGATATATATAATTTATAAATATATAATAATATACACATATATAGCTTTTAGTCAAAACTATGGTTTTTCCAGTAGTCGTGTATGGATGTGAGAGCTGGACTATAAAGAAAGCTGAGCACCAAAGAATTGATGCTTTTGAACTGTGGTGTTGGAGAAGACTCTTGAGAGTCCCTTGAACTGCAAGGAGATCCAACCAGTCAATCCTAAAGGAAATCAATCCTTAATATTCATTGGAAGGAGTAATGCTGATGCTGAAGCTCTGGTACTTTGGCCACCTGACATAAAGAACTGACTCATTGGAAAAGACCCTGATGCTGGGAAAGATTGAAGGCAGGAGGAGAAGGGAACAATAGAGGACAAGATGGTTGGATGGCATCACCAACTTGATGGACATGAGTTTGAGTAAGCTCCGGGAGTTGGCGATGGACAGGGAGGCCTGGTGTGCTGCAGTCCATGGGGTCACAGAGAGTCGGACACAACTGAGCGACTGAACTGATATATATGTATACATATATATAAAGAAGACATGTACTATATATATATATGCTGTGCTCAGTCACTCAGTCGTGTCCGACTCTTTGTGACTCCATGTACTGTAGCCCACCAGTCTCTTCTGTCCATGGGGATTCTCCAGGCAAGAATACCAGAGTGGGTTGCCATGCCCTCCTCCAGGGCATCTTCCCAGCCAAGGGATCAAACCCAGGTCTCCCACATTGCAGATGCTTTACTGTCTGAGCCACCAGGGAAGACACAGTTTATATTATATAGTTATAAAATATATATCTATATATTATAGGTATATATTTAATTCGTATATATATGAATATTACTCAGTTATGAAAAAGAATGAATTAACATTACTTGCAGCAATGTGGATGGACCTAGAGATTATTATATTAAGTGAAGAGTGAAGTAAATTGGACAAAGATGAGTATCATATGATATAACTTATAGGTAGAATCTAAAACAAATGATACAAATGAACTAATTTATAAAACAGACCCTCAGACATAAAAAACAAACTTATGGTTACCAAACTGGGAAAGAGGGGCAGGGACAAGTTACGAGTCTGGTATTAACAGATAAATATCACTATATATAAAACAGACAAATAACAGTTTCTACTGTTTCACAAAAGAACTATATACAATGTCTTCTCATAACCTATAATAGAAAAGAAACTAATATATGTATATTAATATATACATATGCATACTAATATGNTATATATTATAGGTATATATTTAATTCATATATATATGAATATTACTCAGTTATGAAAAAGAATGAATTAACATTACTTGCAGCAATGTGGATGGACCTAGAGATTATTATATTAAGTGAAGAGTGAAGTAAATTGGACAAAGATGAGTATCATATGATATAACTTATAGGTAGAATCTAAAACAAATGATACAAATGAACTAATTTATAAAACAGACCCTCAGACATAAAAAACAAACTTATGGTTACCAAACTGGGAAAGAGGGGCAGGGACAAGTTACGAGTCTGGTATTAACAGATAAATATCACTATATATAAAACAGACAAATAACAGTTTCTACTGTTTCACAAAAGAACTATATACAATGTCTTCTCATAACCTATAATAGAAAAGAAACTAATATATGTATATTAATATATACATATGCATACTAATATGTATAACTGAATTACTTTGGTGTACCTGAAACATTGTAAATCAACCATACTTCAATTAAAAAAAACCAAAACTACACAGCATAGTGGATTTATAACACTCCATCCCTGGGAGCTAAAAAAGCAAATTCTTTGATGTTGAAAATGGTAGCTGTTTTGAGTGGCTGCTTAACTGTTGGCAGTCACAGTGAAACTCCATTAGACTGAGGACTGTAGTGTCATGCCATCATTCGAATGATGGGAACTGGAACTACGCACCGCAAAGCAGTAAGTTAGAACTGTTTATCTGGTTTTCAGATGCGGATGACCGGCATGCGTGTGTTGGTTAGAATGCTCTCTGTGCTCAGGGTGATGAGTGAGGGATGTGCTGGCACAGGACACGGGCACTGATAATTAGAAAGGCATTGCTGATGGGAGTCACAAAGGTGTCCTGTGTACTTTTAAAGAGTTGTTTTGATGTGGACTGTTTTTAAAGTCTTTATTTAACTTGGTACAATATTGTTTCTGTTTCTCTCTTGGTTTTTTGGCCACAAGTCATGGGGGAATCTTAGCTCCCCCACCAGGAACCAAATCCAATGCCCCTGTAATCAAAGGGCAAAGGCTTAACTACTGGACCGCCAGGGAGGTGAAAGTGAAGTTGCTCAGTCGTGTCCGACTCTTTGCTACCCCATGGACCGTAGCCTACCAGGCTTCTCCGTCCATCGGATTTTCTAGGCAAGGGTACTGGAGTGGGTTGCCATTTCCTTCTCCAGGAGATCTTCCCGACCCAGGGTTGGAACCCCGGTCTCCCACATTGTATGCAGATGCTTTACTGTCTGAGCCACCAGGGAAGCCTCTGTCATATGTATTTTTAACCATGTGCCACAGTNGGATTTTCTAGGCAAGGGTACTGGAGTGGGTTGCCATTTCCTTCTCCAGGAGATCTTCCCGACCCAGGGTTGGAACCCCGGTCTCCCACATTGTATGCAGATGCTTTACTGTCTGAGCCACCAGGGAAGCCTCTGTCATATGTATTTTTAACCATGTGCCACAGTAATATCAAGAGCCAACCATACCATAGGGCAGTGTGCTAGGAGCTTTATAATGCATTGTTTCCTTCAATCCTAATGACAACCCTAGCGATAAGAACTGTCATTAAGCCAGGCCAGATAAGACACTGTGACTCAAGGAGGGCCCCTGCACATGAGCCAAAGGCTTTCAGAGGAGACAGTGAGAAAGTGAGGTCATAGTGGAGGTCAGGGACAAATGATAACAGGCCTTGAATACGAAGCTATAGCTTTGATATTTTGTCCTGTAAACTCTGGAGAAATACTGACACACATAAGAATGTTCTAATAGGATTATTCTAGCTGTAAGGTATAGAGACGGGTTGAAGTAGGAGACACAGGATACTCAGGAAGCTAGTGCTGTAATCCAGACACACAGAGGTGATGGTTAGAGTGTTAAGAGCAGGAAGAGGAAGGAGGGAAAGACTCCTTAGATGATTGGGTATGTGGTGGTCCAGGAAGCGACAGATTGGGACTCGGAGATGGACATGTACACACTGCTATATTTATTTATTCTTTTTTTTCTTTTGAACTTTCTATTTTGTACAGGGATATAGTCCATTAACAATGCTGCAATAGTTTCAGGTGAACAGCAAACAGACTCAGCCATACATATATACATGTTTCCATTCTCCTCCAAACCCCCTTCCTGTCCAGGCTGCCACATAACACTGAGCAGAGTTCCCCGTGCTATACAGTAGGTCCTTGTTGGTTATCCATTTTAAATACAGCATACAGTGGATAATCACAAGAACCTGCTGTGTAGCATGGGGAACTCTGCTCAGTATTCTGTAACAAGCTAAATGGGAAAGGAATCGGAAAGAGAAAAGATACGTATATATGTATAAACTGAATCCCTTTACTATACACCTGAAATTCGTACAACATTGTTAATCAACACTACTCCTATATGAAATACAAATTTTTAAAAAAGATGTAGAGACTGAGAGAATCAAGGCTTTAGAAGCTGACTTAGAAGTAGAATAAAACAAATTGATATTGATCGAGAAGTTGCTTTTTAAAAACCAACATGTGATAATAAACTGTGAGCTTTTACTCATAAATCTGGTTATAAGTGTAGACAGCAAACTAAACGTCTTCATAGGTGAAATTCTGCTAGTCCTGGCATACTCCAGATGTTTTATGACTTGCGCACATGAAGGGGTTGAGCTGCTTAGGGCCCAGGTGGCCTCCAAGATTCCAGATTGGTTTTTACTGAAGGATAACCCTGCCTACGCTGAATGATATACTAGTCATTTGAGTCATGAAAAGGCAAAAAAACATTTCCTAGATTTCATGGGCCAATATTTTACATTTTGGAAAAGTGAAAGGACATATTGAATTTTATGTGGGATGTGAGTGTGTGTATATGTGTGTGTGTGTGTATTCATTCACCAATATTCATCCCTTAATATGTGGGATGTGTGAGTTTGTGTGTGTGTATATTCTTTCACCAAAAATTTATTGTGGGATATTATGAGTTTTTCTAGGTAATAGGATATGAATTTCTTGGCCTCTGCTCATAGAAATCTAACAATCCCAAGCAAGAATATAGACATTATAAAGTATGTTGTAATAGGATCATAAACAGAGTGCTCACTATAGGTATACAGAGGAGGGCCCAGCTGGGCATGATCAGAACAACTTGCTAAAGGAACAGGGGTCTGAACTGAATCTGAATCACGAATGTAAGTGAGCGAGGCATTTGAGGGGATGGGCAGCTTTAGAAAGTGAGGACACCATGGGCAAAGGAGCAAGGTAAGGTGGCTTGAGCATGTTGGGAGAACTATAAATAGTTCCTAGGATTGGGGTGGGGCTTCCCCGGTGGCACAGTGGTAAAGAATCCACCTGCCAAAGCAGGAGATGCAAGAGAGGAGGCTTTGATCCCTGGGTCGGGAAGATCCCCTGAAGTAGGACATGGCAACCCACCCCCAGTATTCTTGCCTGGAAATCCCCATGGACAGAGGAGCCTGGCAGGCTACAGTCCACAGGGCTCCTGAAGAGTCAGACATGACTGAGCACACACACATTCAGTGGAGAATTTGGGGTAATGGTGAGAACACAGCCAATATTCATTTCACTAAGAGTTACTGAACACCTACTAGAGACTAACACAGATGAAAAAGATAAGGATGTAAATTCTATGTCCCTGATTAATAAATAAAAGCACTTTCATTTTTAAGCTAATATTCCATATTCCATCTCTTTATCTTTTCCAAAATAATCTTACTCAGCTCTGGCACTTATAAGTCCGCAGTGCTTTATGCATAACTCTGAAATCCAAAAAAACCCTTAAAACAGTGTTGTTGTTGTTGTTTCTCAGACATCTGACCTGATTCAGTAGGAGACTATTTTTAGTCTTTATTTACCTCTCAATGTGAACATTAGTAAGTTTTACTGTAGAAATATTGACTTAGTGACTAGAGGCTGCCTCACTATTTCCCACTTTTGGTAATATATGGTACATGTTCCATATTTGTTTTTCAAAAGCTAAAAAATTGGATTCCAAAACATATATGACTTCAAGGATTTTATATGGGAAGTCATGAACATCTAGAATCATAGCACTTTATTAAAACACCTCCTAAAATATACATTTTTTTCCCCTTTCCGGATTAGGCACTGCCGATGGGAGCCATATATAATATTTATTTTGAGTGTGAAACTTCCTGGCAGAAACCAAGTTATTGCACCAAACAACAGTCTATTTATCCCTCTCTATGGCAACTATCTCCGCTGCTCCAGTACACTCACTCCCGGAGTACTCAGCAGAGACTGGAGGGTGCTCCTTAGCTTGCAGAGAGATGTCCTGTCCCAGAGTTGACCCCGCTCCCCAGAGCATTCTCTTTGCTTCCTTCGCTCCATGGCCCGGGATCTGCTGGCTCCTTTTTCTGCCCTGCACCTGGGGCTGCTTCCGTTTGCTTTTCCATGAAATCTTAGGCCAAAAGAATCTTCCCATTCTCATTTGGCAAGCTTGGGATCATTACCATTTCAGAGCTGGAAGAGAACTCGGAGACAGCATCAAGTTCAACCCCTGCCTTTTAGAAAAAAGGATCCTGAGGTGCAGAGAAGTGAAGCAACGGGGTCCCATCAGCCAGGTAAGTTACAGCAAAGCTAGGACATCGGACACGACTGAGCGACTTCACTTTCACTTTTCAGTTTCATGCATTGGAGAAGGAAATGGCAACCCATTCCAGTGTTCTTGCCTGGAGAATCCCAGGGACTGGGGAGCCTGGTGGGCTGCCGTCTATGGGGTCACACACAGTCAGACACGACTGAAGCGACTTAGCAGCAGCAGCAGCAGCAGCAGCAGGACTTGGATCCAGGCTGCTATTACACTTTCCCAGTTCAAGGAACTCAAACATCGGATGAACGGGTGCAAAAGGTTCTAGGGTGGACATTTTTGTTTGGCTCTGTTTGTTGGATGATTTGTCTGACTCCCCAGTTTTTCCTCTGGAATATAGCCTCTCTACCTCTATCCCTGTGGTTCAAGCAAGATTCACTCAAGTCCCTAGATTCATCGGTAACTCGTAATTCTGGAGCCAGGCCAATCAGAGAATCAGACTCCTCAAGTGCAGTGATTGGCTCAGAAATGAACTCCTGACCCAATCAGAGATGTGGGGAGTCTGGAAACGATTACCGAGAAACCCGTCAGTGTGTCTCGGCAATCCTCCATGGGATTTCAATGGAAATCAAGAATTAATATATGGCTTCAGGTTACTTAAAGCCACCTTGCTATTACATGAAGCCGAAAGGGGAAGCCAAAGGTTAAAGGCAGAAAGACCTGGAGTTCTGATGACATTGTTTGAGTCTCTTAATTTCTCCCCTGCTTGAAACCCCCTTTACCTCTGACTTCTTCGGTCACATAAGATAATTTCTTCTTTTGTTTAAGCCCAGTGTGAGTGGATTATCTGTCACTAGCAACTCAGAATGCCTTAACCAATAAAATGACCTTTTATAAAGTCTCTTCAAACATTATTCAATTTATGATTGAATAGTTCTTTCCTAAAGGTCTGGTATTTCTGGAATCTCTGAAATTCAGTAACTCATTGAGCTGAGGTGAAGTGAGAAAATAAGCAGTTAAACTCTCGATATCCTGCTATAGTTCACTACTCTACATAAAAGACACCTACTCCTCATTTTACCAGTCTGATTTTTCTCATCAACCATGGAAGTGTGAATCTATTTGCCTAATTTGAAACTGACACCACCACCATTACTTTTTATGTTGCAAACTGAACTCTAGCACCAGACTTTTCTGTTTCTGTTTATAAAAACCGTAATTTCCTGTTCTTAAGAATGAAAAGAGCTAAAAGGGCTTTTAAAATGTTAATGGCTGCTTTTTAAAATAAATAAGTCTCAAGGGGTTTCTTAAGCTTCAAACCACTGTAAGCAAATGTTATGCTGAATGTAAATGAATGAGAACTTTCCAGATTAAACTTGCTTTCAAATCCTTGAGTTTATAAGTCAAAGGGAAACACGTTGATTTCTAAGAAACCCCACAGGAGGATGGATAATATTTCACTTATTTGTCTACACTACATTAGGCCATTTTTCTTGAATAATTACTTTTATTTGCATATGGAAAGTGTTTCCCCATGACCTCCCAAACTAGGAGTTTTCCTGAGTAAAATCAACAGAAGAAAGTCCGAATTAGAGAAGACAATTCATACATGACTGCTCAGATGAGATGAGCCAAAGGTTCCTAGCTGGTTTGAGGCTTTGGAGACTAAGACATGGGTTACTTAAGGACTTTACTCCTTTCATCAGTTGCCTGCTCATTTCTGTTCTCACTCCTGGTTTTGGCCACTTACTTCTTCAACTTGAATCCATGCCACTCTCTACCTTTTCACTCCTATTTACCTATATATCATCTCCCTTTCTGTATCTTGAACTTGTCAAGCTCTCTCATACCTCAGGGCCTTCGCACTAACCATTCTCACTGACCCCAAAGAGTCTTTCCACAACTCTTTGCATATTAGTCCATATGCTATTCTCAGAATGACCTCTGCTCATCCCATCTCATGTAGCCCATACCCTGTTATTGTCTCTCTTACATCACCCTGTTAACATCCTGCTGCTGCTGCTGCTAAGTCGCTACAGTCGTGTCCGACTCTGTACGACCCCAGGGATGGCAGCCCACCAGGCTCCCCATCCCTGGGATTCTCCAGGCAAGAACACCGGAGTGGGTTGCCATTTCCTTCTCCAATGCATGAAAGTGAAAAGTGAAAGTGAAGTCGCTCAGTCGTGTCCGACTCTTAGTGACCCCATGGACTGTAGCCTACCAGGCTCCTCCATCCATGGGATTTTCCAGGCAAGAGTACTGGAGTGGGGTGCCATTGCCTTCTCCGGTTAACATCCTACATAAAACAAATGAATAAAATAGTACAATGGTTATAATAGCTATGATCGCTATTATAACCATTGTACTGTTTTGTTTGTTTTACTGTCTGTGCTTTTAGAGTATAAACACCTAAAATGCAGAGATAATTTTCTTTTTAGAGTACTGGAGTGGGGTGCCATTGCCTTCTCCGGTTAACATCCTACATAAAACAAATGAATAAAATAGTACAATGGTTATAATAGCTATGATCGCTATTATAACCATTGTACTGTTTTGTTTGTTTTACTGTCTGTGCTTTTAGAGTATAAACACCTAAAATGCAGAGATAATTTTCTTTTTGTTCACTTCTGTATCTCCAAAACCTCAAATAGTGCCTGCCATGTAATGTACAAACAATAATTATTTGTGGGGTGAATGACAGGGTAAAGGAATGAAAGGTGAAATAGAACAAATATGCCTCTTTTATGTGAAGACTTCCCCTTCACCTAAAGACTTGTTTGTAGAGAGGGAAGGTTAATGTGCTTAAATACGAGCTAACATATATAGAGTAGAAGGAAGAAGACATTTCTTTAGTTATTTAGCTTCTATTAAGTTCCACTAAGTTCCATTAAGAAACATAGCACCTACCATGAACTTGTTGTGTCTCACAGCTTAATCTAAAAAGATGAATACATCACAATGAACTGTTTCCCCAATGACCATGTACTTTTCAATTATCTCTACAAGTGAGGGAAAATCTAGTATGTAGAGTTCTACTAGAATGAGTTCTATGATTTTTCCCTGAGACTTTCATTTAGGGATGAACCAGTTGTATAGGTTACCCCAGGTTTAAGGACAAATACCTACTGCCCAGAGGAAAAGTGACCCAGTAGCAATGAAAAACAGGAATGGTATCAGATTGGATATTGTCCATGATGAAGTCAATTATTTAAAAAAACATGTTAACTGACTTCTCCATCTATACGTATTTACAAAATAAATTCAGTGTAAACCACAATAGATTGTTTCATTTGACTTTCTGACAAAGGACAAGTGTAACAGTATTTCATATCCCCATTTTCTATGGGAGAAACTAACCTCTCCCAGGGTTCCAAACCAGGAATTCTGATGACTTATACCACGAGGTATAATGGAAACAGCAATGGAAACAGTGACAGACTTTATTTTCTTGGACTCCAAAATCACTGCAGATGGTGGCTGCAGCCATGAAATTGAAAGACGCTTGTTCCTTGGAAGAAAAACTATGACAAAGCTAGACAGTGTATTAAAAAGCAGACATTACTTTACCAACAAACGTCTGTATTGTCAAAGCTATGGTTTTTCCAGTAGTCATATATTGATGTTAGAGTTGGACCCTAAAGAAAGCTGAGCACCAAAGAACTGATGCTTTTGAGCTGTGATGTTGGAGAAGACTCTTGAGAGTCCCTTGGACTGCAAGGAGATCACACCAGTCAATCCTAAAGGAGATCAATCCTGAATATTCACTGGAAGAACTGATGCTAAAGCTGAAGCTCCAGTACTCTGGCCACCTGATGGGAAGAGATGATGCATTAGAAAAGACCCTGATGTTGGGAAAGATTGAAGGCAGGAGGAGAAGGGGATGACAGAGGACAAGATGGTTGGATGGCATCACCAACTCGATGGACTTGAGTTTGAGCAAGCTCTGGTAGATGGTGAAGGCCAAGGAAGCCTGGCATGCTGCAGTCCATGGGGTCGCAAAAAGTTGAACATGACTCAGTGACTGAATGATAGCAACAACAAATACCACAACATTCTCATGACTTATCCACAAGAGCTTATACCTGGGCTACCAGGTGGCTCAGTGGTAAAGAAGCCACCTGGCAAGCAGGAGACACAGGTGCCACCCCTGGGTTGGGAAGATCCACTATAGAAGGAAACCGCAGCCCAGTCCCGTACTCTTGCCTGGGAAATCCCAGGGACAGAGGAGCCTGGTGGGCTACAGTCCTCGGGGTGCAAAAAGCTGGACATGACTTAGTGACTAAATGACAAAAGCTAAGAAACCAGAATATTAATGATATCTGGAAGCCAACTGAAAAGAAAAATCTAAAAGAAAGAGATAATAAGGAGCCATTCTTTCTATTTCTAATATAATTAAAAACCTGTAACTTTTATGTGTAAAGTTTATGCTGGCTCTGGTGNCTCCAAAATCACTGCAGATGGTGGCTGCAGCCATGAAATTGAAAGACGCTTGTTCCTTGGAAGAAAAACTATGACAAAGCTAGACAGTGTATTAAAAAGCAGACATTACTTTACCAACAAACGTCTGTATTGTCAAAGCTATGGTTTTTCCAGTAGTCATATATCGATGTTAGAGTTGGACCCTAAAGAAAGCTGAGCACCAAAGAACTGATGCTTTTGAGCTGTGATGTTGGAGAAGACTCTTGAGAGTCCCTTGGACTGCAAGGAGATCACATCAGTCAATCCTAAAGGAGATCAATCCTGAATATTCACTGGAAGAACTGATGCTAAAGCTGAAGCTCCAGTACTCTGGCCACCTGATGGGAAGAGATGATGCATTAGAAAAGACCCTGATGTTGGGAAAGATTGAAGGCAGGAGGAGAAGGGGATGACAGAGGACAAGATGGTTGGATGGCATCACCAACTCGATGGACTTGAGTTTGAGCAAGCTCTGGTAGATGGTGAAGGCCAAGGAAGCCTGGCATGCTGCAGTCCATGGGGTCGCAAAAAGTTGAACATGACTCGGTGACTGAATGATAGCAACAACAAATACCACAACATTCTCATGACTTATCCACAAGAGCTTATACCTGGGCTACCAGGTGGCTCAGTGGTAAAGAAGCCACCTGGCAAGCAGGAGACACAGGTGCCACCCCTGGGTTGGGAAGATCCACTATAGAAGGAAACCGCAGCCCAGTCCCGTACTCTTGCCTGGGAAATCCCAGGGACAGAGGAGCCTGGTGGGCTACAGTCCTCGGGGTGCAAAAAGCTGGACATGACTTAGTGACTAAATGACAAAAGCTAAGAGACCAGAATATTAATGATATCTGGAAGCCAACTGAAAAGAAAAATCTAAAAGAAAGAGATAATAAGGAGCCATTCTTTCTATTTCTAATATAATTAAAAACCTGTAACTTTTATGTGTAAAGTTTATGCTGGCTCTGGTGAGTGATATAAGAACATGTAAGACAAAAATTTCCTGACCAGGGACTGACAGCCCAGTTGGTAAGATCAGGGATGCATGCAAAGTTTTATTGCAGTATAAAGCATAATTGTATACTATAGAAAGAGAGTTGAGTCATTGGCATTAAAGGAATTGGGAGGAGGTGGGAAAGAAGGGTGCTAACTCCAGGCTAGAGTAAGAAATGAAAGCATTTCATGGAGAAGATGGATACTAAACTCAGCAGTTAACTCAGACACAAAAGTTTAAGGGGTAAAGTCTCAGTATAAACACAGTGAAAGGAGGAAATTGGGTCATTCTGCAGGAAACAGACTGACTGGGTAAAAGTCTACCTTGGTGGAAAGGAACTGGGTTACAAAGGATACTAAAGCAGAATGGATAAAAAAGATGTGGTATATGTATACAATGGAATATTACGCAGCCATAAAAAGGAATGAAATTGGGTCATTTCTAGAGATGAGAATGAATTTAAAGTCTGTCATACAGAGTGAAATAAGTCACAAAGAGAAAAAGAAATATTGTATATTTACAAAGAAAGGCAATTCCAAAGAATTCTCAGGCTACAGCACAATTACACTCATCTCACAGGCTAGCAAAGTAATGCTCAGAATTCTTGAAACCAAGCTTCAATAGTACATGAACCAAGAACTTCCAGATATTCAAGCAGGATTTAGAAAAGGCAGAAGAACCAGAGATCAAATTGCCAACATCCGCTGGATCATCATAAAAGCAAGAGAGTTCCAGAAAAACATCTACATCTGCTTTATTGACCATGCCAAAGCCTTTGTGTGGATCATAACAAACTGTGGAAAATTCTTAAAGAGACAGGAATACCAAACCACCTAACCTGTCCCCTGAGAAATCTGTGTGCAAGTCAAGAAGCAATAGTTAGAACCAGACATGGAACAACAGGCTGGTTCCAAATTGGGAAAGGAATACATGAAGGCTGAATATTTTTATCCTGCTTATTTAACTTATATGCAGAGTACATCATGCAAAATACTGGGCTAGATGAAACACAAGCTGGAATCAAGATTGCTGGGAGAAATATCCATAAGCTCAGACATGCAGATGGCACCACTCTAATGGAGAAAGTGAAAAAGAACTAAAGAGCCTCTTGATGAAGTTGAAAGAGGAGAGTGAAAAAGCTGGTTTACAATTCAACTTTCAAAAAACAAAGATCATGGCATCCTGTCCTATCACTTCATGGCAAATAGATAAGGAAACAATGGAATCAGTGACAGACTTTATTTTTTCTAAAATCACTGCAGATGGTGACTGCAGCCATGAAATTAAAAGATGCTTGTTCCTTGGAAGAAAAACTATGATCAACCTAGATAGCATATTAAAAAGCAGAGACATTACTTTGCCAACAAAGATCTGTCTAGTCAAAGCTATGGTTTTTCCAGTAGTCATGTATGGATGTGAGAGGTGAACTATAAAGAAAGCTGAGCTTAAAGAATTGATGCTTTTGAACTGTGGTGTTGGAGAAGACTCTTGAGAGTCCTTTGGACTCTCAAACCAGTCAGTTCTAAAGGAAATCCTTTCTGAATATTCATTGGAAGGACTGATGCTGAAGCTAAAACTCCAATACTTTGGCCACCTGATGTGAAGAACTGACTCCTTTGAAAAGACCCTGATGCTGGGAAAGATTGAAGGTGGGAGGAGAAGGGGATGACAGAGGATGAGATGTTTGGATGGCATCACCGACTCAATGGACATGAGTTTGAGCAAGTTCTGGGTGGTGGACAGGGAAGCCTGGCATGCTGCAGTCCGAGGGGTCACAAAGAGTTGGACACGACTGAGAAACTTGACTGAACTGAAATGAACAGAGGTCAAGGTCTCCAGAGGTGAGCTTAGAGACAAATGTGCACACAGCAGGGGAAGGAGAAAGTGAGAAAAAGAAAAAGACATTGACAAAAAAATGAAGGAAGGAAAGAAGAGTGGTGGAGAAAAGGAAGAGATGTTCATGATGGAGGGTGAAGCTGATTTTTAAAAACCACTATCTGTCTTCAAAGACACCATGTTTTCTAAACCAAAACACTGAGACAAGTGATAGAACTTTTTTAGGAAATTCTGAATAAGCAGCTACAGTGTTCACAGATCATGTATCGTAAATGCGGAGTCTACAAGACATATAATTTTAGGCTAAAACCTGGTGGAGCTTCTGTTGTTGCTATTGTTGTTTTAATAAATATGTGCATTCTTCAAGCAACTATACATCTTAAGCATATCTTCCAAGAAATCACACTGTTCTTGGAGACATTCACTTGATATTTGGGCATTAAAGGAATGTGAAGTGGAGGGTAGAGGAACCAGAAATGGGGAATACGATTAAGGTCACCTAATTTGAGAAAATGGAGAGCTGACCATGGGAGGTGGACCTGGGAAGTGTGTGCTGGGGATGAGGAGCTTGGTTAACAGGAAAAGCGAAATGATTACCAAGGGCCTCATAGGATACGTGCTGGGTGAACTTGCGCAAGATCACGTGTGAACTGGTAAGTCCAGTCTGAGTGTTAGTATTTGAGGAATTCATTCCTTTCTGCTTATTCCCACCACCATCATCTTGTTCAACTCACGATCAGCTCTTGCCAGGATTTTACAGCTTCCCGGCAAACAATGTCCTTGACTCCAATTCTGTCCTTCTTCAATCTAGTCTCTATTCTTCACCCAGAGTGAAACTGTCAAACCAGAAATCTGATCCATTCACTGTCCTTCTGAAACACTTGAAGGATAAAATGTCCTCCTGACCAAAAGGTCAGACTTCTTGGCATTAGCTATTAGTGGTCCCATCACCCAATATATTACCCAGCCATAAAATGCATCGTTTTTTGAGAGTGAGAGTCTATTAAAATTAATCTGGGAAAGCAGGCATGAGCCAGGATGCCCCAGATAATTGTCACATGCAATTACCATAGAGCCTTTCATGACCTATTCTTTTTTTAAAAAATCTTTATTGTTTTTATCTATTTATGTATTTGGCTGCACCAGGTCTTCACTGTGGCACAAAAACTATGGCTGTGGCATGAGATCTAGTTCCGCAGTCATTGAGAACTCTTATTAACTGTGGCATGTGAAATCTAGTTCCCCAATCAGGGATCAAATCCGAGCCCCCTGCATTGGGAGCACAGAGTCCTAGCCACTTGACCACCAGGGAAGTCCCTCGTGACACACTCTTAACTCTCTCCAGTCTTACCCTTCACCAATTTCCTCATGTCCTTCTGTACTCCTGCTGCATTAAGCTACTGGAAACCTGTCCATCGTGTTCTTTTCTCTCCTGGGGTCTTGGCACACACTTTTCCCTCATCTCATTCCTCTTTCCCAAATTTTTTTTCCCTTTTTTTTTTTTAATTGCAACTGCCCTTTAAAACTGAGGTGAGAATTTACTTCCCCTTAGCAATTTTTCTCAACTCCTCAATTCTGGATTCAGTGCTATTTTTTGAGTTCCTTTCCCCCCCTTTGCATGCCCCCAACATTCCATTTAATAGAACACAACATAATTGCCCATTCTATTGTACATCTTCTCTAATTGGATGCCCTTTTAGAATGTGATTGTAATTATGCACCTGGCATATCCTTCTATTACTAATACATAGTAGCTGTTCATTCAGGGAGATTTAATAACCATACCTTGAATGGACAGATAGGTGGGTGGATAAATGAAAGGATGAATAAATAAGAGTTGTTTTCCAAACTTATAAATCTCTAGCCTGACTCAGTCTTTGTGTTCTTCAAGACAGTGCTTTCCTAGTATGGCTGCGCATCACTGAATTGGGACATCAAATACTGGAGCAAAAGGATCTGTGTTTTTTAGCAAGATTGTTGGGTAATTCTTACGCAACCTTAATCCACTTGGTCTGGATTGAAGAAACTACATCTCTGCAAAGGTCAGGTCATCTTATAGATTTTATTCATTCCTAAACACTCTGTCTTGATCAATGGAAATTTTAACCTTTTATTTGAAAATTAGAAGGAATTCACCTTGAAGTTGTTGTTACGTTGCAACAGCTGGAGTCTCAGAATCCTTCATAGTTTTCCTAGAAGAGTTCAGTACACTCAGTTGATACAAAATGCACAAAGTTAGGTCTATCCAGCTATGTATCCTAGGATTCTCACTCTGAATATTCAACTCTTCAATCTGGAGCTAGATCCTACTGGCTCACTCTTAAGGTTAATATTTTTAAGATAAGAAGGAGTCTTTAGAATAAGATGTTAAGAGGGGAAAGAAGGCAAAAATTCTCCTTGAATACATTTGATGAATTTTCTGTTTTTAATCGCCATATTTCCTATCTTTAGCATTTGAAAAATATTGACTGTACTAAAAAGTTTTAAATTTATGGCAGGTTACTAGGGATTTTTCAGTGTAGCCTGGTCCAACTATTCCCTTTGAAGTAGTGCCTATAATATAGTGCGCTTCACCAAAGAAGAGAAAAGAAAAATAGCCTGTCTCCTTGAGAACAAGAACAAACAGCTTCAAACATGAATTGAAAGCCTACTTTCTGAGCAGAGGTACTGAGCCGTACAGAGCAAGTGACCAGCAAATCCATGACCTTGCTCCCTCTCGCATTCAACTGCAGCTGGGAGACAAGATGGGGCCAAGACCTCTCCGCTGACTCCTCAGAATCCTTAGTCTCTGGTCTATCAACCTGTAGATAAGAAATCTCAAAATAAAGGGAGAGCGGTTGGAGCTCTTACTGAAGGCAGGAAAATGAAGGTCAGAGGACAGACGGCACCACTTCTCTGGCTGCCAGCTTGTTGTAAGTGTTGGACGAAACACCCGAGTTCTGGGCTCAGTATTTTATCCCTTCATAAAAATAAGCCTTACAAGACTTGCCCAACACGCCAGGCCTAATTACCAGAATCCAATGCCATAAAATGCTTTGCATTCCTTGGTGAAAGCTGCTATATCAAAGGTCAGGATACCAGCCTGGACTTGTTTTGTTCTTGGGATTCAAATTCTGAGATTAAAAACTTGACGTGATTATTTAACAACCACAAAAAATCAAAAAACCCTCAGAGACTACAGATAGAGAAATAATCATCTAAGTCTTTGATGAGTTCACCCATAGGCACTTGGGTGTATCATGAGTAAGGATAAGGGCAGTCTTCATATCTCCATGTAGAAGGAAATTGATCATCTATAAATCAAAAGGGTCTCTCAGTAGGGTGTAAATTAGAGGGCAATTGAAATATGAGAAGCTATACATCAGAAGAAGCAGCATGAATAAAATTTAGAAAAAGCAGATGAATGCATTTAAGTGGAAAATCTAGGCTAGAAAAGGGAAAAACTCTGATGTAGAGAATCTGAAAGAGATTCTAGGTATTTGAAGATGTCAGACAAAAGAATCTTTAATTCATCAGTCTAATTAAAAAGATTTATTAAACCCTTTTTTCTTTTTAAGTAATTTTAGATTTACAGAGTACTTTCAAAAATAATAGAGCAAGGTCTCATATACCTGTCACCCAGGTTCCTCAAATGCCAACTTCTTTCATACCAACAGTACAATTATTGAAACCAGGAAATCAACATTGATACTGTACTATTAACTGACATACATAATTTATTTAAATGTCTCTGGTTGTCCCACTGTGTCCTTTTTCTACTGGAGGATCCAGTTTAGGATCCCATATTGAATTTCACTGTTGACTTCTCTAATCAATGGCAGTTCAGAGTCTTTCTTTCCCTTCACTACCTTGTCATCTTCAAAGAGTACTGGTCATTTATTTTGTAGAATACCTTTCAACTTGAATTTGTCTGATATTTCCTCATGTTAGACATAAGAGATGGAGAGTATTCATTTTGGGCAAGGATGACACAAAAGTGATGCTGGTTCCTTCTCAGTGCATCGGTGGGGCACATCATATTGATATGTCTGATTACTGATGATATATAACCATTGATGGATTGGTTACCCTGGTGTCTTTCAGGATTGTAAAGCACTCTATTTCCCATTGTAATTAATGAAGAGGTTATGAAGAAAGACTGTGAGATAACACAAATATCCTTTTCCTTAAAAAAAAAAAAAAGCTATGTTTTTAGATAAGTTTTAGGTTCACAACATTGTGGAGAAGGTGTAGAGATTTCCCGTATATGCCCTGCCCGGCATACGCCTAGTCTCCCCCCTTGTCAGCATCCCCTACCTGAGTGGTACATTTGTTGCAGTCAATGAACATACATTGAAATATCTTAATCACTCAGAATTCATTAGGTTTCTTTCTTGGGGGTTTGGACAAATGTATAACGACATGTGTCTAACATTATAGTACTATGCAGACTTATGTCACTGCCCTAAAAACCCACCATGCTCTCCTATTCACCCCTCCTCCACTTAACCCCTGACACCACTGATCTTTATACTGTCTCCTCAGTTTTGCCTTTTGCAGAGTGTAGTTGGAATCACATATTATGCAACTTTTTCAGGTTGACTTCTTTCACTTATTAATATGCATCTAATGTTCCTCCATGTCTTTTCACGGCCTGAGAGCTTATTTCTTAGTATCTAATAATAGTACCTTTGTCTTGGTGTACCACACATTATTTATCTATTCACCTACTGAAGAACATCTTGGCTGCTTCCAAGTTTGGGCAATTGTGAATAAAATTGCCATAAAATTCAGCATATACACTTTTGTGTGGACATGAGTTTTCAGTGTTTTGGGGTAAATACCAAGGAGGGTACTTTCTGGATCACACAGTAAGAGTATGTTTAGTTTTGTCAGAAACTGTAGGACTATCTTCCAAAGTGGCTCTACCATTTCGCTTTCTTACCAGCAATGGATAAGAAGTTCTGTTGCTCAGCACCCTCATCATCATTTGATGGTATTAGTGTTCCAGATTTGAAGCATTTTAGTAGATACATGATATCTTGTTGTTGTTTTAACTTGCATTTTCCTGATGCCATATTGCTCCTGTTGTGGAGCAGCTTTTCACACAAATATATTTTTAAAGGATACACTATTTTTATTAGTTAATATGTTCACACACCTCTATAAATTCCCCACATGTTTTTAGCTGCATATTCTTTTAAAAAATCTTGTTATTTTATGTTGGAGTTTATTTTGTGTTTAGCTGATTAACAACGTTGTGATAGTTTCAGGTGGATAGCAAAGAGACTCACCCATGGATATACATGTATCCATTCTCCCCCAACATACAAATATCTTTTTCATTATATACTTTTGCCTACTAATTTTAGCATTTATCAAGGATTCTTATCTGTACAATTATTGCTATTACTTTTGTCTAGTGATAATTCTTTTATTTTCTTGATTTTGTCTGTGTTTAATAATTGGTGTCATACTCTGAAAGAAAAGAATAATATTATTTCAGTGAAGCTTACTGAAAAGATTTTCTGAGACAATAAACTTGTGCTCTGCAGCAAGGGCCTTATTCTAGCCTCACAGTAAGAAGTTTCAGATTCTTATTTGAGTTCTTTTCACCAAAGATGGAATTTTTGAGCTCTCCTAATACTTAGTATAAATAGAAATCACTATGCCCATTGAAAAGCTAAATGGAATTTTCATTTAAATGGGCACATGGCACACTGTCTGAAATAGCAACTTGAGGGTAAAATTTAAATTCTCATAATTTTAGGCCCTTATTTATTTAATTTAGCAGTTAGTCTTGAATTCTCTAGTCAGTTCTAGGTACTATACAAGGCACTGGAGATGCAGTTAAGACTAATACAGGCTTTCCCTGAAACTTCATGGAGTTTTAAGTCTAGCAGAAAAGCTAGTGTATATAGTTAATTGAAATTGGAATGAATTCGTAAACAGAGCTGAGAAGAACACTCTGTGCTGTTTTTGTTCAGCTGCTAAAGCATGTCCAGCTGTAACTCCATGGTGTGCAGCATATCAGGCGTCCCTGTCCTTCACTATCTCCCAGATTTTGTTCAGACTCATATCCAGTGAGTCAGTGATGCCATTCAACCCTCTTATCCTCTGCCACCTTCTTCTCCTCCTACCCTCAATCTTTCCTAGCATCAGGGTTTTTTTCCAGTGAGTCAGCTCTTCACGTCAGGTGGTCAAAGTAATGGAGCTTCAGCTTCAGCATCAGTCCTTCCAGTGAATATTCAGGGTTGATTCCCCTTAGCAGTGACTGTTTTGATCTTGAGAGTCCAGGGTACTCTCAAGAGTCTTCTCCAGCACCACAATTCAAACACTCTAGATCAATTAAAAATACCTAACCTACTCTGGATTGGGTTATACTGGTGTCTCAGGCAAGAAAGATTTGAAAGAGCTGAAAGGATGCTAGTGTATAAAGATAAATCAGATGTCAGGAACTGAAAAATCCTGAAACAGAAAACCTTACAAGCCACTTAGGTCATACTAGAACTGTCCACAAAGCAATGGAAAGTCACCTCAGGGCTTTTAACAGGGTAAAAACACATACATATTTGTGATTTCTAGAGACAACAGTGGCAGGCTGTGTACAGACTGGATTACAACTGGGGCAACAGAGAGTGTGAATAGAATATTTGGGAAATCGTCAAGGCAGGAGAGGCAAAAGATGAAAGCATTTTATTTATTTAATTTTCTGTTTGCACTAGGTCTTTGTTGCAGTGCTCAGCCTCTTTGCTGCTGTGTACAGGCTTCCTCTAGTTGCCACATGTGGGCTTAGTTGCCCCATAGCGTGTGGGATATTAGTTCCCTAACCAGGGATCGAACCCATGTTCTCTGCCTAGAAAGGCAAATTCTTATCTCTGGACCAGCAAGGAAGTCCTGAGATGAAAGTATTTTAGATTTGAATAATTGTAGTAAAAATGGAGAGAAGAGATTGGAGAGATACTAAAAGGTAGAATCCATCTGGACTTGGCAATTGATTGGATGTGAAAGATGCCAGAGAGAGATGTGTAAAAGACCCTTTCCACAATTCCGGCTTGAGCAACTGAGAACACGCTGGAACATTCTCTGAGACACAGCCAGCAGAGAAGGACATTTTGCCAAGGGAGCGTGTGATTTTAATTTCATTCATAAACAATTTGGGAAAAACAAGTGTAAGTGTTAAACGTGGGGTCGGATATATGTGTCTGCAGATCAGGAAAAAGTTGATGCTGGAGATGTGAATTATTATCAACATATAGGTTCTGGGACCTTCTTGGTGATCCAGTGGTTAAGAATCCACCTTCCAGTGCAGGGAACTAGGCACATTCTTGGTCAGGGAACTGTGATCCCGCAGGCCTTGAAGCACTAAACCCTTGGAGCGCTAAGCCACACCCCTGAGCCCTCTGGCACAAAGAATCTGCAGGCCAGAACAGAAGACCTTGTATCCCACAACAAAAGATCCTGATGCAGCCACATAAGTAAATAAATAAAACATTAAAAACAATTAAACGTGTAGGTTCTGTTTCTCAGTATGGAACGCGTGAGGTTGCCTATCAGGAGAGGGTAGGTAGGAAAGAAGCAGCAGCATCTGCTCCCTGAGGGCGGGTCTCCTGGCAGTGTTAGGGGAGGGTGGGCCTCAATGGAGAATGAAGACAGCGAGCAGCAGGAACAGAAACCAGAGAAGGTGATGTCATGAGGAAGAGAGTCCCCCCTCACTCCCACCAGGGTAGTTTTCTTTCCCCAGCTGTCTACTCTCATTTCTGTTTCTTTATATTCTGTAATGAAGCTGAATGAGCACTTCTGCCCAGGCTTCATCAAAAATGGGTTTCCAGCAGCCTTCTATAAATTTAGCATCTCCCTCATGTCCAGTTATTGATTACTGTGCAAAAGCTTTTTAAGTTTGATTAGGTCCCATTTGTTTATTATTGCTTTTATTTGCATTAATCCAGGAGGTGGTTCAGAGAGAATCTAGCTACAATGTACGTCACAGAGTGTCCTGCCTATGTTTTCCTTTCAGAGGTTTATAGTTTCTGGCCTTATGTTTAAGTCTTTAACTCATTTTGAGTTTATTTTTGTGTATGATGTTAGGAAGTGTTCTAATTTCCTTCTTTTACATGCAGCTGTCCAGTTTTCCCAGCACCACTATCACAGAGGCTGTCTTTTCTCCACTGTGTATTCTTGCCTCCTTTTTCAAAGATAAGGTGACCATAGGCGCACGGCTTTATCTTTAAGCTTTCTATCTGCTCCATTGGTCTGTATTTCTGTTTTTGACTGCTATATAGCAAACCACCCCAAAACGTACTGACATCCCTTGACAACTCACTCTCATGGCTCTGATTGACTTGTCTGAGCTAGATGCTTCTTGCTGACAGTCTCTTATGCAGATGCTGTCAGATGTCTGTGGAGGCTGAAATCATCTGGAGGCTTAACTGGGATGAACAGACAATTTGGGTCACTTCCATAATTGTCAGTGTCTGCTGTCTGTTGGCTGGGAGGACAGCTGTAAACAGTTCTCCATCGACAGCTGGTGAGATGCTGGGCTTTTCCTAGACGGTATTGGGGTGACACTGGTGCCACTGGGGTGAGAGCGGTAGGAAGACATTCCCTGGTTGTGATCCTCCATTGTTAACATCCCCTGTGGGTGTCCACCTGGTGATCTCTGTGGACAAGCTCCAGCTCCACCCCCAGACCACACACTCCTCACCAAGGTCTCTTCTGAGTGTTCCAGCTCCCTCCAACACCATCCAGCACCTGTTTGCTACTTACAGGCTCCATGTTTCGGTAGTGATTTCAACCTTTTTGAAAAGGTCTAAACCTCAGCAGTAGGGAAAGGGACCCTCTCCTGGCCCTAAACTCCTTCTCTTAGCCTCCAGGTGCTTGCCTGCACCTACTATTCCTGGGACTCTTGAAAATCCTCCTTCCCCTCTTTAAGTGGCTAACCACCTATGGGCTGGTGGTGTTACTTTAGTTACTAAGTCATGACAGACTCTTTGAGACCCTATGGACTGTAGCCCACCAGGCTCCTCTGTTCGTGGGATTCTCCAGGCAAGAATACTGGAGTGGGTTACCATGCCCTCCTCCAGGGGATCTTCCTGACCCAGGGATCGACCCCACAGACCTGCATCTCTTGCACTGCAAGTGAATTCTTTAACTTCTGAGCCACTAGAGAAGCCCAACCACCTCTACTTGATAATAATTATTATATATGATATATATATATAATATAGTACCTTTTCTCTGATCAGATAACTGGGTGTGGTTTCTGTCTCCTGACTAGACTAATTGACTTCCCTCTGCACATGGTGAGGCCCAAACTTCTCACAAGATGAATTTCTAGAGAGAGTGACTCAGGACTCATTACTCATTTATTTTGTCTTCCCTATATAAGTTTGCACTTTAGTTATCTCAACTAGGATGACAGTTTAAAACTCCATCCAGGGAATTCCTTGATGGTCCAATGGTTAAGACTCCATGCTTTCACCATTAAGAGCCCCAGTTCAGTCCCTGGTTGGGGAACTAAGATCCCACAAGCCACAAAGTGCAGCCAAAAAAAAAAAAAAAGAAATGCTATTCCTATACTCACATAAACATGGTCCCCAAATTGCACCCCCAATTCATGCCCTACTGAGCTTCAACTCAGATATCCAGCTATGTAGATATCATATCCATCTAACAGATTTTTCAAACAAAGATCTTAATTTCCCATATCCCCAAACAGACAAATTATTTAAAGAATCCATCACCAGTTGTTGAAGCAAAAAGAAGAGGTCATTCCTCATTGTTTTCTTTTCCTTCATCTCTCTGTCCCCTAATTTCAACTCATAAACTGGTTGGTTCTATTTTTCCTTCAAAATACATTGCAAAGCTGGCCTTATTTCAGCTTCCACCACCTTAATCTAAATGATAATCACCCCTCATCCTACCTCCCAGTACTCTGACCACCTCTAATGTTTTCTGTAATATATCAGTCAGAATAAACATTCTGTTCAGTTCAGTTCAGTTCAGTCACTCAGTTGTGTCTGACTCTTTCCACCCCATGAATCGCAACACATCAGACCTCCCTGTCCATCACCAACTCCCAGAGTTCACCCAAACTCATTTCCATCAAGTTGGTGATGCCATCCATCCATCTCATCCTCTGCCGTCCGCTTCTCTTCCTGCCCCCAATCCTTCCCAGCATGAAAGTCTTTTCCAATGAGTCAACTCTTCGCATGAGGTGGCCAAAGTACTAGAGTTTCAGCTTCAGCCTCAGTCCTTCCAATGAACACCCAGGACTGATCTCCTTTAGGATGGACTGGTTGGATCTTCTTGCAGTCCAAAGGACTCTCAAGAGTCTTCTCCAACACCACAGTTCAAAAGCATCAATTTTTGGTGCTTGGCTTTCTTCAAAGTCTAACTCTCACATCCATACATGACCACTGGAAAAACCATAGCCTTGACTAGATGGACCTTTGTTGGCAAAGTAATGTCTCTGCTTTTGAAAATGCTATCTAGGTTGGTCATAACTTTCCTTCCAAGGAGTAAGCGTCTTTTAATTTCATGGCTGCAGTCACCATCTGCAGTGATTTTGGAGCCCCCAAAAATAAAGTCTGACACTGTTTCCACTGTTTCCCCATCTATTTCCCATGAAGTGATGGGACCAGATCTTAGTTTTCTGAATGTTGAGTTTTAAGCCAACTTTTTCACTCTCCTCTTTCATTTTCATCAAGAGGCTTTTTAGTTCCTCTTCACTTTCTGCCATAAGGGTGGTGTCATCTGCATATCTGAGGCATTGATATTTCTCCCGGCAATCTTGATTCCAGCTGTGCTTCTTCCAGCTCAGTATTTCTCATGATGTACTCTGCATAGAAGTTAAATAAACAGGATGACAATATGCAGCCTTGACGTACTCCTTTTCCTATTTGGAACCAGTCTGTTGTTCCATGTCCAGATCACCATCTGCAGTGATTTTGGAGCCCCAAAAAATAAAGTCTGACACTGTTTCCACTGTCTCCCCATCAGCATCAGTCCTTCCAATGAATATTCAGGACTGATACAGATACAGTGGAAACACACTTCACTGCACGTGGCCGCAGGACGGTGAAGCACAGCGGCTTTAACAACTGCACCGTCCCCTGCTCTTCCCTGACCAGGAGGAAAGCTGGGAGCTGGGTGGGGCTCCATGGGAGCCAGCCAGGCCCGGGCTGGGGGCCTGGGCAGGACGGTCAGGTGAGAAGCAGGACCCAACTCCACAGCGGCAGCACAGCGCGCCCTGGCCTCGGGGAGGGGACCGCACACCTGGCTTAACCCCGGTTCCCTCTGCCTGTCCTGGCAGCCCTCTCTCCTCTGCCCATTGGACCCCGGGGCGGCCCACCCCCGCCTCCGACTCAGTGCGCCCCGCACCCAGCATCTCCTCCCAGGCCTCTCACCCAGAGCCCCTGACTCCGCTACCTGCTCTCTCCGCATCTCCCCTGCAGGGAAAGCCCACTTGCCAACCAGAGCCCCAAGCCAGCTTCTAAACCACCCTTGGCTCCCCAGCCCCACACCCAGCGGTCAGCAGGTCCTGTCCATCCATGCCTCCATCCATGCCTTATGCGTCCCCTTCAGCCAAGCCCAGTAATCGGCAGAAATCCTTCAGCCAGCCCAGGGCAGCAGCCTCGGGGGTCCCGCTTTGACCCCCGCCCACCTCCCTTCTCCACAGGGAGGCAGAGCTCTCCAAATGCACCCAGACCTGGTCACCTCCCGTCCCCCAAGCCTGGCCTCCCCATCACAAGAACAGACTCTAAAAGCACCTCCGCGGTGGGCACAGTCCTGCCAGCTCCCGCCTCTGCGGTCCATCTCCAGTCCCCACTCCCTCTGCCTGCGCCCAACGTCTCTACCCACCCTCGCGCACAAAGTCACCACCGGATGCTGTCTCCCACCCCATGAGCCCCTCAGGGGGCTTGCCTGGCCGCCTCCTCCCAAAGGCCCTCCCCAGAGCATCCTGGCCCTTACCCCCCCAGCAACCACCACAGGCAACGTTTGCCCAGCTTTTCATTCGCTTATTTTTTGTCCCTGCTCTAGGCTGAACAACAGTCCAAAAGACGTCCACGCCCTAACCGTCCCTGCCAGCATTACTTCATATGGAACTGGGGTCAAGGGAAGGATCTTGCCGTGGGGAGACCATTCTGGACTCTCCAGGTGGCCCTTGATGCAGTCTCAAGTGTCCCTGAAGGAGGGACCCAGGGGAGATTTGCAGCCACAGGGGGAAAGGGGAGGTGAAGACGGAGCAGAGAGCGTGAGGATGCGGGCCTCGGAGACGATGCGGCTACAAGCTGTGGAGCTCAGGCGGCCAACTGCCAGCAACTGAAAGCCAGCAAGGACCCTGGAGCCCCCGGGGGGAGGCCGGCATTGCTCCTGGCAAGTTAGTCTGAGCGGCGGGAACAGGGCATGGCTGCTGCTCCCGGGAGCAGGGAGACTGTGGGCTGGGATGCTCGGGGCCCCCGGAGCTGTGTCACGGCCGCTCTCACTAAGCGGCCAGGGAGCTGTCAGGCTGGGAGCCGGCTCCCAGTCCGGGGTTCAGGGAAGAGTCTGAGGACGCCACAGACGTGTGGCTGCTGCTGTGGCCTGGAGCAAGCACCTGGCGGAGACCTTCAGGAAGCAGGGAGACAGGAGGACCACAGAGGGCCCGGTGGGGGCCACGGGGAGCGGGCGGCGGGTCCAGAGGGAGGGCGGCCTCCAGGGGAGGGAGGGGCACCAACCACGCTGGGGTGCCCCTGACGTCTCCACGTGAGATGAAGGCCCTCGTTCACAGCTGGGTTTGGGGGCCCGAGCTGGGGGCCAGGAGAGACCAGGAGAGCTGTGGACACGGGGAGTGAAGAGCCTGTTTCTGTGAAGGGGGCCGAGAGGGGGGGTGATGCAGGAGGGAAGAAAGGGAGAGGGCGCCCTTAGTAAGCGGGATCACACGAACGCCCTTCAGTGCCCGTGGGAGTGGCGGGGGGAAGGGCGGGGCTGGAGGCAGACCGTCCCGGGACAGAGCAGGCCTCACCCCGGACGTGGACCTCCAGGTGGGAGCTCCACGTGCAGTGCAGGCTGTGTGAGGAGGGGACCACGCCAGTGAGAGCAGCTGGGAGAGTCTGAGCTGGAGAGGGGCTGAGGCAGGACCCCTGGGAGTGTGGGGAGGTCACGAATTCACGAGAACCTTCTGAGCGGCCCCAGGCGCCGTCCCGGAGCAGGCAGGATGGGGACAGCCAGGGGGTGTGAGGCCGAGAGTGGCTCCAAGGATGGTTCCCGGAGGCCCAGCTTGGCAGAGGGGAGGGGAGGCACGGGTGCGGGGCGTAGCTGGGGCTGCAGCCAAGGGGGTGGGCATCTTAGTGCCACCGGCTCCTGGATGGTCAGCGGCAGAGTGACCGTCAGCTCCCACAAGGCCTGGGGCTTCCTGAGAAGCCGTATAAGCCCCAGGACAGGGAGGCCTGGCGTGCTGCGATTCATGGGGTCGCAAAGAGTCAGACACGACTGAGCGACTGAACTGAACTGAACTGAGTTAAAATCACCCATCCATTCCATTTTAGTTTGTTGATTCCTAGAATGTCGAAGTTCACTCTTGCCATCTCCTGTTTGACCACTTCCAATCTGCTTTGATTCATGGACGTAACATTCCGGGTTCTTATGCAATGTTGCGCTTTACAGCATGGGACCTCCTTGCTTCTACCACCAGTCACTTCTACAACAGGTTATGTTTTTGCTTTGGCTCCATCCCTTCATTCTTTATATATGTTTATAAAATAAACTTTATAAAACCTAAATCAGATCATAGCACACCCTGACTACAACCCCTCTGGGATTTTCTATTGTAATTAGAATGATTTAGAATTCCTTAACCCAGGCTTCAAGAACCCAAGCCATCTTCTAGCTCTTCTTTTAACCTATCTGATGCTTCTTTGCAGCTTCCCTCATGACTCAGCAGTAAAGAATCAGCCTGCAATGCAGGAGCTGCAGGAGATGCGGATTCCATTCCTGGATCAAAAGAGCCCCTGGAGGAGGGCATGACAACCACTGCAGTGTTATTCTTTCCTGGAGAATCCCATGGACAGAGGAGCCTGGTGGGCTGCAGTCCGTGGGGTCTCAAGGAGTCGGACACAACTGAAGGGACTTAGTACGCATGTGTGCACAATGTTTCTCACTCACACAGCCTCACGCACAGCACCCCTCTTTTAAATTCTTAGAACATCTAACGTTCTTTCTTGCCTCTGGCTTTCCAGGGTTTACTCCCTGCCTGTGTTGCTCTCTCTTCCATTGCACATGGTTCAGGTCTCCTCCAGGATTTGCTCCCCCCAACCCCCTAACATACGCTTTCATTGTACTCCGTGTTATCTTCCTTAGCAAAATTAATCACAGTTTTCAACTAATTCATTTTTAAATTAGTTCTTATTGCAGTATAAAATGTTATGTTAGCTTTACAATGTTATGTTACTGTAACTTTGTAGAAACTGCACAGTTTCTATGAAACTGCACAAAGTTTCTATTGCGGAGCAAAACTAATCAGCTACACATATACATATATCCCTGCTTGTTTAGATTTCCTTCCCATTTAGGTCTCCACAGTGCACTGGGTAGAGTTCCCTGTACTATACAGTATGTTCTTATTTTCAAAGCAGAAGTAGAGACACAAATGTAAAAGAACAAATGTATGGATACCAAACAGGAAAGGTGGGGGATGGGAGGAAGTGGGAGATCGAGACGGATACATCTATGCTATTGATACTATGTATAAAATAGATAACTAATGAGAATATACTTGTAACACAATTCATTTTTGAGAATCTACTTCTTCCTTTATGGCAAAGTGGTAAAGAGTCTGCCTGCCAATGAAGGAGATGAGGGTTTGATCCCTGGGTTAAGAAAATGAACTGGCGAAGGAAAGGGCAACCCACTACAGTATTTTTTGCCTGGAAAATTCCATGGACGGCAAAGCTTGGCAGGCTGTAGTCCATGGGGTGGCAAAGAGTCAGACATGGCTGAATGGCTGAGCACTCGTGTAAGCACCGTTTATCAATTCCACAAATATTTTCTAAGTTCTTATCTGGGCACCAGAATACAGCACTCAGTGCCTTGCCCTCTTGGAGGCTGCATTTGATAGTCAACCAGTATCAGAGTGTAATAAGGAAAATCCTTTTTTTTTTTTTTTTTGGTGTTGTTGTTCTATTACATTTTTAAAACTTACTTATTCTTAATTGGAGGATAACTGCTGAATTGGTAAAAACAAATAGCTGGGTCTAAATCTGGAGGGGGAATGTCCATCTTGCTTATACTGCTAAGACCCTTTGGTAAGTTTCTAAGATGTCAACCTTGAGCAATGATTGCAGGGGCTCTGTTAGGGAGGGAATCGTCCATGTGAAGAGACCGAACTTTTGTCAGCATACTTACGTTGTCTATCCTGCTTTTACTGTATAAGGTGCCAGTGTTATTTACCTGTTTTATTTAGTCATTCTTCCTATGGATTCATATAGGTGTCTCCACCTGAAACTTCCGTTCAAATCTGCTTTGAATAGCAGCCAGATTTCATAGAATATCGTGAATCTCTTTTATCACAGGCTCATAGAGAATGGACACTGAGATGGGGAGAAACAGGTACCTGAGCTTCCATAATGTTGAACCTAAACCCACAGAAGGCTCCAGAGAATACATGAGAAATTCAGTAAGAGTGGACACACCATGAGCAGAAGACACCCTGGGGTCACATATGAAATAGTCACATCTTTTACAACCAGATGGAAGAACAGAACGTTCTAATTTTTTAAGCCGTTCACCACAAATTACCTGTTTACAGAGTTGATGATATAAAAAATTCTACCCCAAAAGACCAAAAACTCACACTGAATCTTAGAGTCTTAGAATCATTACACCAGAGGGCATTGTGGATGGTAGATATTCAAAAATCAAGACCATGAATTCCCTACTTAACATCCCTGCCAGTGCTGCCTTCTAAACCATGTTATATACCTGTAGTGCCAAAACACTCATTTTTTTTTTTCATCTAAAGATACTTTAGGCTGTTAAAAAGCTTTTACTTGTGAAATTCAAGATTTTACTCGTGAATATTTTAACATATTAGTCTCTAATATAAAACTTTCTGACATCAGTCATCAGTAATGCAAAGCAAAATGTCTCAAGGCTTCATCTAGTACACTTGCAAAGTTCAGTTTTCCTCCAACGTTCCAGGGGATGCTTTGTGGACCCAGTAGTCGACCCCTCCTGTTCTGGATTCTCCATCACAGAGAATGGACCCCCCAGGTTCTTTTCTCTTATTCTCAGAGGCAGTGTCCCCTTGTCAGCTATGATTGTGCCTCAGGTTCTGGTGGTCTTGCCAAAACCCACAGAAGGCTCCAGAGAATACATGAGAAATTCAGTAAGAGTGGACACACCATGAGCAGAAGACACCCTGGGGTCACATATGAAATAGTCACATCTTTTACAACCAGATGGAAGAACAGAACGTTCTAATTTTTTAAGCCGTTCACCACAAATTACCTGTTTACAGAGTTGATGATATAAAAAATTCTACCCCAAAAGACCAAAAACTCACACTGAATCTTAGAGTCTTAGAATCATTACACCAGAGGGCATTGTGGATGGTAGATATTCAAAAATCAAGACCATGAATTCCCTACTTAACATCCCTGCCAGTGCTGCCTTCTAAACCATGTTATATACCTGTAGTGCCAAAACACTCATTTTTTTTTTTCATCTAAAGATACTTTAGGCTGTTAAAAAGCTTTTACTTGTGAAATTCAAGATTTTACTCGTGAATATTTTAACATATTAGTCTCTAATATAAAACTTTCTGACATCAGTCATCAGTAATGCAAAGCAAAATGTCTCAAGGCTTCATCTAGTACACTTGCAAAGTTCAGTTTTCCTCCAACGTTCCAGGGGATGCTTTGTGGACCCAGTAGTCGACCCCTCCTGTTCTGGATTCTCCATCACAGAGAATGGACCCCCCAGGTTCTTTTCTCTTATTCTCAGAGGCAGTGTCCCCTTGTCAGCTATGATTGTGCCTCAGGTTCTGGTGGTCTTGCCTATATTTCATTCCCCCAAGGAACCAACTACTGACAGCTATCTATGACACTTTGATTGCAAATTGGTGGAGTCATAAAAGGAGAGCAATTGTTAGATGTCACAATTATGAAAATACTCGGTCATCTTGAACACAGGAATTTAACCTCTCACTAGTCATTCTTCTCCTTGGTCTCTGGTCTGCTGCTGTCTTTCTCACTCTTTCTATCAGACTCATTTTCCTCTCTCTTTCTTTTAATTTAAACTAGGGTGTCTGGGACTGCCACTTAGGAACACTCAATTCTGTCTTACTTTGTTATGGGGTGCAATTCACTATTTAGACTCTTCTACATAGACTAGTTTGGGATGAAAGATTATATTTGCCTTGTATTATAAACTGATTTCTGCATAAAAAACATTTTTTTCTTTCTTAAATTAGCTTTTTTTTTTTTTTTTTTTTGATTCCTAAGGTAACCCTCCTACATTGTTGGTGGGAATGTAAATTGGTATAACTACCATGGAGAACAGTATGGAATTTCATTAAAAAAACTACTAATAGAATTACTATATGATCCAGCAACCCTGCTTCTGGGCATATATCCATAGAAAATCATAATTCAAAAAAATACATGCACCCCAATGGTCACTGCAACACTATATTTAATAGTCAAGACATGGAAGCAACCTAATGTCCTTTGACAGAGGAAGGGATAAAGATGTGGTACACATATACAATGGCATATTACTCAGCCATAAACAGAATGAAACAATGCAATTCGCAGCAAATTGGATGGACCTAGAGATTATCCTACTAAGTCAGACAGAAAAAGACAGATATCACATGATATAACTTATACATGGAATTTTAAAAAATGATGTAAATGAACTTATTTACAAAATAGTAACAGACTCACAGGCTTTCAAAACAAACTTATGGTTACAAAAGGAGTGGGAGGTATAAACTAGCAGTTTAGGATTAACATATACACACTACTATATATAAAACAGTCAACAAGGGCTTACTGTATGGCATAGGGAACTCTACTCATTATTCTACAATAATCTATAGGGGAGAATCTGAAAAATAAAGAATACATGTCTATGAATAACTGAGTCACTTTGCTGCACAACTGAAACTAACACAATATTGTAAATCAACTATACTCCAATATAAAATATGGATTAAATCACAAAAAAAATAAAATAAACCAAAAAATGTAACCTAGAATATAAAATAATCTCCTTATGTGCTTTATACGTTGCAATTCTGTCCAGAAGGAAAGCTCAAACACTTGAGGAATATTTCACCATCTGAAACACTTAGAATGGCAAAGCTCAAAAAAGAAGAGCTTCCTCCTTCCTTGACCTGATTTGAAAGTTAGAATTTATTTAATGTTGTGAGTCTGAGCATATTGACCTCAGCTGCAAAATCTAAGAAACTGTCATCATGTATGATAAAGTCAAACTTAAAAAAATTGACTACTGGCATTTTTAATGATAAAATTAAGACTTGGAATTTTTGATATTTTTTCTTGTATCCTGGAAATTCATTCCATGAGGTAAATATTAGTCTTAAGCTTTAGTTTTGGCCAAATATTGATTTTAACCCTTGGTCACTTAGCATTCAGCCAAAATGTGTATTTGAGGATCTTATCTCATGTTTCATGGGCTTATCCAGGAGGGTCTGCCATGTAACATTGTTTGCACTGTAGTGAATAATCAGTAAAGAGCAAGATTCTTGACAAGAAAATTCATGTGTTTAATCAGCATAATAATCACTCTATGGTTTCTGAAATATGTCTAAGAAGACCATCTGGGGAAGAAAAAAGGCCAGAGAAAGCTGTTGGATCAAGCCATAGTGTTACTCAGTTGATTCTACTCAGAGAAGCACTTTTGCAACATCTAATAACAAGAAAAAAGTCCTTCATGGCACAGTGAATGCCAAAGGAATCAAGAATATTGGAGCACAGAAAGGCAATGTGGTGTGGCTGGAAGTGCAGGAAATAGATAGATGGGGGGTGATGGGGGGTGACTAATAGAGGGCCATGGAGGAGAGTCTGGCCTTGGGTAAGAGAGAGGTCATTTCCCCTCCAATGACTGGTAGGACAGAGAGATGGGGTAGCTCTGTCTTTTCTCTTGTTCTCTTTGGTTTCCGTTTTGAGACTGAATATATTTGAAGCTGAATTTCTGTCTTTGGAGGACTGGTTTGTTTCTAGCTGATCCTCACATCTAGGGTGTGGCCTTGGAAGGCTCCAAATTCCGATTATCATCTGGCCAGACCAATGTTCAGATGACATCTCTGCTCAGTTCTTCAACCCCTCTGAGGCATTCAAACTTACAAACACCTTGAGAGAAAAGGGGTGCCCAATATGATGCTTTCTGCCCTTCTTTCCTCTCTTGAATCTTGGACTCACAAATCTCAGCCCTCTTGGAAGCTTTCAGATACCTTCAAGCTTTTTTTTTTTTTTTCCTTTTCCTTTATTCGGCTATTCTCAGAGAAATGTTTGGTCTGATACAGCTAGTCAATTAATTTGTAATAGTCCGTTTTTGTTCCCCACCCTACCCCCCAAATTTTTCAGTTCAGTTCAGTCACCAAATCGTGTCACACTCTTTGTGAAACCCAGGGACTGCAGCATGCCAGGCCTCCCTGTCCATCACCAACTCCCAGAGTCCACCCAAACCCATTTCCATCGAATCGATGATGCCATCCAACCATCTCATCCTCTGTCATCCCCTTCTCCTCCTGCCCTCAATCTTTCCCAGAATCAGGGTCTTTTCCAAAGAGATAGCTCTTCACATCAGGTGGCCAAAGTATTGGAGTTTCAGCTTCAGCATCAGTCTTTCCAGTGAATTTTAAGGACTGATCTCCTTTAGGATGAACTGGTTGGATCTTCTTGCAGTCCAAAGAATTCTCAAGAGTCTTCTCCAACAGCACAGTTCAAAAGCATCAATTCTTTGGTGCTCAGCTTTCTTTATAGTCCAACTCTCACATCCATACATGACCACCAGAAAAGCCATAGCCTTGACTAGACCTTTGTTGGCAAAATAGTGTCTCTGTTTTTTAATATGCTATCTAGGTGGGTCATAACTTTCCTTCCAAGGAGTAAGTGTTTTTTAATTTCATGGCTGCAATCACCATCTGCAGTGATTTTGGAGCCCCCCAAAATAA
>SJYX01006345.1:0-13235 GCA_006410675.1 Oreotragus oreotragus
GGATCCAGACTATATGGTTAATCAATTCTTTCCTCTTTCAAGAAACCAACTCTGACTTCTTGTGCCTCGGCCTCTCCCATTAATACTTGATTGCTATGCACCTGCCTCGCATGCTCAGGTAGCATGGAACTTTCTATTTTCAAGTGTGTGTCTTTTGTTGCCTTTCTATCTAAGCAGGCATCTTGCCAGAACCTAGTGCAGTGCTGGGCTCCCTGCCCAGGCCCACACTTGCTGAATAGCTGATGGGCACCAAGATGCTTTGTAGCACTAATGTTATATCCCTGAGTCCTCTGCCTGGGGCTGTAAGTAAATACCTGGGACCCTTCAGACTTTCACAATTCCTGCATGCAGAGCCCAGCTACTCACTGGCAACTATTGAATGGGCTGGGAAGGAGGGTTAGATGGTGTTCAAGTCATAGAAACAGAAACTGGGGTCCTCCAGTGATAATTTCAGCTCAAGTCAGCAAATATAAAAAGAACTCCAGCTTTATGCCAGACAGCTAAGAGTTATAAGGGGCACGGAGAAGCAGCAGTCATGCCTTCTTCTCTCAAGGAGATACTGGAACAGAAGAGATAGAAAAATGCAAAATAAAAAAAAGATAAATATATAAAATTTCAAGAGCACTTCGATTTTGTGTTAAATTATTTTTTATATATGTGGATGCATGCATGCATGCCAAGTTGCTTCAGTCATGTCTGACACTCTGCAACCCTATGGAATTTAGCCCACCAGTTTCCTCTGTCCATGGTATTCTCCAGGCAAGAATACTGGAGTGGGTTGCCATGCCCCCTCCTCCAGGGGATCTTCCTGACCCAGGGATCAAACTCAAGTCTTTTATTTTCCCCACAGTGGCAGGTGGGTTCTTTATCACTAGTGCCACCTGGGAAGTATGTGTGTGTATGTATGTATGTGTGTATATATGTGTGTGTGTGTATATATATATATAAAATCAAATATAATTATATAATTGTGGGAGCACAGAGAAAGGAAACTACTTGTCCCAATCTCACTGTGAAAACTAGGATAGGCTCCTGCATGGATTGGAGTTGGGAGACCAAAATTAGAGTTTGTCACTGGAACCAGTGAGTTCATCATGTCCAGTGACCTCTGAAGCACCAGACACTGATCAGACGCTGATGGTTGCTGGGTGTCAGGAAGCATCTGAGACCCATCACAAATTAGTAGCCCTTGTTTATCACATTCTTCTTTGCATATCTGCCCAGTGTCAGATATTTGGTGAGAGTAAGTGGGACAATGGCTGAATGACATCATGTCTTCAGAACTCACATTCACATGTCCAGAAAAGAACAACAGAATTAACCACCCTGGGGGATTCAGTCCTTATGGAAAATCCAAACCCCTTTACTTCTACCTCATAATCTTATTGCTTTTGTTGAGTGCCAACAATGTGATTCACTGATAGAGGTGAACTGATAGGGTCTGCATTCCAGAAATGCTCTCGTTTCTAAGAGCATGATGGAGAACAGTCAGCAGTGTAGCTTTGTTATACTTTCCCCCAGCTGTAGTGTAGATGTCAGCGTGGCCACGGAAAAGTCTGATAACCGCTATTTCCAGAGAGTCTGTGTCTAGATGCGCCCTCCTAAGGGGGACGTCTTTCCCCACCCTCCTCACAGCTCTCTGCCCCTCTGCAGCCTCTATCCTACACCATCCAACAACCATGAAAACAGCAGGAAGGCACTGAGCACACCAAGGAAGCTGTATAATCCATGGTACAGAAATCTCCAAAAGTCACTCAAAGTTCACCGAAACAGTAACGTCCCCTCTGTGTGCCTCTGAAGGCTGGCACCTCACTTTGTCTCATTCACAGACCAACACTGCGGTCTCCCGTGCTCAGAGATGATACACTGATCTGAACAATTCCAGACTGCAGGAGCAGACAACTAAAGCATTTACTTCTCCATTCCCAGCAAACCCCACAAGGGTTTCAGAGCCTGGGCCAGCACATCAGCAGTTCCCATCTCTCCTGAGACTAAAGTGTCACCTCTGAAGACTGCTCACTGCCCTAGCTGGGGGGCAGGGGCTGCAAAGGAGTTAGGGCAGCCCGAGAATATGGGACACTTGTGGAGGCCTGCCTGCTCCTGGGACTGGCTGCATGGTGGTGACCCAACACAGAGGGTGCCATAGCCCCTGACAGGATGCCCTGCTCTCCCTCCAAACCCATCTCCTTCTCAGGGTGCCCAGTGTAAGAGCTCCCATCAACAGCTGTAAGGGGAACCAGCGCTCCAAAGATACGTCCAGTTAGCTTTCAATTTTCCACGTATATTTCGATATACTTTTTGACTACACGTGGTCAATATCACAGGAGGTGTGGAAGGAGAGTGAAATGCTATTTTATGTGTATAATCCTGAAATTATAAGGTGGCCACAGAAAAAGTGTGAGAACATGAGTGCTCCCACCCCTGCCTCTTGCAGTGAACCAGCAGGAAAATGATACTAAATCTTAACTCTCATCTCTAGTTCCCAACCACCCCCAGCTCCAGCTATTAGTCCTCAGAGAAAAGCTCCCAGGCGTCCCCAAAGATACAGACAAAGGAAGTATGAGGAGAAAAGAATGGGTCATTTCATCCAAAAGAGTATTTGTGGCAAGGCTATCCTTTTATAGTTAGAAAATAACCATTTCTTTACTCTTTGTGGTAAAGAATAAAAACTATGACTATTATAATAATGCAAGAAACAGATTAAGCCAGAAGTAACCTCTAATTACAGAACACATAATTATCAAGAACCCATCTTTTAAATCTGGTTTCCAAATCAAGCTTGCCAAAGAATCCCCTAAAGGCTCTGTACCCCACCACACCCCAGCTCCAGCAGGCTACCCGCATCCCTGATTGAGAAGTGAGCTGGCTGGGGGTCCAACCTTGACAATGCTCAGATACCACCCACCCCCTCCTCAGACCTGTCCAGAAAGCTCATGCCTGGGGGACGGCCAAGCTTTGCCCAAATAAAACAAAGTCATGACTGCAAAGAATTGCTACTTCTCTGATTGAGCTTCCCTTCCCAACCCCAGGCCAGGTCTGTAAAGCTGCTTAACTGGGAAGCATCAGTGAACAAGTCTGGATGGTACAGGAGGGGGTGGGGGCTGCTGAGGGCTGGATTGCCCTCTTCCGCCCATGAATCGGGCATCCCCAGGCCTGATCACCTCGGTGGGGGGCTCAGGCATGCCTGCCTGGCCTGTGACAGACACCGGGATGGGGGAGCAGGGTGCTACCTGCTGGACATCCTGCTGGAAGACGCAGAGCTGCAGGCGCTGATGGAGCCGCACCTTGCGGTGCTGCCAGATGCTCTCGAGCCGCCGCTGGTGGTGCAGCACCTCGTGCACCACATCCAGCACCTGGTGCACCGCCTTGGAGTAGTTGGCTGTGGCCGTGAGGGACTCGGAGTTCCCGGGACTCAGGGGCCGCTGCAGCACATCCAGCAGAGCTTTGCCGTCCTGGCTGACCTGTAAGACGAGAAAGGTCAAGTCGAAGGAGAAGGGGGAGGTGGGGTGAGGCACAGAGAGAGGCAAGGCAAGCTGCTGGGGCCCCTGGTTGGAACTGAGATTCCCACCCAGATTCATGACAACCGCGGAGTGTGCCACCAGAGCTGACCCAGTGTTCAGCCGGCAGCCTGGGGAGGTGCTGGTGCTGCAGCCATCAGCTTCAAGACCCTGAATCAGAGCCTCTCTTCGACTTTCAGCTTTTTCTGGGCAAGTACTCTGCCTTGTTTCTCTCTCTCCATGCCTGGAACAGTGCCTGACACTTTACTTGATAAATATCTTGACTCTCTAACTAGGTTAGGCAACAGAACTTCACTTTGGGAAAAAAAACAACCCTGAATATGAGTTGTCACCATGAGCCCCTCTGCCTCTTCCTTCCTCAGCTTCCTCCACCTAGCTCTGAACTTCCAGGTGTGTGACTAGAGGCAAGTTACTTCACCTCTTTGGGCCTCAGCTTCCCTGTGTGTGAGACAGGGATAGTAATGGCACATAGCTCAAAGAGTTGTGGTAAGGATTAAATGAATTAACACAAGCAGAGCACTTAGTTAGAACAGAACCCAGTGTGTAGTACTGGCTACCAAATTCTCTCTTTATCATCATCATCATCATTTCTCTGTCTTGCCTTCTTTATTTCCTTGTCATATTCTTTGTTTTATATTTATCCTTCTTTCACTCTCCTTTTATTCAGCCCCCTTTTCTTTTATCCTGAAAGTGGTAACATCCCTGTCTTTTCAGAATATGCAGAATAAGGGAGGGACTCTTAGATTCTAGACACAACATCCATGCTCCTGGGTTCCCCAAAACTCACCAGTGGGGGTGACATTCCCTGTCAATCCTCAACAGATTCCTGGCAATATTTCTAGAAAGTGGCATCATCTGATTGACACTTGTGGCTCTCCAGTGCTTGGCAGAGTATCCAAGGAGCACGTGTCTTTCTAATTTAAAACAGTGATAACTAGGGAATTGATAGGAATTTTAAGACCCCAAATTAATCTGGTTAACAATGAAGTCAAAGTTAACATAGAGTTAAGATAGTCTTTTCCTTCCAAAAACATGGCAGAGGAGGTGTGCTCCCACTTCTGGCCTTATGATGATGAATAAGGAGCTATTTCCTGGGCCTGCAGCTTCCCCTCCCCTACCTGCACATCCTGATAATAGCTTGGCTGGGGGTTCAGAAATACAGAACCTGTAGTTACTCCCCTGTTGATGGAGCCACAGAAGTGCATGGGGGACTGTGGCATGATTAAGAAAGGAGAACACATGATTAAGGTGGAGAATGCAGCTGAGACAGGAGAGAGAGCCTAGCTGGAGGAAAATGACCAATTCTGATGACCAACTCTGTCCACCCCATTCTACTGTGCTGCCTCCTACAACGTATTGCAAGGAGAGGGAGAGAGGAAGTACCTCATCAATAAGAGAAACATGGATAAGATACACATTCTGTGGCCATACCTGGGAGAGCTTTCTTCAGGGAATTCTGAGCAATGCCTGCCTTTGGGCACTGTGCTCTGTCCAGGGCTGGGTGGTTCCAGTTGGAGGGCCAAGTCCTGAAATTCAAGTCAACCCAAGTCCCAGTCCTCTGCCTCAGCCCACATATGCAGGAGGCAGGGCAGTCCACTGCCTTCTGAAGTGGGCTTGAAGGGAGCATCTCCATCCCACAGTGCTGGGGCCCAGGAATTAACTGAGAGAAATGTCGTGTCTCTCTATATATTATAATCACAGTCCATGAGTGTGTGAGTATAATATTACGCTCATTTATAGGCTCTATTTTTATATTTTATAAAGAGTAAATTTAGAGATTCTTGACCTACAGGCAGAGGCACAGTTCTGTCCTGAGAGAAAGCCTTGGGCTGTGTGCATTGGAGCTGGTGAGATCAAATTTGGCTCACTAGTTCTCCTCTCTCTGCCTCTTAAAATGATGAAAACTGTTACCTTTTCAGTACTTATTACTGTCAGGCACTGGGCCAAGTGGATTACACAAATTACTTTTACAACTCTTAAAACTACAGGCAGTTGTTATTACTTTCATTTCACAGAGGAAGAAAATGAGGCTTTGGGTGGTTAAGTAACTTGTTGGAGGTCACACGGGTAAGAGAAGGAACCAGGATTCAAATTTTCATTTTGACTGTGGCAAAAACTCTTATTTTCACTCAGTTGAAATTAGTTAGTTCTTTGACTTCAACAAGCACCAAACTTACTTGGGTTGATATTTATTGAAATGGAGGTTCCAGGTCCTACTTCTTGACAGTCTGATTCAGCCTGGGATGGAACCCAGGAATCTTTACCTTTAACAAGCACCTCAAGTGAGTCTGAGGCAGATGGTCCAGGAACACACCTTGAGAAACAGTGCCTTAGCTGACCTTTCCCCCAAGAAAATCCGTGGGCCAGATGTGAAGACCCTTCCCTCTTCTCATCCAGCTTTCCTCATCAGCCCATCTCTTCACATCCCTCAGCCACTCCCTCAGAGTTCACATCAGTTAACAAACTTATCAGGCTGGGTGTATTCACACACATACATCTATATACTTTTCTTTTACTTTAAAAGGAAGTGCTTCCCCCTTAACTTGTACCATGTTCCCAGTCTTTGACTTTCTAGCAGAAGAGCTGTTTGACTTTCACTTCCACAGCAGCTTCTCACTCCTACAAACACTTATCTCCACCCCATGGTGAGTTGTCCTCTGGACCTGCCAGTGAGGAAATTAGTACTTTTTGATGAGCTGCTTCATAAAAGTGGTGACAAGGCCTGTTCACCACCCAGAAAGCTCCAGAGGAGCACAGCCTTGCTTTCTTACAGTCCTTCCTCTGACAGTCCCGTCTTCACACACAGGGTGAGTTAGGGACATGTGTGTGTGTGTGCGCACACACATGTACAGCAACATGGTACCTGCTGATGGCTGCCTTTTTCTGCTTCCTGGGCGGAGACCATCATTCACAGATCAAAGATCTTAAAAGATGTCTCCAAAAGGAGAAAAATGGCCTCTTTCCTTCTTGGTCCCACCCAGGCTATTTCACAGCTCACAGGCTGGCGCTCTTGCCACCCACGCCCATACATAGCCAGGACCCGTGGGTATCCTGCTTGGTTCTCACCTCTGAGTAGGCCTGGGTCACCTGCTCATACAAAGACTGGTGGTGGTGGATCGCCAGCTCCAGGTCCTGCATCTCAGATGGCAGGCCACCTTCACTGCACATCTTGCACCAGGCATCCACTCCCGACAAGAACTGGAAGGAGATGCCAGCTAGGTCAGTGTGGGAGCACTGGGGACGGGCAGTGACAGGCATGGACAGATACCTTTAAGAAGCATTTGGACCTCTGGAAGCTTTCAGAGACCACTGCAGAAGGTGGAGTTTTTTCTTTAATTCTATAAACACCAACCTCAGGAAAGAAGTCAGACCCAATACCTATTTAGAAAGTGTAGTTTACACAAAGAAAGAAGACTACTATGAAACTGCTGGGGATGGAAGCTGTCTTCATGTTCAGTGGGCTATATCCACAATAAAATACACGTGTGAAACCAGCTCACTAAATTATATGTGTACATGAGAGATTTTATCCTGTGCATGCTCACACATAAGAGTCAACATGTAACAAAGTGGGACATTTACACATACGTGCTTTACAGTGTGGATATCTAGCTGTGAAGAAGAGCAAAGAACGCCTCATAAAGGCCCATCGGGCACCCCAGGGAACTTGGAGAGACCATTGGAGATTAACACTCAATAAGATTCCTGCTGTTGGGTCAGAACCCCAAGGGACTGGCAGGGGGAGGGGAGATTAAGGACAGACTGCACAGTGCCTAGAGTGATTCCTGGGATGTGATATATAGATACAGATCTTGACAGAAATAAAATTATTTAAAAATTAAAATTAACAACTGTGGAAGATTATGGGTCTCCATGCACAAAGGGTAAGCTAACTGAAATCACTCAGATTTATGGGGTGGAAAATACACCTCTAAAATGCAGACAATTCTTCACCCAATACTCTGGAATGGTTCTGTCTGTGATTCTTCTTGCCTGAGTGCACAGCTCCATTTAAATTAATTGCCTAAATACCTTTTTATCTCATTGCCTAGAACAGCCCATCTGAGGACAATAAAGAGCTGCCTAAATAAATGCATTGAAAAAATAGCCTTGAATCCATTGTTCGGTGTGTGTGTGTATGTTTTCCAGCTAAAAAGAAGCATGGTTTATGAGTCTCCCTGAAGGACTGGCAATCTTGAGAAATTGCATTAAAAAAAATGGATACAAATAAAATTTCTTCTCATCCAAAATAATCCAAATCAGGAAACAGCAAATAAAAGTTGATTCCTCCAGTTACTCTCAATTTGGGTATGTGCGTCTACAACTGCTTGAGTCCTCCTCTTGGTATTATGTCAGCTTTCAGTCCTTAGCCAGTTGGCTGTGGCAGTTGATTTTTCATTCTGTATGTTTATATTGCATTAAGCCACCTCCTAACAATTCTGGAAGAGTGCTAGGTATCACCCCGTATCAATCTGCATGTGTTTTCTAGTATCTCAGAAGCTGCTTTGCTCCATCAATAACCATTTTACCAAGGAACCTGAAAGTAACTTGACAGTATATGTATATGTCAGTCATGGGGGTAGGACCTCTTCAAGGCCTTTGGAATTTCTTGGTAATACTCTAACCAGAGGCCTATATCAGACCCCACACAAAGGTCATCCAAAGGAGAGAGAGACAGAGAGGGAGGCATTGAATCTCCATTGCCAATCTGGAGAAATCTTGAACAAAGTTTGAAGTAATAGGGTTGAAGAGAGAATAGGAGATTAGTTGTGAATATTTGCTACTACCACCATTATCATAAAACATAATAATAAAAGGCTAGATTCCTCTCAATGTGTAGGGCTGCTCTTAACTTATAACACAGAATTTCAGTCTCTGGGAAAGGCTCAGATAGAATCAGACACAGGGTGGAGGAAACATAAACATACCAGGATAGTATGTTGAACATATACCCACAGTAGTAACGTTTACCATTTAAGAAACACACTAAGCACCTAATGTTCCATTTCTAATTCTTATAACAGTGCTGTGCGATTTATGATCATCCCCACATTAGAGATGAGCAAACAAGCTCAGAATGTTGAGGTGACTTGTCTAAGAGTTAACAATCAGAACCTACATATGTCTGGCATCAAAACCTAGACTCTTTCAATTATTCCATGCTGACTTCCATGTTAGGTGGGTAACAGAGGAAGAGATTTAAGGAATGACCTTGTGTCTGACTCTATAAGACCTATGAGCTAACCAAATATCATACAAAGAAAGAAACTTAGAGGCTTTCTTTAATGTTAGACACACTTGATCCCAGACACCTATAGACTGATTTTCACAATGGTGTATTAATAAACTTTTAATAACCAGGATATATATATGTGTGTGTATACACACAGTATGTTATAAATTTTACTGCTATAAAAGATGTGTAGCACATACACAATTTACAAAGAAACAGTAAATTTCTAAGCATATAGAATGCTTATGATAAATTCCATGTAACAAATTAATTCTCACAGATGCTTCTATTTGTAAATGACAAACTTATATAGTTACAACACAAAAGCTGGTTGGTATTTCAACTTCCATTAAAGTATAAGACAAAAGTGAAAAACACCTGGAGATTTATGTCAGAATGTTACTCATTTATCAGTGATTTTAAGTGGCTTTTTTGCTGAATGAAATTATATTTTTGAATATCAGAAGAATATTTCCTTAATTTTGTGTTCTATTCACAGTGTAACAGCTCTACATAGGGCACATTTTTACACTAAATCTAAATTTTAAAATATTTTTTCTCTCATTTTTTAAAAGAGTCTATACAATCAATTAAACAACAAATCAAGCACTGGTTTGTAACACTTGATGATTTCCATGGTGTAAAACGTCTGTCTTGGTCTATTTCAGGCTACCAGTGTGACATCACCAAATGTGGAGCACCACAGACATAAATATTAGAAATAATCTCAAGAACATAGAAAATAATAAGACCTATCAAAATAATTGAAAATGATTAATTTTGAGTACTAATTACCTTTGTTTTTAATATGATATATTTAAACTTATACAGTTTGAAGTAATGGCTATGTTTAATAACCAGTTCATTTTTTAAATTTGTGAAAATTTAGCCATTGGCTCTTCCTAAGCTGGTTAGAGTCAGCTCCTACACACCACTGGATCTTAGGCAGGTCACTTAATCTCTCTGAGCTTCCCTGCTTCTCTCCATAAAATGGGTTAATAACGTCACTGGCCAATGCCAGTAAGTAAATGGAAACAAATAATAATTATTTCTGTCCACTTTATTATTATTATCCACAGGAAATGCTTCATGTAAAATTAGCTTTTCCCTGATAAAACTCAATGACCAGTTTAGTTTCACTCCTTGGTCTATGTTCATGGAATGCAAACTAAGCAGTCAACACACACACTCCAATAAACTAGTAAGCAGAACGTAAACAGGCTCTGGGTTCCTTCCTGTTTGAATGCAAGCAAAGCCACTAAGAGTTATCAATGTCTCTCTGTGTACACAGGGGCCATGACCGTGGCAGAGCATGGGTTTTGTCACAACTACCCAACAAGGTCTTCAGTGTGTCAAAAAGAGAGGAGGGGCTCTCTACACCGCAGTGTATGTCCCTCCCAGCCTGCCCTGTCTCTGCCCCTCCCGACCAACAGCAGCTGCAGCAGCTCCCCCTGGCCTCACCTGCTCAGCCTTCTGATGGAACACAGCAGACATGGCGAGGATGGTGCTGCGCTCATCCAGGGCAGCTGCGAAACTCTTCCACTCCTGGTCTAGCTGCGTGGAGATCTGCTTGATTTGCTGTGAAGCATAGTGGCCAGCCTCTGAGAGGCGGGAAGCCACAGACATGATGCGGTTGATGTTGACATAGGCATTCTGGGAAGCAAGGGAGAGTGGTGCTTAGTGGGGCAGGCTGAAAGGGCACCCACAGAGCACTCTGGGGTGGGGAAGTACATAGTGAAGGAGGCTACCCAAACTGAAAAGTTTGAGAGAGGCTCTATCAGCCATATTAGCATACCCATTTTGGGCCCAAAGGAGGCCTTTGTTTACATATTAAAATTTCAGCAGATGGCAGGTACAGAAACTGAGCTTTTCCATTCTGGGGACCAACACAGTTTCTGTGGTTCAGACACTAAAGAATCTGCCTGTAATGCAGGAGACCTAGCTTTGATCCCTGGGTTGGGAAGATCCTCTGAGAAGGAAATGGCTACCTACTCCAATATTCTTGCCTGGAGAATCCCATGGACAGAGGAGCCTGGCAGGCTACAGTCCACAGGGTTGCAAAGAGTTGGACATGACTGAAGGGACTTAAAGCGGCACATGGCACATTAATACCCATGAATGCAGTCACTTTACATGGACGACCTTAAAAATCCTCACAATCACCTTATGAGGTCATGCCATGGAGACAACATGGTACTTCCAAGAGTTTCTCGCTGGAAGCAATGGCTCAGACCAAGGCAAAAGCAAGAGGAGGAATAGGCACCCCTCTCAACTCATGAGAGGGCTGTACCCAGGGCATTACTACAATAGGGCAGCAATGCTCAGAGAGCAAAGTACACAGGTCACAGGATAACCACACATCCTACCACCAAGTGAAGACTTTACTGTCCCTTGTTCCTACCCCCACCAAGGAAGAAGGTGAATAAATAAAGATAGCATGTGCTGTGCTTAGTCGCTCAGTCATGTCTGACTCTTTGCAACCCCATGGCCTGTACCCTGCCAGGCCCCTCTGTCCATGGGGATTCTCTAGGCAAGAATTCTGGAGTGGGTTGTCATGCCCTCCTCCAGGGAAGATAGCATATGAAGCCACAATATCCACACTAAAAATAAGACCCATGGAGCCCTTTCTTATCCCTATATGATTTAGGAACATTTCCCTACCTGATCTCAAAAAGGCATCTGTGAGGCTCTCCTGGCCCTGCTGACTCCTCTCACCCTGTGTTTTGTTTACATTCATTCCCATCTTTGATTGCCAATTAAAAATTCATGACCATGTGTGTCATTCCTTACTAGGCCAGCAGAAAACTCTCCAGGAAGAAACAAGACAATAGGAAACCCATAGAAACAAAGACAGTAGTGAGCATGGTTATTTTTAATTGCTATCTCCTATTAATTGTCTAAGGTGTCAAAACAATCAAGCAATATTTTGGCACCTGCAAGGAGCTTTTCTGACTCACACAATGTCTGTCTGAAGAAGGACTAGGGTGGCAGGTTGCTGGTATACCTTTGTTCTTTGTTACAAATCTTCTCATATGATGATAAATATTCTTTAGCAACGGCATTTTCTCTTGGCTCTATTTGCTCAGCAGTAGTTCATTAATAGCAGGTAAGTTTAATGAAGGTTATTTTCTTTTCCCTCTTCCTTCATGATCCCCATTCATCTTCATTGTCCCTGATCTCAAGCATTCTGTCCCAAATCTGAGACAGGTTTATAAAGTCGCTCTTCATTTAAAAGGTCTCTGTGAAGGCTTAAAGGGTTAAGTGAAGAACTTAAGCACAAATCCATTCTGATGTCTATGCGTGATTTCTTTCTTTAGACTGGCCTGAGACCTTTCTGATGTAGCATGTTTCCTTAATAGAACTAGAATATTATTACCTATTATTATTTGAAATAACTATCCTTCAAAGATTTAGGAATCATTATCAGTCCTGTTTTCTGAGTTAGGACACGGAATCTTCTTAAAATTAAACTCTATTTATAGAACTGACAAGAAAGACCAACTCTGAATTAGAAGGAAAGAAATGGGGAAGATGGGCATACACTCAGTTTCATAGTTCTGTCTTCTAAGGATCTGGATTTCTCCCAAATTTCCTGCTGTGGTTTCACCCAAAGCAGACTTTGGGTGAAACAAGGACTTGGGGCAGATTGTTTATACGGGTATGATTCCAGGAATCATATCTCCAGGAGGGCCTAGAGGAGCTATTCCACGTTGAAGGTCAGGAGGCACAGTGGTGAGGAGATATCCCTCATCCAAGGTAAGGAGCAGTGGCTGGGCTTTGCTGGAGCAGCTGTGAAGAGATACCCCACACCCAAGGTAAGAGAAACGCAAGTAAGATGTTAGGTGTTGCAAGAGGGAATCAGAGGGCAGACACACTGAAACTATACTCACAAATAACTAGTCAATCTAATCACACTAGGACCACAGCCTTGTCTAACTCAGTGAAACTAAGCCATGCCTGCGGGGCAACCCGAGACAGGCGGGTCATGGTGGAGAGGTCTGACAGAATGTGGTCCACTGGAGAAGGGAATGGCAAACCACTTCAGTATTCTTGCCTTGAGAACCCCATGAACAGTATGAAAAGGCAAAATGATAGGATACGAAAGAGGAACTCCTCAGGTCAGTAGGTGCCCAACACGCTACTGGAGATCAGTGGAGAAATAACTGCAGAAAGAATGAAGGGATGGAGCCAAAACAGAAACAATACCCAGCTGTGGATATGACGTGATAGAAGCAAGGTCCGATACTGTAAAGAGCAATATTGCATAGAACCTGGTATGTCAGGTCCATGAATCAAGGCAAATTGGAAGTGGTCAGACAAGAGATAGCAAGAGTGAACGTCAACATTCTAGGAATCAGCGAACTAAAATGGACTGGAATGGGTGAATTTAACTCAGATGACCATTATATCTACTACTGTGGGCAGGAATCCCTCAGAAGAAATGGAGTAGCCATCATGGTCAACAAAAGAGTCTGAAATGCAGT
>SJYX01006347.1:0-20466 GCA_006410675.1 Oreotragus oreotragus
TCGTCCGTTTTCCCAGGATGTGAGAGACGGAGGCCATTCCCTCGCAGTCTCCTGTCCCGAGCCTGCTGTCTGCACCTCTGCACTGACCCCTTTCCAAGGCTCCCACCTGGAAAATAAGAAGTGTTGATCTCCAGTGGCAGCAGCCTGAAGCAGGATCTCAGTTCCCCAATCAGAAATTGACCAGACCATGAGGGTCCATGGTTAGTGACAAGGCTCTGGCTTGTCTGCTTTGTGGAGATGAACTTCAACAAAGAGACACAAAGTAGCGAAACAAGTCAAGTCTTTATTAGGAGGAAACAGAAGAGACCATGTGGATAAGCACAGACAGGCTCAGAGAAAGAGCTTACCTTCATGGTGGTTTAAGTTACTTTTACAGGTCATTTCTTCAAGGTTTCCTGTGGCCGATCATCTTGCTTTGCTTGGTTCTGAGTCCATGTTGGGTTTATCTCAGAGTCCTCCCCGCTGTGTGCATGCATCTATGGGAAGGTTGACATCACCTATTATGGGGTGGCACCCCCTCCCTTCTTGGCCCCCAAGGAGCCTTTCTGTGTATGTGTAGTTGGAAAGGTCTCCTTGACGTTGAGAATAAAGGATATGTGGTCTCATTATCTTCCGTCTGGGCAGGGCTCAGCTCTTCTCTGCCCCTGCATATATTATCTTCATCTTGGAGTGTCTACAGGCGACAGCTCTTCAGCCCAGGGCCCATCTGTCTCGTGCCTCAGCGGCAGGGGAAGGAGAGTGGGCGGGTCCTGGTTCTGCCCCTGCCCCATTGCGGCTCCTTAGACGAGCCCCAGCCTCCTGGGCCCCATTTCCCCATTTCACCTGCCACCCCGAGTGATGGGGAGGACAGTCTGCAGATCACGGGGCTCTGTAGATACATAACGTGTTTTTATTATAGGCACCCACCCCTCCTCCAAAGCTGGCATCGCGCCCCACTCCTGCCTGCCCCATGGCCCCTGAGGCCAGTCAGGAACCCCCGGAGCAGAGTCTATGATTGCCTATTGCAGATGAAACGCGACCGCCTTTATAATAGATGACCACGTGCCCACGCAGAATCCCACTGCCTGCACATCACCAACTTAGCGGTTTTCTTGCAGCATTTGGTGACCTGTTAATACCATTTAGTGAGCCCTTCCTGCGGATATTTAACTTTTATTGAAAGAAACTCAAGATGAAAATTTTATACCGAAGACGGGTCTCTGAGGATGACAGCAGTGTCAGGATGGTTTCCCTCTGGGCCTGGCGAGTGGGGACCAAGGGCAGTTCTCACTTGGTACATTGTCGCACAATTGGACCACTTATGAGACAGAAGTCACAGACTATATCCATTAGATACACAGACATACACGTTGCTGCTGTGCAGTCACTAAGTTGCGTCTGACTCTCCAACCCCAGGGACTGCAGCACGCCAGGCTCTCCCCCTGTCCTTCACTATCTCCTGGGACTTGCTCAAACCCATGTCCATCGAGTCAGTGATGTCATCCAACCATCTCATCCTCTGTCATCCCTTTCTCCTCCTGCCTTCAATCTTTCCCAGCATCAGGGTCTTTTCGAATGAGTCAGTTCTTTGCATCAGGTAACCAAAATATTGAGGCTTCAGCTTCAGCATCAGTCCTTCCAATGAGTATTCAGGGCTGATGTCCTTTAGGATCGAAGGCTTGTGTTTTATAAATACCTTGTAAAAGGAAAACCAAAGAAGCTTTGCCACACCTTGATGGCTCCATAGAGAGCACCTTGTCCCAGGAAGCTCCATTTAGGTTTAAACGGGCCTTAAGATGAGTGGCAAGGAGGAGACGTCAGAAGTGATGATTTCCCACTTATGTACGTGGAACACCGGCCAAGAGACGGTTTCTCTGGCTCCCCAGGACCCTCCTAGGGGAATCTGTGGCCGGTCTGTAGCTGGTGCTTTGCCATCTGCTGGGAAGGCTCAGGCAGGGGGGAGTCAGGGGCTCTCGCCAGCCCCACGTGGACCCACCCTGACCTCCCATGGCAGGCTCTTACCTGCAGCCTGCGTGCAGGACGCTGGGTGCCAGTCGTCCTGCCTGGGTCCTCAGCATCTCCTCCCTCTCCCTCAACCAGCGGTCAGTCGCCTCCACCTGCCTTCCAGCATCCAGAGCAACCTCCTCTAGGGGCTTGTCCATCTTCACCCGGTGGGTTCCAAGCCTGACTTGCTCTCTGGCTAACTGTGGGCCTCAGACAAGCCAAGGGACCTCTCTGCGCCCCAGGTCCACATCCCCAACTTTGAAATAAACACTGCACACCATTCCCCAGGCCACGCCCCCTGCCTCCTGCAGGGGCAACCGCCCACCAAGAGTTAATCAGGCGAAGGCAGCTCCGGAGCTCCAGGGAGGCCGGCAAGGAGTGAGATAATCATCACGGCGTTTATCTAGACCTCCCTTCTGAGAGGACATCTACAATCTCTTCTTAATCCTGTTACAGGGCTGTCCCCTGGGTGGGATCATGAGGATTTATCTCTGCATCCTCCATCTGGTATCTGACCATCACTGGTGCCAATTGGAAAAGCCCCTTCCGAGTTCCTTTTCAAGGACAAAGTAAATGTCGACTAGGGCCTGAGCCAGCCTGAAACCCCAAAGGAGATGATGGATGTTGGCAGAAGGAACTGATTAATAAAAGAGAGAATCAGAGGTCCCAGTCCTGGCCAGACCATCTTTTATCACTGAGCTGCTGTGGGCAGATCAGGACAGACCCCAGGGGGACACTCAGAATTCCAGACCAAGTCTAAACTGGAGGATATCCACTTGAGACTAGGAAATGGCCCCCTTTCAGGGCTATAGCAAAAATGCATCTGTTCATCTGACATTACTGAATCCCTCTGTGCTGGGCATTGAAGAGACAGAGGCAGACACAGGGCAGAGGCAGATTAAGGGGGAAGGAAGTGAGGACAGGAAGTGTCATATCAGATAAGCTGGAAGGTTTGTAGTCATTGACTCACTCCTTCATTCACTCACCAGTGAGAATGTGCTGAGTGCCTGCGTACCAGCATCAGCTGCTCATTTATTCTGCTGTACTCTTTCTTCCCAAAAGGCTGACCATCTTCCAAACCACAGATTAATTTTCTTAATTTTAAAAAGACCCATTTATCGTGTCTCCTTCAATTGTCTGCGTTCCTCTGCTGGACTTCAAGACCCCAGAAGGCAAAGACATTTGTCTCATTCCCTTATTGAGTTTTCCCAAGCACCCGGAACATGGTACGTGGTGTGTCTGTGCGTGCTAAGTCACTTCAGTTGTGTCCAACCTTTTGAGACCCTATGGACTGTAGCCCACCTAGCTCCTCTGTCCAGGCAAGAATACTGCAGTGGGTTGCCATACCCCCCTCTAGGGGACCTTCCTGACCCAGGGACTGAACCTGAATCTCCTGCGGCTTCCACATCGCAAGTGGATTCTTCACCGCTGACCCACCAGGGAAGCCCATAGCACATGGTGAAGTGAAGTGAAGTGAAAGATGCCCAGTCGTGTCCAACTTCTTGCGACCCCAAGGGCTGCAGCCAACCAGGCTCTTCTGTCCACGAAATTCTCCAGACCAGAACACTGGAGTGGGGAGCCTTTCCCTCCTCCAGGGGATCTTCCCAACCCAGGGATCAAACCCAGGTCTCCTGCATTGCAGGCGGATTCTTTACCAGCTGAGCCGCAAAGGAAGCCCAAGAATACTGGAGTGGGTAGCCTATCCCTTCTCCAGCAGATCTTCCCGACCCAGGAATCGAACTGGGGTCTCCTGCATTGCAGGCGGATTCTCTACCAGCTGAGCCAGCAGGGAAGCCCTGTAGCACATGGTAGGTGCAAGTAAATATCTCTCAATAAATTAAGGTCACCTCCACCTACACACTATTAATACTGTGCATAACTGATGAGAACTCTATTCAGCGCTCTGTGGTGACATACCTGGGATGTATGTATAGGTAAGGTGGATTCATTTTGCCTTACCCTAGAAACTAACATGACACTGTAAGCAACTATACTCTAATAAAAGCTAATTCAAAAAATAAATTAGGGTCGCCCCTCCAAGGCTGCAACCACAGAGACAGCATTCAGCGCTCCTGCAGGCTGAGGTGGCTTTTCTCCCAAATCTTCCCTCAGGGCTGCTCTGTCTGTTCCTGAGGCTATGCTCCTGAGCTCTGTAGCTCTGCTCAGGACTGTCCTAGGGACAGCCTGGGCGGCCTCTCCTGGTGACATGTGCCCCCGCAGTCCTGGGTCTCTCACGGGTCTTCTGGGGCCCACGTGTGCACCCAGAATCCTCACTGCCAGTCTGGGACAGGCACCCACAACCGGTCCACCAGTCTGATCTTTCCAAACCTCCTGTCCAACTCCAGGTCAAACTTCCTTCAGTGCTTTGGCCTCCCCGAGAAGAGAAGGGAAAGGGGGTGGGAATGGTGGAGACCAGGGAGGAGGGGGCACAGGTGGGGGTTGGACCCCTCCTTGGGAAGGGGAGGGATACGGGCTAACAAAGGACAGGACCGCTCCGGCTGGCCCCCTCTCCCTTTCTCTGCGAGGTGCCCACTCGGCCAGGAAGGCTCTTACAGTACAAAGCCGTTTTGTCCCCTCGGTCCACAGCCCCTCCCTGTTCATCCCAGAGGCAGGTTTCCAGGCTCAGGGATGCCCACTACGTGCTAATTCCCGCCCCCGCCCCGCCTCGGGGCAGAGAAGGGGCTGGAGAATCGCAAAGCTCCACCAAGGCCGAGCTCCGCGGAGGGCGGGGCAGGACCAGCACTTCCAGCCCAGAATGGATGCGGGGTAGTCAGTGCACCGTTGGGGGCCACAGGGACCAGGGCTGGGGGCCACAGGGACCAGGGCTGGGGGCCACAGGGACCAGGGCTGGGGGCCTGGCCTGACGGTGTGCCCCCAGGAAGTGGGAGCAGAGCTGGACCTTGAAGACTGGGGAGAGGAGAACCAGCGGGGTGTGGAGTGGCCATTCCTGGTGGAGGAAAGGGAGCCCCAAGAGCCGGGACTCTCGCGGAGCTCAGTGTAGGGAGGGAGCTCCAGGGGGCGGGGGACGTGGTCTCCAGGGGGTGCGGAAACCGGACCGAGGAGTGCTGCTTGCTCACTGAGCGGCTGGGGTATTATCCTGGAAGCAGGCTCACTCCGAGAGGCACGCGATCACATTCTGCTTTAGGATGATTCGGAGCCCTGGAGCCAGGACGCCTCATCAGAGGGAGACTTGGTGCCAAGACATGCATGCTCTTGCCCGTGAACCAGGGCGCCTGCGGGCATCTGACCGCTTCCAGGAGAAGACAACGCTGGCCATAATGTCACCGGAATATTGCAGAAAAAAGAGAGCAAATACGTGTCAACAAATATATGTTTTCACAGCACTGAGCACAATTTATAAAGCACTTTTATTTTTTTTTAAGAAATAAAAAGAAATTGTGCCTTAGGGATATGAGGTAGCTACCCGCTCAGGATGGGTTGGGTACTTCCCTATCCAACAGCAGAGATGATTTAGACCCTCAGTGGCCTATTGAACTGTGTCTTCCTACTTCATCTCCATCCACATGCAGATTATGCATCAAGCAAACTTTCAGCTATTCAGGAAACACACCAGTATTTCCTAAGGAAATCACTGAAATTAATGAAACCTTGTATTTTACAGACTGATCTATTACTATCATCCTTTTAAATTTATTTAGTTTAATTTTTCCTTCATGAAACTTAGTTTTACGGAAAGGTTTTGCTATCAGACTGTTATTCCAAAATCGACCCTTGAACTAGTTAGGATGAAAAAACAGACAAATCATGGCATGGATCATCCACAGGGACACGCCTACTCCTATTTAATATAATGAATTTTTAAAAATGTAAAACTGAGCACAAGCTTGCTTGCATATAGTATCTGGCACACAAATTTTCAGGGCAATTCTCTTAATCCTCATGGAAACTTTGTAGGTTGGATATAGCCTGTAGTCCTATACACTGTGAAATAAAATTTCCTTTTTTCTTTTTTGCTGCTTATCATGAACTTTCCAAACCAGGGTTTTTAAAATTTATTTATTTTAAATTGAAGGATAATTGCTTTCCAGTATTGTGTTCAGTTCAGTTCAGTCTCTCAGTCGTGTCCAACTCTTTGTAACCCCGTGGACTACAGTACGCCAGGCTTCCCTGTCCATCACCAACTCCCAGAGCCTGCTCAAACTCATGTCCACTGAGTCGGTGATGCCATCCAACCATCTCATCCTCTGTCGTCCCCTTCTCCTCTCGCCTTCAATCTTTCCCAGCATCAGAGTCTTTTCCAATGAGTCAGTTCTTCACATCAGGTAGCCAAAGTATTGGAGTTTCAGCTTCAAAATCAATCCTTCCAATGAACAGTCAGGATTGATTTCCTTTAGGATGGACTGGTTGAATCTCCTTGCAGTCCAAGGGACTCTCAAGAGTCTTCTCAAACACCACAGTTCAAAAGCATCAATTCTTTGGCGTTCAGCCTTCTTCACAGTCCAACTCTCACATCCATACATGACCACAGGAAAAACCATAGCCTTGACTAGACGGACCTTAGTCGGCAAGGTAATGTCTCTGCTTTTGAATATGCTATCCAGGTTGGTCATAACTTTTCTTCCAAGGAGTAAGCGTCCTTTAATTTCATGGCTGCAGTCACCATCTGCAGTGACTTTGGAGCCCCCATAAATAAAGTCTGACACAGTTCAGAAGCCTCAGTTCTTTGACTTTCAGCTTTCTCTACAGTCCAGCTTTCAAATCCGTACATGACTACTGGAAAAGCCATAGCAAACATCAGCATGAATTAGCCATCATCAAACCAGGTTTTAAAGGACCGACTTTGGTGAAGGCTAACTTACTAGTAACAGGCTTAAGGTGTAACATTCAGAAGAAGCAGATTCAATGTCAGGAGGGAAACAGAAGCAACTTGTCTATAATTTGGTGCAAAAAATGAAAAAGACTGAGACCTAGAGCGTTTCAATTCAAAGAGCATCTCCCTGAACAGGTTTATGAGCTCTCTGGGGATAAGCGAGACGGATGAGCCCCAGCATCCTTATGCCACGTGTGGACAGAGGTGAGGCGAGAGAGAAGCAAGCCGTCTCACGGCACCATTAGGCTTCTTGTTTCTGTACCAGCCCTAGAGGTGAAGAGTGAAAGGAAGGCTTCATCCATCAAGTACAACAGCATGATATTGTTTGTAGCAAATCAACCTTGACTGGCTGTCAAGGGCTGTCTGAAGGCCAACAGGATGGATGGGGTGGATGGGCATTTCCAGAGTCCCAGGTGTGAGTCATAATGGCAGTGCAATGGAGCCATAATTCAAAATGTTACCTAAACATCCTTGAGCTTTTCTGTGTGTTCAATGTGTTCTCAAAGCACGTGAAATGGAACAGGAGGTGTTATTAATGCTACAAGTTAGGCTGGGGCTAGGCCGCCCAGTGCAAGTCCCTGCTTAGCCACTGCTCTGCCACCTTGGGCCAGTTACTTAATTCCCGTTTGTTTCAGTTTGCTCATCTGCAAAATGGGGGTCTGGGTAGTACCCACTTCTTAAGGTTGCTTTGCAGATTGAGTTTATGTAACAAGGCCTGTCACACAGGCACATCCTTAAGATGAAGGAAAAATTAGAAGACACTTGAATGGACTTTGTGGATTCCCTGGTGGCTCAGATGGTAAAGAGTCTGCCTGCAGTGTAGGAGACCTGGGTCTGATCCCTGGATTGGGAAGATCCCCTGGAGAAGGAAATGGAAACCCACTCCTGTATTCTTGCCTAGAAATCCCGTGGACAGAGGAGCCTGGTGGGGTACAGTCCATGTGGTCCCAAAGAGTTGGACATGACTAAGTGACTTCAGTGGTGAATAGGCTATAATTTTTTTTAATATATTATTTGGGGGGGGGTGATTTATTTATTTATTTTTATTTTTACTTTATTTTATTTTACAATACCGTATTGGTTTTGCAGAATCAGTTAATTCATGAGGGTAGAATGCCCATTGGGTCAGATGGTAAACCTGCTTAGGGTGGGGGTGTAGAGTGCTTTCTTAATTCCTTCACAAAACTTGGCATGATGTCAATGAGTTGGCACTTCAACAGTTGATGACCAGTCCCAGGTGACTGTCACAGGAATTCAAGCTTGGGAAAACATCTGCTTCAGGGAAATGATTGGATCTGTGGGTTCCAAACCACTAGGGGACGATCCTGGTGGAGATTGTGGCTTTCATGCCAACTGCTACTTGATGGCCTTCGCCCCCACCCTCCAGTATTTTGTTTGTACAACCATCAAAGAGTCACCTACACTCGAACCCCGGGCTCCTTCCCTTGCTGGTCCTCATGTTGGGGACCGCTGCCCGCCATGGGCTGTCCAGGTCCCACGTGGCTCAGGGGAAAGAGTCTGCCTGCCATGCAGGAGATTGGAGTTGAATGCCTGGGTTGGGAAGATCCCCTGGAGAAGGGAGTGGCAGCCCACTGCAGTGTTTTTGCCTGGAGAACCGCATCGACAGGAGCCTGGTGGGCTGCAGTCCCTAGGGTCACGGAGTCAGGCGCGGCTGAGCAGCAGCAGAGGTGATGTCACTTCCTCTGTGCTCTCCTTATCCAGCTGTGTCTCATCGTTGCTGGCAATTTCCTTCCTCCACGTTTCCCATTTGTCAGTACCTTCTGGTAGAGTCCATGATGACTGGCCCGTGTCTGGCCGAGATGGTGGACTAGACACCACACGTGGCAGGCAACAGAGGCCGTATGCATATCTGTTAAGTGAACTGTGGGTGCCCTCCAGCCAAAATTCTAGAAGAATGAGCAGAGTTGGTTTAACTGAGCTGTTGCAACAGGGGCAAACATGCAGCTTTGGGCTCCTAGGGCTCCTCAGAAGGAGGGATTGGGAAGCACATGTAGGGTTTGGGCACTGGTAGGTGATCCTGGGGAAGCTTCAAGAAAGCTGGGCTTTGTTTTAAATTGAACGCTGCTGGGATGGGAGGCAGTCTATGACTGGGTGCTTCCTTATCTTATCTAGCAGGTCAGAGCAATGCAACAAGGCTAGCGCTGTAATTGTTAACCCCGGCACTCCCATCGGGCAGGACTGGGGACTCTAGTGACACATGGGCGGCTGGAAAATGGCCTTGTTGTTGGCTGTGCTCAGACACAGTCATCCTACGGTCCTGGGATTCCTGGCTCCATCAAGGCCACAGAGATGTGTCACTGCTGCTGGTCTGGAGACTCGTGTGTCCAGGTGGGGACACCAAGGCCTGGCTGATCAAATCGTGCCATTTCAGGTGTCCCAACTGTCTGCCTCATCTCAGCATATTCAGCAAATATTCCTGAAGTGGGGAGGGCAAACCACTTCAGCACTCTTGCCTTGAGAACTCCATGAACAGTATAAAAAGGCAAAAGAATAATGACACTGAAAGATGAACTCCCCAGCTCAGTAGGTGTCCGATATGCTCCTGAAGAGCACAGAAATAGCTCCAGAAGGAACGAAGAGGCTGAGCCAAAGCAGAAGCAGTGTCCAGCTCTGGATGTGTCTGATGCTGAAAGTAAAATCCGATGCTGTCCAGAACAGCACTGCACAAGAACCTGGACGATTAAGTCCCTGAATAAGGGCAAACTGGAAATGCTCAAACAGGAGGTGGCAAGAGCGAACACTGACATTTAAGGAATCAGCGAACTAAAATGGACAGGAATGGGAGAGTTTAACTCAGATGACCATTATATCTACTACTGTGGGCAGGAATCCCTCAGAGGAAATGGAGTAGCCCTCACAGTAAACAAAAGAGTCCAAAATGCACAGTTGTGTGCAATATAAACAACAGAGTGATGTTGGTTCATTTCTGAGGCAAACCATTCAATATCACAGTAATCCAAGCCTCTGCCCCACCCAGTAATGCTGAAGAAGCTGAAGTTGAATGGTTCTGTGAAGACCAATAAGATCTACTAGAACTAACGCCAAAAAAAGATGTCCATTTCATCATAAGGAAATTTAATGCAAAAGTAGGAAGTCAAGAGATACACGGCCTTGGAATACAAAATGAAGCAGGACAAAGGCTAACACAGTTTTGCCAAGAGAATGCACTGGTCATAGCAAGCACCCTCTTCCGACAACACGAGAGACCACTGTACATATGGACATCACCATATGGCCAATACTGAAATCAGATTGATTATAATCTTTATAGCTGAAAATGGAGAAGCTCTATACAGTCAGCAAAAGCAAGACCAGAAGCTGACTGCACCTCAGATCATGAGCTTCTTATTGTAGAATTTATATTTAAATGGAAAAACTTAGGGGAAACCAGTAGGCCATTCGGGTATGATCTAAATAAAATCCTTTACAATTGTACAGTGGAAGTGGCAGATAGATTCAAGGGATTAGATCTGATAGACAGAGTGCCTGAAGCAATATGGACAGAGGTCTGTAATACTGTACAGGAGTCTGTGATCAAAACCATCCCCAAGAAAAAGAAATGCAAAATGGTGAAATGGTTGTCTGAGGAAGCCTTACAAATAGCTGAGAAAAAAAGAGAAGCTAAAAGCAAAGGAGAAAAGGAAAGATATACCCATCTTAATGAGAGCTCCGAAGAATAGCAAGGTAAGATAAGAAAAACTTCCTAAGTGAACAATGCAAAGAAATAGAGGAAAACAACAGAATGGGAAAGACTAGAGCTCTCTTTAAGAAAATTAGAGACACCAAGGGAACATTTCATGCAAAGACGGGCACAATTAAGGACAAAAATGGGATGGACCTGAGAGAAGCAGAAGATATTAAGAAGAGGTGGCAAGAATACACAGAAGAACTATATAAAAGGATCTTCATGACCCAGATAACCACGATGCTGTGATCACTCACCTAAAGCCAGACTTCCTGGAATGCACAGTCAAGTGGGCCTTAGAAAGCATCACTAGGAACAAAGCTAGTGGAGGTGATGGAATTTCAGTTGAGCTATTTCAAATCCTGAAATATGATGCTGTGAAAGTGCTGCACTTAATATGCAAGCAAATTTGGAAAACTCAACAGTGGCCACAGGAATGGAAAAGGTCAGTTTTCATTCCAATCCCAAAGAAGGGCAATGACAAAGAATGTTCAAACAACTGCACAATTACACCAGTTTCACATGCTAGCAAAGTAATGTTCAAAACCCTTCCAGCTAGGCTTCAACAATATGTGAACCAAAAACTTCCAAGATGTTCAGGTGGGATTTAGAAAAGACAGAGGGACCAGAGATGAAATTGCCGACATCCATTGGATCATAGAAAAAGCTGGAGAATTCCAGAAAAACATGTACTGCTTCATTGACTGTGCTAAAGGCTTTGACTGTGTGGATCACAACAAACTGTGGAAAATTCTTCAAGAGATGAGAATACCAGACCACCTTACCTGCCTCCTGCGAAAGCTATCTGCAGGACAAGGAGCACCAGTCAGAACTGGATATGGAACAATGGACTGGTTCTAAATTGGGAAAGGAATTCATCGAGGCTGTATATTGTCACCCAGCTTGTTTAACTTACTTGCAGAGTATATCATGTGAAATGCTGGGCTGGAGGAAGCCCAAGCTGGAATCAAGATTGTTGGGAGAAATATCAATAACCTCAGATATACAGATGGCACCACCCTTATGGCTGAATCGAAGAAGCATTAAAGAACCTCTTGATTAAGGTGAAAGAGGAGAGTGAAAAAGCTGTCTTAAAACTCAACATTCAAAAAACTAAAATCATGGCATCTGGTCCCATCACTTCATGGCAAATAGATGGGGAAACAATGGAAACCATGACTGACTTTAATTTTGGGGGCTCCAAAATCACTAAGGTTGGTGACTGCAGCCATGAAATTAAAAGATGCTTGCTCCTTGGGAGAAAAGCAATGACCAACCTAGACAGAGTATTAAAAAGTAGAGACATTACTTTGCCAACAAAGATCCCATGGTTTTACTGGTGGTCAAGCGCCAGTGCTTCATACTGGAAGCCTGGTCGATGGCCTTTCAGAGGGCAGGGGTATGTTCTGTTGGATTTGTTGCTCAGGGCAAGCTCCATTTTGAAAGTGGAGGCTTGAGAAGAGTTGTGTTGCTGCCTGTGGACAGCTTCTATGTCAGTCTCCCTTCTTCATGAGGGGCAGACATGTGGGAGCCTGCAGACTCTTCCCTCCATCCTGCTCTTGCCTTTGTGAGACTTTGTGAGGCTGGAGAAAGGCAGGAGGCAGAGGAGAGCTGGAGAGTTGGGGGGAAGAGAGGTCTGCATGTGTCTCTGGGACCCTCGCCTCCCCATCTTGAGTGCAAAGCAGTCCACTGTGGACGGTGCACTTATCACCTTCCTCAGGACTTGTGGCCATACCCCTGGGTAGTGGACCCCCAGGACAGTGAAATAGATTGCCACCGCCACTGGGAAATAAGAGAACTGGTCAACCAGCTCAGCTCCGCCAGGAGGAAAGGCAACTACATAGAGTATGTCATGTGCTTTGGAATTGAAATGGGTTAAACACTCACTTGAGGTTGTCTCTTATCAATTTCCTAAATGTAAAGCCAGCAAGAATCAGCCATTTAAGAAAGAAACCTGAGTGACTGCATGATTTGCAAGAGAATAGAGTACATTAACCCTCACACTTTGAGACATGGGGAATGTTCCTCTTCACAGACTCATTTAGATAGAAAATGAGTTTCTTTGCACATTAGCACCCTAAACATACCCTGCAATAAAAAGATAAAATAATTTATGGAGATCTGTTCCCACTCGAAATTCAGAGCAGACCATGTGTCTCTGGCAGCCTTCCAGAAGGTTTTTGCTTATTTAGATTTGCAAACACTGTTGAGGTGGCTAGTGTCTGACCCAGAGGGGAGGAGAGGGACTGGGGCTAGAACCCTGTGAGATGAATTCTGAAGATAACAGAGATAAAGCTCGGCTTGAGTTCATGCATAACATATGTTGCTTCTTCCAAGGCTCCTAAAACTAGCTATTCGTTTCAAATGGAAATGAAATTTTCCAAACGTGCTGAGCCTGGCACGATGCTTGTGCTTTCGTAGAGTATTAAACTCTTTGGTGCCTAACTTCACAGGAAAAAGGCGAAATAAAACTCGCTCTCTGTAATCAGATGGGACTTGCATCTAAGCTGCTACTTTCCCCCTGTGTGGCACTTTGCTTCATCCGAATTTTAGTTCACGTGCTTTAGCAAAATATCTGGTTTCAATAGCCAGCCACAAAGCAGACAGTTACATTTAGGGAAACTAATTCACGCAGCACTTGTATATTATATCCATCTCCAATCCTTTGGCCACCTGATGAGAAGAGCCAACTCACTGGAAAAGACCCTGATGCTGGGAAAGATTGAGGGCAGAAGGAGAAGTGGGCAACAGAGGATGAGATGGTTGGATGGCATTGCTGACTCGACAGACATGAGTTTGAGCAAACTCTGGGAGATGGTGAAGGACAAGGAAGCCTAGAATGCTGCAATCCATGGGGTTGCAAAGAATCAGACTTGAGTTAGTGAAGTGAAGTGAGAGTTGCTCAGTTGTGTCTGACTCTTTGCGACCCCATGGACTGTACAGTCCATGGAATTCTCCAAACCAGAACACTGGAGTGGGTAGCCTTTCCCTTCTCCAGGGATCTTCCCAACCCAGGCATCGTACCCAGGTGTCCCACATTGCGGGCGGATTCTTTACCAGCTGAGCCACAAGCAAAGACCCTTAAGGAAACAAAAACAGCAAATCTTTCATTATTGATTACTCGATGTATACAGTGTTTGGAAAAACAAATTCAGCGATCAGCATTATGTTACCAGCACTATAATGATACTCGAACACAATGGAACCGTTTTTAAGTGAGATGGACATTTTAATAACTTAGAATGTAACCTCTGTGTTTTGTTTTCAGTTGTGTGTGTGTTTGTAATTGTGGCTGTTGTTTTAATTTGGAAGGAGATCTTTGAAATCTCAAAGAAAGCACAGCGCCTCTCCTGTCTGCGTCAGTATGGTTGACCTCGTACTCTTTCTGGAGAAGCTAGCCCTTCATTATTTGGTTCACAACCATCTTCATTAATTAAATACACCATTAGGGAGAAATTCACATCATCTTCATAAAAGCAAACCAAAATGCCAAGACGAAAGGACTCTGGATTTATGCCGTAAACATCCACTCAAGTGCAGAAGGAGTTTCTCATTAAATAAATCCTTTGAAATCATTAAGGAACATTTAACACTGAAAGTCTGTGATGCTAAGCAAAACCAAACAAAAAGTAGACATTGTTATAAATTAAAGCCAAAGTCTGTTCATAAGTCTGGATTTCTTTGCAATTCTTGCCATAACATATTTTAAATGTAATTAATGCACCAATATATTCCTATTAATTGGAGGTACTATTATTTTGAAACAAATATTGCATAAGATGCATTGTGAGTGTACAAAGCACACTGGGATAGGTCTCCCCTCAGAGACTATCTGCATCTTTAACCTGTTCCTTGAAGACAACATTTCCTCCCAAACGTGCTGGGCTTTCGTCCCAAACCCCAGGTGCCTTTGCCTCTGGCCTTTCCCAAGAGGGGGAAGAAACGTGCCCTGCCCTCCACCTTTCTCTGTTTCCTCTGAAGCCCGTCTCCCTGCTGTGCTCTGTGATCCTGCTTCCTGGTTTCCAGGAGACAAGAAAACGCCTCCTAGGCTCTACTTGGTGATGGGCCCTCTGACCCACCTCTTGAGGGTGCTGGGGGAAGAAGGCAGTGGCCTGAGTGGCTGCAGACACTGCCACATGTGGGGAAAGTTCCAAAAAGCTCCCCATCCTGTGGACACTGGTCACATCCACCTAAAGGCTTAATCCAACATGATGAAGGAAGACCTGTGACCTCTCTCCACCTGGAGTCCGGCATTGCTTAAAGTAGGGGGCCTACGGAGATTTGGGGTTGCATAAAGGGAAACTGGAGACCTGAAAAGAATCTGGGATTATGCAAGAGCATGCCCAGGTTGGAGCTGAGGGTGGATAGAGCTACACTTCACGTCGAGACAGAGAAATGTTTGCTGGTGGACCAGAGGGCGGGGCTGGTTGATGAGTGGACACCTTAAAGAAAGCGTCCAAGACTCTGCAAGGAGCCAGGACTGAAAGGCGGATGTGGCCAGTGGGACATCCCCAGCGGCAGTGGGAGCCAGAGGCTCTGCGGTAAGTGAAGCATCCCCATCAGCTCGAAACTGTCTGCTGTACCTTCCCTCCTTAAATCTACCCCTTGTTTTATTTCTGAGACAAACAAATCTTGTAAGATTTGGGGGATGCACCTATTAGGGAGGGTTTTCCAGCTACGTGAAGAGTCATGACATACTGCCAAGCACGGGAACACCACTGCATACAAATAGTGAACACACGACTCACACACACCACACGCTCACCTGTTCACACTCTCACATTCATATATCACAACTGACCCACAACCATATACATTTACACTCACACTCACGCACAAACACACATGATCACATGCTAAAACACACAGCTAGTAACATATTCACACACTCACAACACACATTCACACACTCATGCACACTCACATCAATACATTCATATGTGTACATACACACATACTCTTACAAACACACACACACACACACACACACACACCCCAGTTAAATTTATATGTATGATCCTAACACTACACACTGCTGGGAATGATTGAAGGTGGGAGGAGAAGGGGACAACAGAGGATGAGATGGTTGGATGGCATCACTGACTCGATGGACGTGAGTTTGAGCGAGCTTCGGGAGTTGGTGATGGACAGGGAAGCTTGGCAGGCTGCAGTCCTTGGGGTCGCAAAGAGTCGGCCACGCGACTGAGCGACTGAACTGAACTGACCACTGCACAAAACACTGAGCCACCCCTTGTGAAGCTGTGATCCCAGACTTCTACAGTACCCACTTTATAGGACGAAGAGTTGAGAGAGAGAGTGAGTCACCCAGGCAAGGCTATGCAGAGGTCCCGGAAGGTCTGAAATCAGCCACCAACAGCAGATCAGGACTGGGTCCCCTCCATCCAACTCCCCTGCCCTCAAACCTCATGCAAGATTCATGATAATTGCACCGTGTGTATGCTCATCTAATGCAAAGTCGGAAGGGCAGGGACCATAATGTGACTTGCCGCCAAATAAAGAAAATGCTTCCATGTGAATTCTCATGTGTTTGAGGTCAGCAGAGGCCTGTTCTGCATTCAGTTCCACCTCATAAACAGAGACCTCTGTGCCCGGCAAGTACATTTAAGGGCAAGGTCACTGAGCCAAGAGGCCAAGCGATGCCTGAGATCACCTGCGGGCAGCATCTTCCCAAGGAGGACCCAGGAGGCCCGCTGGGAGGCGCCTCAGGACTCACCCCCAACCCCCGGCTTCTGCAGCCAGTTCTGGCCTATTCCCACCTGCCAGCAGTAAAAGTCCCACTGCTCCACGTTCCTCCGGGCATGTCCTGGGTGGACGAGTTGGCGCCGTTGCTGACCGGTTGCCCCTTCCCCAACAGCCCCAGCCCTGAGTGCCCAGTGTCGCTCCGTGGGCTGAGCCCCCTACCAAGATGTCAAGGCAGAAACTGTCAGTCCTGACGGCCTCAAATGAAAGATGAGAAGATTACCAGGTCTCTCTGCCCATCATCGCTGTAAGTCCCTGTTATTCCTCTGGTCCTCGTTTCAGAAATACCATGCGGGACAGACCCCGAGTGGTCAGCAGGCAGCAGATGCCGCCTTTCCAGCACTTGTGAAGAGGCCTCAGCTCGAGAACCCCGAATCTCCACACTCATCACTCATGCCTGCCACCACAGGACAGTGAAATAGATTGCCACCGCCACTGGGAAATAAGAGAACTGGTCAACCAGCTCAGCTCCGCCAGGAGGAAAGGCAACTACATAGAGTATGTCATGTGCTTTGGAATTGAAATGGGTTAAACACTCACTTGAGGTTGTCTCTTATCAATTTCCTAAATGTAAAGCCAGCAAGAATCAGCCATTTAAGAAAGAAACCTGAGTGACTGCATGATTTGCAAGAGAATAGAGTACATTAACCCTCACACTTTGAGACATGGGGAATGTTCCTCTTCACAGACTCATTTAGATAGAAAATGAGTTTCTTTGCACATTAGCACCCTAAACATACCCTGCAATAAAAAGATAAAATAATTTATGGAGATCTGTTCCCACTCGAAATTCAGAGCAGACCATGTGTCTCTGGCAGCCTTCCAGAAGGTTTTTGCTTATTTAGATTTGCAAACACTGTTGAGGTGGCTAGTGTCTGACCCAGAGGGGAGGAGAGGGACTGGGGCTAGAACCCTGTGAGATGAATTCTGAAGATAACAGAGATAAAGCTCGGCTTGAGTTCATGCATAACATATGTTGCTTCTTCCAAGGCTCCTAAAACTAGCTATTCGTTTCAAATGGAAATGAAATTTTCCAAACGTGCTGAGCCTGGCACGATGCTTGTGCTTTCGTAGAGTATTAAACTCTTTGGTGCCTAACTTCACAGGAAAAAGGCGAAATAAAACTCGCTCTCTGTAATCAGATGGGACTTGCATCTAAGCTGCTACTTTCCCCCTGTGTGGCACTTTGCTTCATCCGAATTTTAGTTCACGTGCTTTAGCAAAATATCTGGTTTCAATAGCCAGCCACAAAGCAGACAGTTACATTTAGGGAAACTAATTCACGCAGCACTTGTATATTATATCCATCTCCAATCCTTTGGCCACCTGATGAGAAGAGCCAACTCACTGGAAAAGACCCTGATGCTGGGAAAGATTGAGGGCAGAAGGAGAAGTGGGCAACAGAGGATGAGATGGTTGGATGGCATTGCTGACTCGACAGACATGAGTTTGAGCAAACTCTGGGAGATGGTGAAGGACAAGGAAGCCTAGAATGCTGCAATCCATGGGGTTGCAAAGAATCAGACTTGAGTTAGTGAAGTGAAGTGAGAGTTGCTCAGTTGTGTCTGACTCTTTGCGACCCCATGGACTGTACAGTCCATGGAATTCTCCAAACCAGAACACTGGAGTGGGTAGCCTTTCCCTTCTCCAGGGATCTTCCCAACCCAGGCATCGTACCCAGGTGTCCCTCATTGCGGGCGGATTCTTTACCAGCTGAGCCACAAGCAAAGACNTCAGACTTGAGTTAGTGAAGTGAAGTGAGAGTTGCTCAGTTGTGTCTGACTCTTTGCGACCCCATGGACTGTACAGTCCATGGAATTCTCCAAACCAGAACACTGGAGTGGGTAGCCTTTCCCTTCTCCAGGGATCTTCCCAACCCAGGCATCGTACCCAGGTGTCCCTCATTGCGGGCGGATTCTTTACCAGCTGAGCCACAAGCAAAGACCCTTAAGGAAACAAAAACAGCAAATCTTTCATTATTGATTACTCGATGTATACAGTGTTTGGAAAAACAAATTCAGCGATCAGCATTATGTTACCAGCACTATAATGATACTCGAACACAATGGAACCGTTTTTAAGTGAGATGGACATTTTAATAACTTAGAATGTAACCTCTGTGTTTTGTTTTCAGTTGTGTGTGTGTTTGTAATTGTGGCTGTTGTTTTAATTTGGAAGGAGATCTTTGAAATCTCAAAGAAAGCACAGCGCCTCTCCTGTCTGCGTCAGTATGGTTGACCTCGTACTCTTTCTGGAGAAGCTAGCCCTTCATTATTTGGTTCACAACCATCTTCATTAATTAAATACACCATTAGGGAGAAATTCACATCATCTTCATAAAAGCAAACCAAAATGCCAAGACGAAAGGACTCTGGATTTATGCCGTAAACATCCACTCAAGTGCAGAAGGAGTTTCTCATTAAATAAATCCTTTGAAATCATTAAGGAACATTTAACACTGAAAGTCTGTGATGCTAAGCAAAACCAAACAAAAAGTAGACATTGTTATAAATTAAAGCCAAAGTCTGTTCATAAGTCTGGATTTCTTTGCAATTCTTGCCATAACATATTTTAAATGTAATTAATGCATCAATATATTCCTATTAATTGGAGGTACTATTATTTTGAAACAAATATTGCATAAGATGCATCATGAGTGTACAAAGCACACTGGGATAGGTCTCCCCTCAGAGACTATCTGCATCTTTAACCTGTTCCTTGAAGACAACATTTCCTCCCAAACGTGCTGGGCTTTCGTCCCAAACCCCAGGTGCCTTTGCCTCTGGCCTTTCCCAAGAGGGGGAAGAAACGTGCCCTGCCCTCCACCTTTCTCTGTTTCCTCTGAAGCCCGTCTCCCTGCTGTGCTCTGTGATCCTGCTTCCTGGTTTCCAGGAGACAAGAAAACGCCTCCTAGGCTCTACTTGGTGATGGGCCCCTGACCCACCTCTTGAGGGTGCTGGGGGAAGAAGGCAGTGGCCTGAGTGGCTGCAGACACTGCCACATGTGGGGAAAGTTCCAAAAAGCTCCCCATCCTGTGGACACTGGTCACATCCACCTAAAGGCTTAATCCAACATGATGAAGGAAGACCTGTGACCTCTCTCCACCTGGAGTCCGGCATTGCTTAAAGTAGGGGGCCTACGGAGATTTGGGGTTGCATAAAGGGAAACTGGAGACCTGAAAAGAATCTGGGATTATGCAAGAGCATGCCCAGGTTGGAGCTGAGGGTGGATAGAGCTACACTTCACGTCGAGACAGAGAAATGTTTGCTGGTGGACCAGAGGGCGGGGCTGGTTGATGAGTGGACACCTTAAAGAAAGCGTCCAAGACTCTGCAAGGAGCCAGGACTGAAAGGCGGATGTGGCCAGTGGGACATCCCCAGCGGCAGTGGGAGCCAGAGGCTCTGCGGTAAGTGAAGCATCCCCATCAGCTCGAAACTGTCTGCTGTACCTTCCCTCCTTAAATCTACCCCTTGTTTTATTTCTGAGACAAACAAATCTTGTAAGATTTGGGGGATGCACCTATTAGGGAGGGTTTTCCAGCTACGTGAAGAGTCATGACATACTGCCAAGCACGGGAACACCACTGCATACAAAGCTTTTCTCCCCACATCACATCTACTGGGAAGGAAAAGATGACATCTCCTTTGGTGGCTCAGAAGTAAAGAATCTGCCTGTGATGCAGGTGAACCCAGGTTGGGTTCCTGGGTCAGAAAGATCCTCTGGAGAAGGAAATGGCAACCCACTCCGGTGTTCTTGCCTGGGAAATCCCATGGACAGAGGAGCCTGGTAGGTTACCATCCATGTGGTTACAAACAGTCAGACCTGACTGGAGAGACTAACTTTCACTTTTTCTCCATTAGCTGTTTCTCTGTGTGGAAGCAACATTTTGGACAGGATGTAATTCCTTAACTCAAAGTCACTATTATGGGCTTCCCAGGTGGTGCTAGTGGTAAAGAATCTGCCTGCCAACACAGGAGATGCTGGTTTGATCCCTGTATTGGGAAGATCCCCTGGAGAAGGGAATGACAACCCACTGCAGTGTTCTTGCCTGGAGAATCTCATGGACAGAGGAGCCTGGTAGGTCGCAGTTCACAGAGTCACAAAGAGTTGGACACAACTGAAGTGACCACACATTCTGTACAAACACACTGTCCATTTAATGACAAAATCAGGGGGAAGTGCATGA
>SJYX01006347.1:28514-45744 GCA_006410675.1 Oreotragus oreotragus
ATAACTGTGATATTGAATGGTTTGCCTTGGAGATGAACAGAGATCATTCTGTCGTTTTTGAGATTGCATCCAAGTCTGCATTTCGGACTCTTTTGTTGACCATGATGGCTACTCCATTTCTTCGGAGGGATTCCTGCCCGCAGTAGTAGATATAATGGTCGTCTGAGTTAAATTCACCCATTCCAGTCCATTTTAGTTCGCTGCTTCCTAGAATGTCAACGTTCACCTTTGCCATCTCTTGTTTGACCACTTCCAATTTGCCTTGATTCATGGACCTGACATTCCAGGTTCCTATGCAATATTGCTCTTTACAGCATTGGATCTTGCTTCTATCACCAGTCACATGCACAGCTGGGTATTGTTTTTGCTTTGGCTCCATCCTTTTATTTTTTCTGGAGTTATTTCTCCACTGACCTCCAGTAGCATATTGGGCTCCTGCTGACCTGAGGAGTTCCTCTTTCGGTATCCTATCATTTTGCCTTTTCATACTGTTCATGGGGTTCTCAAGGCAAGAATACTGAAGTGGCTTGCCATTCCCTTCTCCAGTGGTCCACGTTCTGTCAGACCTCTCCACCGTGACCCGCCCGCCTTGGGTTGCCCTGCAGGCATGGGTTGGTTTCATTGAGTTAGACAGGGCTGTGGTCCTAGTGTGGTTAGATTGACTAGTTTTCTGTGATATGGTTTCAGTGTGTCTGCCCTCTGATGCCCTCTTGCAACACCTACCATCCTACTTGGGTTTCTCTTACCTTGGGTGTAGGGTATCTCTTCACGGCTGATCCAGCAAAGCACAACCACTGCTCCTTACCTTGGAGGAGGGATATCTCCTTACCGCCGCTGTTCCTGACCTTCAATGTGGAATAGCTCCTCTAGGCCCTCCTGCGCCTGTGCAGCCACCACTCCTCGGGTTGCTCCTCCTGGCTGCCGGCCCTGGCCTCGGGTATGAGTGGCTCCTCCCAGCTGCCACCCCTGGCCTCGGGCTCAGGGTGGCTCCTCAGGGTCACCGCCCCTAGCCTTGGACTCGGGGTAGCTCCTCCCAGCCACCACCCTGACCTCAGATGTGGGGTAGCTCCTCCCGGCCGCTGCCCCTGACCTCGGACATGGGGTGTCTCTTCCCGGAATAGATATTAAAAAACATAAAGAGAGAATATACAAATACTAGGAAAGATAAAAGTGGTGGCTGCGTAGGCTCTACACAAATTAAAATAATAAAGATATGTTAAAATCTCTCAGCCATGTCCAACTCTTTATGACCCCATAGACTATACAGTCCATGGAATTCTCCAGGCCAGGATACTGGAGTGTACAGCCTTTCCTTTCTCCAGGGGATCTTCCCAACCCATTGATGGAACCCAGGTCCCCCACATTGTAGGCCGATTCTTTATCAGCTGAGCCACAAGGGAAATCCAAAAATACTAGAGTGGATAGCCTAGACCTTCGCCAGGGGATCTTCCCAACCCAGGAATAGAACCAGGGTCTCCTGCATTGCAGGCAGATTCTTTATCAACTGAGCTATCAAGGAACAAATCTATAAATTAGAAATATATTTCAAAATTTGAAAATTTAGATAAAATGGAAAAGTTGTTTAAAATATTAAAATAATATTATGATAATCATAATATGAAAAATAGTAATAATTATTTATTTATTAAAGGGAACCATCACCATATCCAGGGGCTTCCCTGGTGGCTTAGACAGTAGAGAGTCTGCCTGCAATGCAGGAGACCCATGTTCAGTCCCTGGGAAAAGGGAATGGCAACTCACGCCAGCATTTCTGCCTGGAGAATTCCGTAGAGAGATGAATCTGCTGGGCCGTGGTCCATGGGGTCGCAAAGAACTGGACACGATTGAATGACTAACACTTTCACCATATCTATAAAAACTTTATTTAAATGCTTTAAAAAGGTAAGCGCCAAAGAGGCAGAATTAAGCTGTCATTTCATTATTAAAAGGTAATATGCTTTTTAAAAGAAAGCTAAAATAATCTACAGATAAAAAATACTAAAAGTAATAAATCAGCTTAGTTAGTCTAGTGGACACTACACCAGTAAAGATGATTAGAAAAAAAAATTTTAATGCTTAAATATACTTTATAATCTTAAAAACACCAAAACAGAAGACTTCTACACAGAAAACTACAAAATTACTACTGGAAAAAGAAAAAAAATAAAGAAAGAAAAGAAAAACAAAATCTGAATAAATAGTGGGCTATGCCTTCTCTGTGGGTTAGAAGACGAAGTAGACTCTGATGTTAACTATCCCCTAAAATTATCTCAGAATTTTATGTGGTTCCAATTAAAATCAAGTAAGTATGCCTTTTGTTACTTATTTACCCTTCTGAAATTTTGACTGGGATTTTATAAACATTATAGAATAGCTGACTCATTAGAAAAGACCCTGATGCTGGGAAAGATTGAGAGCAGGAGGAGAAGGGGACGACAGAGGGTAAGATGGTTGGATGGCATCACTGACTCAATGGACATGGGTTTGAGTGGACTCCAGGAGCTGGTTATGGACAGGGAGGCCTGGTGTGCTGTGGTTTATGGGATCAGACATGACTGACTGAACTGAACTGAACTGAACTGATAGAATAGTTTAGAGACAGCTGATAGCCTAAGATATTAAATCATCTACTCCATGGATGTAAGCTGTATTTGAACTGCTGCAGAGAACTGAGAAGCAGGGAGGCAGAGGCAGCTGATTTTGGTTAACAACAGGGACATCAGTACCCCACTGACTCAATGAAAGGCGGTGTGACACATTTTCATGGTCAAATGCATACATGTAGGAGAGAGGAATTCAGAGAGAAAGAACAGTGCGCTCCCCGAGGAGACCCAAAATGAGCTGGCACAATGGATGATCAATGGCCTCATCAATAACCACCAGCCCAACCCAGGAACCTGGGCTGAGGACCCTCCTGGGGACCGGGCACTGGCCATTACTGCCGCTGTGCAGAAGCTCCCTCAGTTAATTGAATGTTCACAGAAGGCCCTGATCCCCTCTCTGTGTTCATTAATTCTTTAAGGCCAAGACCAGGGTCACCAGCAGATTATTCACACAGCAGGTAGAAATAGTGCCTTGACGTTGGAAATCGCTGACTGCAAAGTGCCATATACCCAAACTCAGAAGAGACTCCCAGGAGGTCACACTGAAATGAGCAGAACTTCTAAAGCTGGCACTGTTTCCAGGACTAAGAAGGCACAGTGAGTGAAAGGTTGAATTTTCCATGATTACCCGGCCCCTGAGGGGCAGGGGGAACCAGGACAGGAAGCCAGGTTCCAGATCCCAGGACTTCTGTCTTTCCCTCCTCCCTCTGTGCCATCCCCGGGCCTCAGAATCCTGGGGCAGTGCAGGATTTCCTGCACCAGCTGTATATTTCCTTTGAAATGAATTAGGCTTCCCTGGTGGCTCAGAAGGTAAAGGATCTGCCTGAAATTCAGGAGACCCAGGTTCGATCCCCAAGTTGAAAAGATCCCTTGGAGAAGCGAATGGCTACCCACTCCAGGATTCTTGCCTGGAGAATTCCATGGCCAGAGGAGTCTGGTGGGCTACAGTCCATGGGGTCACAAAGAATCAGACACAGCTGAGCCACTTTAACACTTTCAGAAACACACACACACTTTCTCTAACACACATATGCTATATTTTGCAACTATATTGATGCTACTGTGATTAATAAAGTAAGAAATTACTCCAAGCTGTTACTGAACTCATCTCTTTTACAATAATGTGTTTCCTCAATTAGTGTTTGTTAAAAGTACAAATATCTCGTGAATTCTCACTAAATTAATGAAATTACAAAAGATGTCCTTTATCGGAAGCATTGAAAAGCCACTGCCCTGTTATACCCTCCTCTTATGCTTTCTAACTTTCCATTCTGAAAAAAAAAAAAAAAAAGACAAAGCTGAAAAGAATTTGAGACTCTCTTTTTTTTATGTCTTAGATGATAAGAATATCTTTGTGAATTCTGTGCACTAGTCCACACACGTGGTGAACAGTGGACACTCTACATTTCTTCTTGAAAGGTAGCAATTTCTAAATTGACTTGTTGCCACTGGTATTAGACCTGTGAATGATGTGCGGGAAAAGTAGGCATTCCATTACGGATAGAATTTGAAGCTCCAAACTACTCAAATGCTTTCTCATGACACAAATTACTTTGAATGCATCTTTAAAGTAGGACAAGGGAGCAAATTCATAGGTGTTTTAGGTATTTGGCATTTAAAATCTATAGCCTTGTCTGCTACTGTAGACAGAAGGATTGCATGTGTTCACATAGACTATCATCTTTATTTTCAGCAAACAGAAGTAAACCCCATCGCAGCACAGAATGTCTTTGGATTGTGCAGTCTCAGATGTGTATTCTCATTGAGGCCACCCCCTTTACAGGTTAGGAATATAACGTTTAAATCAGCCTGATGGCTCACTGGGTAAAGAATCCGCTTGCCCTGCAGGAGACACAGGAGACTCAGCATCTTCCCTGGGCTGGGAAGATCCCCTGGAGGAGGAAATGACAACCCACTCCAGTATTCTTGCCTGGAAAATCCCATGGGCAGGGGAGCCTGGCTAACATCCACGGGGTTGCAAAGCATCGGGCGTGACCGAGTGACTGAGCAGGCACAGATAAGAAGCACAGCCTGATAATCTCCTGTGTTTCTTATAGAGAATTTGTAGTGCCTCCAAAGTCAGACTCGACAGGGAACGCAGCAATTTGCTCATGTTGCTGAACAAACAGTGTTGAGCCACTAGGTGAACTCACAGCTATATAAAATCGCAAGGATTTCTGTAGAATCTGTTGTTCTCTCACAGACCCTGTACTTGTGCAAATTCAACTTTGGAAGATCTAAATGTGCGCACGTGCACACATATATGCACAAGCGTGTGTGTGTGTGTGTGTGTGTGTGTGTACTTAGTCACTCAGTTGTGTCCGGCTCTTTGAGACTCCCGACTGCAGTCCACCCCGCTCCGCTGTCCAGTGGACTTTTCAGGCACGAATACTGGGGTGGGCTGCCATTTGCTTCTCCAGGGGATCTTCCCGAGGGACTGAACCCACATCTCCTGTATCTCCTGCGATGGCAGGGGGATTCTTCACCTGCCGAACCGTCAGTGAAGCTGAACCTAACTGCAGGCTTCGTATTTACTCTAAGGTGTCAGACTCTCCGGGGAAACACTCAGAGCCAGAGGCACGTGTGCAGAGATTTGCTGAAGGGTGTCCTGGGGTGAAGGGAGGAGGATGCAGGACAGTGCAGAGGGACAGGACAGTGCAGAGGGACAAACTGAGACCGTCACAGTCACAGTGGTCTCAGCTGATCCCCGGGGGGCTCAGGAGCTGAGACGACCCTGCATAGGGGTCCCTCTGCCTCTCCTAAAGGAGGGGCCCACAGAAAACCTTCAACGCGTGCTCCTGCCATGGGGCTCATCAGCAGCTGAGTCAAGAACCACGAGGCAGCCAAGCACAGCCCACAAGAATGACCTGTAACAGTCAAAGGAATGAGGTTAAGAACAGTTCCCTTTTACTGAGAATCTGCACACATCAGGCACCAAACTGGACTCCCTACAATCCTGGTTTACTGCTCATGAGCAATCCCTAAGTTAGGTGCATTCTTAGGCCCACAAACCAGATGGCTTAAAACAATGGAGAGCAGTTTCTTCAAACTTCTGGAGGTTGGAAGTTCAGCATCAAGCTGTGGGCAGGATCATTGCTTTCTGAGGACTCTGAGGCGGGCAGTCTTCTGTGCCTCTCTCCTACTTCTGGTGACACCGGGCAACCCTGCATCCCCTGGTTTGCAGGCACATTGCTCGTCTCTACCCGTCACTGAAGGATGTTCTCTACTCGCGTATCTGTGTCTTTATCTCCTCTTCTTACAGAGGCTCCAGTCATGTCAGACTAGGAACCTGGTCGTTCCAGGAGCGCCTCCTCTTCACTGGTTGCATGCTCAAGGGCTTTATTTCCAAGTAAGTCCACATCCTGAGATACTGGAGGCTAGGACTTTTACATATGATGTGGAGGGAATCAATTCAACTCATAATAACAGGCAGGTATTCTTACTGCCATTTCATATATGAAGAACTTGATGGCATTAGTTGAGGTCCACTCGGGAACATAGAAATTCCACTAGTCATTTTAACAAAGAGAAATCAACATACACATTTATCTAACTAAGAAGTAAAGCCACCTGATGTGGGCAGGCAGCTCGATGCTGGGGAAAATTGAGGGCAGAAGGAGAAGAGGGTGACAGAGGATGAGATGGTTGGATGGCATCACCAACTCAGCGAACATGAGTTTGAGCGAGCTCTGGGAGATAGTGAAGGACAGGGAAGCCTGGCATGCTGCCATCCATGGGGTCACAAGGAATCAGACACAACTTGGTGACTGAACAACAGCAAAGCATTGAAAAGGAACCAGATCGTAACATGAAGATGCAATGTACAGGAAAGTGCTACTCTCTGAGCTGGGGTCACCAAGGGAAGAGGGTGAGCTGATCAGGCTTCAGAAACTTGGCTAGGCACGTGCAGAAGTTGCATCCCCGGTACTGATGGTCCGACTCAGGACGCTGTCACTAAAACTTAGCTGTGGGGTGTTTGTCTGGCTGGTATTCTTATCTCTGAGCAGGTGCACTGGGGCTGGCTTGGGGCGTGGGTAGAATTGGAAACTGGGGCCAACAGGCACTGTCATGGTGAAGGCAGGTTCCTAGAATCACCACACTGAGCAGATCAAGTCCCACCCTGGCCCCCAGCCTAGCAGTTTCTCCCTCCAGCATCCTCTTTGTTAGAACCTCACAGGAATCAACTGGCCAAGCGGAGTCGTGGTTGGGAGAGCTCTGGCCTCAGCAATGCAAAGCAGGGTCCAGAAGAGTGAGACCCTACCTCCTTTCCAACCCAGTGGGATCCAGAAGATGTCAGCATGCAGGAGGGGCTCAGGTCTGCGACACCCTCCACTCAGATCCTGGTCACTCGGTTTTCATGGCCTTAAGGCGGACGTTCAAGAACAGCTGCATAGGCACTGCTTTTTTCCTAAAGCCAAAATCCAAGAACTAATGGTTGCTCAGCGGCTAAGTCATGCCTGACTCTTTGCAGCCCCGTGGACTGCAGCACGCTAGGCCCCTCTGTCCTCCACTACCTCCTGGAAATTGCTCAAATTCGTGTCTAATGAGTTATAATGAGTTGGTGATGCTATCTAGCTATCTCATCCTGCAAGTTCTGATAAGGACCAGCCTCATTAGCCAAATGTAGATCATAAGTAAGGAGTCAACTGTGCTCCCTCACAAATACATTCAATAGCAGGGCTTAGTAAAAATGTTTTTTAAATGTTCCAACAGGGGAACAGCAGCTGCAATGGCTGAACCTCAGAATAAGGAAGGAAATATGGGATATAAAAGCTTAGTAAAGTCAATCAGCTGCTGTCCATCAAATAAGAAAATAGTGGATTTAGGGTGGCAACATGTAAAATGAAGTTAATAATCTAGGGAAAAAAATGTCCTTATGATTGGAAGCCAGCTAATAAGTCCTTTGGTGAAGAATAAATTTTTGGAACCCAAAAAAATAAAGTCTGACACTGTTTCCACTGTTTCCCCATCTATTTCCCATGAAGTGAACTTGCAGCAAGCCTATTGATCAATCCTGTTCTAACTGGACACCCAGTGTCACTTACTGGACTACAGTCATCACTCCTAGGAGAAAAATAGCAGTCTTTGGGATATAACATAACTCTAAGTGAATGTCAGACATCAGAATGGACATCAATAAAATATGATCATCTCCCTTGGACAGCAAGGATATCAAACCAGTCAATCCTAAAGGAAATCAACCCTGAGTATTCATTGGAAGGACAAATGCTGAAGCTGAAGCTCCAATAGTTTGGCCCCCTGATGCCAAGAGCTGACTTATAGGAGAAGGATGCTGGGAAAGATTGAGGGCAGGAGGAGAAGGAGGTTACAAAGGATGAGATGGTTGGATGGCATCACTGACTCAATGGACAGGAGTTTGGGCAAACTCTGGGAGATAGTGAAGATAGTAAGCCTGGCTTGCTGCAATCCATGGGGTCACAAAGAGTTAGACACAACTTAGTGACTGAACAACAATGACAGGATCTGAAAAATATCTGTAAGAGATGCCGCTGTGGGAACAGGAGTGACTTGTTGGCTTTGAGGAAGAAAATAGCTGTGTTGCTTCCCCATGTTGCAAGGAACTGAAGCTTGCCTGTAGCAGTTGAGGAAAGCTTGTGGTCAACAGCCATCAAGAATCTGGATTCTTCAGTCTTACAGTCACAAAGATCTGAATTCTACCATAAATTTGGAAGCAACTCTCTCCCTACATGAGAACCTAGCCCTGACCAACACCTTGATTGCAGAGTCCAGCTAAACCATGCCTAAACCACTGACCCACAGGGTTAGAAAGAATCTATGTGTGTTTTGTTGAAAGTTGCTAAATTTGTGATGATCTTGTTCTGTTGCATAAGGTAACTGATATAGATTTTGGCAATGGAAGTAAAATGCTCATCTAACATACACCTAAAATTGTGGGAATGGCTTTGGAACTGGGCAGTGAGCAGAGGCCAGAAGAGTTCTGAAAAGAAAGCAAGCCTAAACTGTCTTGGACAGACTGTTAAAAGAAACTTGGACATTAAGAATGCTGCCAGTAAGGACTCAAAAGGAAGTGAGGAACATGTTATTGGAAACTGGAGGAAGAAGGATCCTTGTTAAATAGTGCCAGAAATCTTAGCACAATCATCTTCTGCAATTATCTGAAAAGCAGAACTTGTAAGGGATAAACTGAGCTATCTAAGGATATCTCCAAGCAAAATATTGATGGTGCCACTCGGTTTCTTCTTGCTACTTGGCATAAAATGTGTGAAGAAAGAGATAATTTGAGGGGGGAAAATGTTGAACTAGAAGGAACCAAAACTTTTCTTGGTGCCTTTTTTCACTAAGCCTAATTCTCCTCAGATTCATCCAGTTGTTATTTGTATCAATAGTCCATACCTTTGTATTCAGTTCAGTTCAGTTGCTCAGTCATGTTCGACTCTTTGCAATCCCATGGGCTGTGGCACATCAGGCCTCCCTGTCTGTCGCCAACTTCTGGAGTTTACTCAAACTCATGTTCATCAAGTTGATGATGCCATCCAACCATCTTATCCTCTGTCATCCCCTACTCCTCCTGCCTTCAATCTTTCCCAGCAACAGGGTCTTTTCCAATGAGTCAGTTCTTTGCATCAGGTGACCAAAGTATTGGAGTTTTGTATTACTGACTAGTAATCTGTGGTTTGCTGAATCATCACCCATTGAAAGACAGCTGGGTTCTTTCTAGTTTTTGGCAATGATGAATAGAATAAAGTCAATATGAAAAAAAAAGTCAATATGAGCACTCATGTAGAGGTTTTAATGTGCACAAAATATTTTGAAAATATTCAGCCTCCCTAGATGGCAAAACATGCTAATATTGAGTGACAGCATCCACTCCCAAAAAAGTGAAATCTAGAGAAAAAGATGAGTGTGTGAATATACAATATTGTCCCCAAATCTCAGAAAAGATCAAAAAGTCAGCATATTCAGCCACATNCCTGCAGTGCAGGAGACCCATGTTCAATCCCTGGGAAAAGGGAATGGCAACTCACCCCAGCATTCCTGCCTGGAGAATTCCATAGAGAGATGAGCCTGCTGGGCCGTGGTCCATAGGGTCACAAAGAACTGGACACGATTGAATGACTAACACTTTTACCATATCTATAAATACTTTATTTAAATGCTTTAAAAAGGTAAGTGCCAAAGAGGTAGAATTAAGCTGTCATTTCATTATTAAAAGGTAATATGCTTTTTAAAAGAAAGCTAAAATAATCTACAGATAAAAAATACTAAAAGCATAATCTGCTGGGCCGTGGTCCATGGGGTCGCAAAGAACTGGACACGATTGAATGACTAACACTTTCACCATATCTATAAAAACTTTATTTAAATGCTTTAAAAAGGTAAGCGCCAAAGAGGCAGAATTAAGCTGTCATTTCATTATTAAAAGGTAATATGCTTTTTAAAAGAAAGCTAAAATAATCTACAGATAAAAAATACTAAAAGCAATAAATCAGCTTAGTAAGTCTAGTGGACACTACACCAGTAAAGATGATTAGAAAAAAATTTTTTAATGCTTAAATATACTTTATAATCTTAAAAACACCAAAACAGAAGACTTCTACACAGGAAACTACAAAATTACTACTGGAAAAAGAAAAAAAAAATAAAGAAAGAAAGGAAAAACAAAATCTGAATAAATAGTGGGCTATGCCTTCTCTGTGGGTTAGGAGACGAAGTAGACTCTGATGTTAACTATCCCCTAAAATTATCTCAGAATTTTATGTGGTCCAATTAAAATCAAGTAAGTATGCCTTTTGTTACTTATTTACCCTTCTGAAATTTTGACTGGGATTTTATAGAAAACTACAAAATTACTACTGGAAAAAGAAAAAAAATAAAGAAAGAAAAGAAAAACAAAATCTGAATAAATAGTGGGCTATGCCTTCTCTGTGGGTTAGAAGACGAAGTAGACTCTGATGTTAACTATCCCCTAAAATTATCTCAGAATTTTATGTGGTTCCAATTAAAATCAAGTAAGTATGCCTTTTGTTACTTATTTACCCTTCTGAAATTTTGACTGGGATTTTATAAACATTATAGAATAGCTGACTCATTAGAAAAGACCCTGATGCTGGGAAAGATTGAGAGCAGGAGGAGAAGGGGACGACAGAGGGTAAGATGGTTGGATGGCATCACTGACTCAATGGACATGGGTTTGAGTGGACTCCAGGAGCTGGTTATGGACAGGGAGGCCTGGTGTGCTGTGGTTTATGGGATCAGACATGACTGACTGAACTGAACTGAACTGAACTGATAGAATAGTTTAGAGACAGCTGATAGCCTAAGATATTAAATCATCTACTCCATGGATGTAAGCTGTATTTGAACTGCTGCAGAGAACTGAGAAGCAGGGAGGCAGAGGCAGCTGATTTTGGTTAACAACAGGGACATCAGTACCCCACTGACTCAATGAAAGGCGGTGTGACACATTTTCATGGTCAAATGCATACATGTAGGAGAGAGGAATTCAGAGAGAAAGAACAGTGCGCTCCCCGAGGAGACCCAAAATGAGCTGGCACAATGGATGATCAATGGCCTCATCAATAACCACCAGCCCAACCCAGGAACCTGGGCTGAGGACCCTCCTGGGGACCGGGCACTGGCCATTACTGCCGCTGTGCAGAAGCTCCNAGAACAGTGCGCTCCCCGAGGAGACCCAAAATGAGCTGGCACAATGGATGATCAATGGCCTCATCAATAACCACCAGCCCAACCCAGGAACCTGGGCTGAGGACCCTCCTGGGGACCGGGCACTGGCCATTACTGCCGCTGTGCAGAAGCTCCCTCAGTTAATTGAATGTTCACAGAAGGCCCTGATCCCCTCTCTGTGTTCATTAATTCTTTAAGGCCAAGACCAGGGTCACCAGCAGATTATTCACACAGCAGGTAGAAATAGTGCCTTGACGTTGGAAATCGCTGACTGCAAAGTGCCATATACCCAAACTCAGAAGAGACTCCCAGGAGGTCACACTGAAATGAGCAGAACTTCTAAAGCTGGCACTGTTTCCAGGACTAAGAAGGCACAGTGAGTGAAAGGTTGAATTTTCCATGATTACCCGGCCCCTGAGGGGCAGGGGGAACCAGGACAGGAAGCCAGGTTCCAGATCCCAGGACTTCTGTCCTTCCCTCCTCCCTCTGTGCCATCCCCGGGCCTCAGAATCCTGGGGCAGTGCAGGATTTCCTGCACCAGCTGTATATTTCCTTTGAAATGAATTAGGCTTCCCTGGTGGCTCAGAAGGTAAAGGATCTGCCTGAAATTCAGGAGACCCAGGTTCGATCCCCAAGTTGAAAAGATCCCTTGGAGAAGCGAATGGCTACCCACTCCAGGATTCTTGCCTGGAGAATTCCATGGCCAGAGGAGTCTGGTGGGCTACAGTCCATGGGGTCACAAAGAATCAGACACAGCTGAGCCACTTTAACACTTTCAGAAACACACACACACTTTCTCTAACACACATATACTGTATTTTGCAACTATATTGATGCTACTGTGATTAATAAAGTAAGAAATTACTCCAAGCTGTTACTGAACTCATCTCTTTTACAATAATGTGTTTCCTCAATTAGTGTTTGTTAAAAGTACAAATATCTCGTGAATTCTCACTAAATTAATGAAATTACAAAAGATGTCCTTTATCGGAAGCATTGAAAAGCCACTGCCCTGTTATACCCTCCTCTTATGCTTTCTAACTTTCCATTCTGAAAAAAAAAAAAAAAAAGACAAAGCTGAAAAGAATTTGAGACTCTCTTTTTTTTATGTCTTAGATGATAAGAATATCTTTGTGAATTCTGTGCACTAGTCCACACACGTGGTGAACAGTGGACACTCTACATTTCTTCTTGAAAGGTAGCAATTTCTAAATTGACTTGTTGCCACTGGTATTAGACCTGTGAATGATGTGCGGGGAAAAGTAGGCATTCCATTACGGATAGAATTTGAAGCTCCAAACTACTCAAATGCTTTCTCACGACACAAATTACTTTGAATGCATCTTTAAAGTAGGACAAAGGAGCAAATTCATAGGTGTTTTAGGTATTTGGCATTTAAAATCTATAGCCTTGTCTTCTACTGTAGACAGAAGGATTACATGTGTTCACATAGACTATCATCTTTATTTTCAGCAAACAGAAGTAAACCCCATCGCAGCACAGAATGTCCTTGGATTGTGCAGTCTCAGATGTGTATTCTCATTGAGGCCACCCCCTTTACAGGTTAGGAATATAACGTTTAAATCAGCCTGATGGCTCACTGGGTAAAGAATCCGCTTGCCCTGCAGGAGACACAGGAGACTCAGCATCTTCCCTGGGCTGGGAAGATCCCCTGGAGGAGGAAATGACAACCCACTCCAGTATTCTTGCCTGGAAAATCCCATGGGCAGGGGAGCCTGGCTAACATCCATGGGGTTGCAAAGCATCGGGCATGACCGAGCGACTGAGCAGGCACAGATAAGAAGCACAGCCTGATAATCTCCTGTGTTTCTTATAGAGAATTCATAGTGCCTCCAAAGTCAGACTCGACAGACAGGCCACGCAGCAATTTGCTCATATTGCTGAACAAACAGTGTTGAGCCACTAGGTGAACTCACAGCTATATAAAATCGCAAGGATTTCTGTAGAATCTGTTGTTCTCTCACAGACCCTGTACTTGTGCAAATTCAACTTTGGAAGATCTAAATGTGCGCACGTGCACACACATATGCGCAAGCGTGTCTGTGTGTGTGTGTGTACTTAGTCACTCAGTTGTGTCCAGCTCTTTGAGACTCTGGACTGCAGTCCACCCCGCTCCGCTGTCCAGTGGACTTTTCAGGCACGAGTACTGGAGTGGGCTGCCATTTGCTTCTCCAGGGGATCTTCCCAAGGGACTGAACTCACATCTGCTGTATCTCCTGCAACGGCAGGGCGATTCTTCACCTGCCGAACCGTCGGTGAAGCTGAACCTAACTGCAGGCTTTGTATTTACTCTAAGGTGTCAGACTCTCCGGGGAAACAGACTCAGAGCCAGAGGCACGTGTGCAGAGGTTTGCTGAAGAGTGTCCTGGGGTGAAGGGACAGTGCAGAGGGACAAACTGAGACCGTCACAGTCACAGTGGTCTCAGCTGATCCCTGGGGGGCTCAGGAGCCGAGACGACCCTGCATAGGGTCCCTCTGCCTCTCCTAAAGGAGGGGCCCACAGAAAACCTTCAACGCGTGCTCCTGCCATGGGGCTCATCAGCAGCTGAGTCAAGAACCACGAGGCAGCCAAGCACAGCCCACAAGAACAACCTGTAACAGTCAAAGGAATGAGGTTAAGAACAGTTCCCTTTTACTGAGAATCTGCACACATCAGGCACCAAACTGGACTCCCTACAATCCTGGTTTACTGCTCGTGAGCAATCCCTAAGTTAGGTGCATTCTTAGGTCCACAAACCAGATGGTTTAAAACAATGGAGAGCAGTTTCTTCAAACTTCTGGAGACTGGAAGTCCAGCATCAAGCTGTGGGCAGGATCATTTCTTCCTGAAGAATGAGGAAGGGCGGTCTTCCATGCCTCTCTCCTACTTCTGGCGACAGCGGGCAACCCTGTGTCCCCTGGTTTGCAGGCACATTGCTCGTCTCTACGCGTCACTGAAGGGTGTTCTCTACTCGCGTATCTGTGTATTTATCTCCTCTTCTTACAGAGGCTCTAGTCATGTCGGGCTAGGAACCTGATCACTCCAGGAGCGCCTCCTCTTCACTGGTTGCATGCTCAAGGGCCTTATTTCCAAGTAAGTCCACATCCTGAGATACTGGAGGCTAGGACTTCTACATATGATGTGGAGGGAATCAATTCAACTCATAATAACAGGCAAGTATTCTTACTGCCATTTCATATATGAAGAACTTGATGGTATTAGTTGAGGTCCACTCGGGAACATAGAAATTCCACTAGTCATTTTAACAAAGAGAAATCAACATACACATTTATCTAACTAAGAAGTAAAGCCACCTGATGTGAGCAGCCAGCTCGATGCTGGGGAAAATTGAGGGCAGAAGGAGAAGAGGGTGACAGAGGATGAGATGGTTGGATGGCATCACCAACTCAGCGAACATGAGTTTGAGTGAGCTCTGGGAAATAGTGAAGGACAGGGAAGCCTGGCATGCTGCCGTCCATGGGGTCACAAGGAATCAGACACAACTTGGTGACTGAACAACAGCAAAGCTTTGAAAAGGAACCAGATCGTAACATGAAGATGCAATGTGCAGGATTGAGCTCTGGGAAATAGTGAAGGACAGGGAAGCCTGGCATGCTGCCGTCCATGGGGTCACAAGGAATCAGACACAACTTGGTGACTGAACAACAGCAAAGCTTTGAAAAGGAACCAGATCGTAACATGAAGATGCAATGTGCAGGAAAGAGCTACTCTCTGAGCTGGGGTCACCAAAGGAAGAGGGTGAGCTGATCAGGCTTCAGAAACTTGGCTAGGCACATGCAGAAGTTGCATCCCCGGTACTGATGGTCCGACTCAGGATGCTGTCACTAAAACTTAGCTGTGGGGTGTTTGTCTGGCTGGTATTCTTATCTCTGAGCAGGTGCACTGGGGCTGGTTTGGGGTGTGGGTAGAATTGGAAACTGGGGCCAACAGGCATTGTCATGGTGAAGGCAGGTTCCTAGAATCACCACACTGAGCAGATCAAGTCCCACCCTGACCCCCAGCCTAGCGGTTTCTCCCTCCAGCATGCTCTGTTAGAACCTCACAGGAATCAACTGGACAAGCGGAGTCATGGTTGGGAGAGCTCTGGCCTCAGCAATGCAAAGCAGGGTCCAGAAGAGTGAGACCCTACCTCCTTTCCAACCCAGTGGGATCCAGAAGATGTCAGCATGCAGGAGGGGCTCAGGTCTGCGACACCCTCCACTCAGATCCTGGTCACTCGGTTTTCATGGCCTTAAGGCGGACGTTCAAGAACAGCTGCATACGAACTGCTTTTTTCCTAAAGCCAAAATCCAAGAACTAATGGTTGCTCAGCGGCTAAGTCATGCCTGACTCTTTGCAGCCCCGTGGACTGCAGCACGCTAGGCCCCTCTGTCCTCCACTACCTCCTGGAAATTGCTCAAATTTGTGTCTAATGAGTTATAATGAGTTGGTGATGCTATCTAGCTATCTCATCCTGCAAGTTCTGATAAGGACCAGCCTCATTAGCCAAATGTAGATCATAAGTAAGGAGTCAACTGTGCTCCCTCACAAATACATTCAATAGCAGGGTTTAGTAAAAATGTTTTTTAAATGTTCCAACAGGGGAACAGCAGCTGCAATGGCTGAACCTCAGAATAAGGAAGGAAATATGGGATATAAAAGCTTAGTAAAGTCAATCAGCTGCTGTCCATCAAATAAGAAAATAGTGGATTTAGGGTGGCAACATGTAAAATGAAGTTAATAATCTAGGGAAAAAAATGTCCTTATGATTGGAAGCCAGCTAATAAGTCCTTTGGTGAAGAATAAAAGGAGGCTGGCTTCTGAAACAATAGTCCAGGCATGCTTCTGGGGCAGGCATACCTCTGATCTGTACACAGATATTTTCTAGAAATATTTAAGCTGAATGTCTATAAATTGAATTATGTTTAGCTTACACTTCTGTCTCTCAGGCTCTCTACTTCATAAAAGAAAATGAACAAGTAATAGAACAATTTCAATGTCCTATGCAAGTGCACTTTTATAGATCCTAGAAAGTGAAGTGGCTCAGTCGTGTCCGATTCTTTGCGACCCGTGGACTGTAGCCCACCAAGCTCCTCCATCCATGGGATTCTCCAGGCAAGAATACCAGAGTGGGTTGCCATTTCCTTCTCCAATCCTAGAAGTCTCTATTTTTTCCTGAATCAGACAATCCTAAAGTGCAGCACTTATGTGACTGTCACACTTTCCCATTGCTTTCACACTTTATAAACTTTTTCTGAATTTGCAGGATCGTGACAGAGCCTCTCTGGGTCCCAGTTGTTTAAGGAAATTAAACCAGAGCAGAAAGCCAGTTGCATTTTCACATAAAGGAGGGCACGAGAGTCATGAACAGAGGCAGGTGGAAAGGGAGACCCTTTGCTTGATCTCCGACCTTCTGGATGTGGTGGAAGCTTGGCCTTGACCTTCCGCAGGCTGTCCAGTTCCTGCTTGTTTCTGTCCCAAGATATACACGCTGGCCATCAACAATTCCTGTGTTCCCATCAAGGTCAAATCAGGGGCTCTGGGCCGCTGACTCCACCATCCTCTTCCCCAGCAACCCCGTCGCTCCATCTGTCTTCTCCTCTGGGCCCCTGACTCATGCCTCCCAGTGCAGTGGCAAAGAGGAAATGCAGGGATCAGGGTCAGGGGGAAAGGACTCAACCTCGCACCCTGTTCCTTTCTGCCCATGAGACCTCTCGGCTACGTTCATCTGCAAAACAAGAGATGTTGATTCTGCCAAACTTGGAGGGCTTTTCGCATGATTCAGTGAGCCTGTATGAAGATGTCTAGCACATAGTGGGAGTTTCACAAAGAGCCCCCTCCCCTCAGCTCATGATTTCGTGATTGTAACCGTCTGTGACTCAGGTTCCTGGCTAATCGATCACTCAAATGGACAAAAGGAAAAAACCCTTCAGACAGACAGCTTGGCTACCATCTCTCT
>SJYX01006347.1:51368-72388 GCA_006410675.1 Oreotragus oreotragus
AGAACATAGGTTAAGCAGAGGAAAAATTAGCCCAGGTTGAAGGTTTGAAATGTAGAGGCAAGTACAGCAGAAGTGTTAGTCACCCAGTCGTGTCCACCTCTTTGCAGCCCCATGGACTGTAGCCTGCCAGGCTCCTCTGTCCATGGGTTTCTCCAGACAAGCATACTGGAGTGGATTGCTATGCCCTCCTCCAGGGGACTTTCCCATCCCAGGGACTGAAGTGGGGTCTCCTGCATAGCAGGCAGATTCTTTACTATCTGAGCCACCAGGGAAGCCCCAACCAAGTGGAAACGCATGGGTAAACCTAAATAAAATTTACTCTGCAAAAATAGTGTCTCTTGAGGATTAAGAAAACTTTAAAGTAACAATAATAAATTAAGCAAGCAAGGATAAACAGCCAAGTGTTATAATCTCCTTGCATTGTTCTGAAAAAAGGATGAAAGTAACAAATTGTTTTAAAAGTACTAAGTTAAAAGTAGGCATGGTACAATTTCTTGGAAAAGTATTAAAAGAACAAAAGTAGAGTGCCTGACTTTTATACCAGTGAAGAGGAAAATTTGATTTAAAAAATACTCTGTTAATAGCTAGTGAGAAGCTGCTATATAACACAGAGAGCCCAGCCTGGCACCCTGTGAAGACCTACACGGGCAGGATGGGGGTGGGAGGGCGGCTCGACAGGGAGGCGTTACAGGTGTAATTATGACTGACTCATGTTGTATGACAGAAAGCAACACAACGTGTTAAAGCAGTTTTCCTCTAATTAAAAATGGATTAAAAAATACTCTTTTAAACTAGGGGACAACAAAGGAAAGGAAAATACACAGAACATGTCGGGAAAGTTCAAACTACAAAGTAACTTTTAAACCCAAATATGCCAGTAAATGTATTAAACAGAATAGTCCCACAATAAAGAGCTTAAAAAAAAAAACCTTGTAAGAAAAACTTTAGGCCCAAGTGTCTTTTCACAGAGCTTTTCCCTATAAAAAAATACATACATACATACATATAAATTCATCTGGAGGACAGAAAAAATTTCATGTCACTTTCTGAAATTAATATAAAACCTTAATATAAAATCTGACAGGAATAGTAAGTGAAAGGAAATTATACAGATCAATATTTCTCAAATATCCCCTGGAGAAGGAAATGGCAACCCACCTCAGTATTCTTGCCTGGAGAATCCCATGGACACAGGAGCCTGGTGGGCTGCCGTCGATGGTATTGCAGAGTCAGGCACAGCTTAGAGCTAAACCACCACCATACACAGAAAGTTTAAACAGAATATGAACAAACTGAATCCGGCAAAAAGTACAGTCATCACGAATAAATTAGGTTTAATCCACAGTGCAAGGTTAGTTTGATTTTGGAAAATAAATTGACTCAATCCTACATTATAACAGAATAAATGAAGAAAGTCACAAATGCGGAAATAGAACTTGATAAAAAGTTTTTTCATGATAAAAAACACAAATTGCCTAATAAACTAGGAATAGACGAGATTTTTTCAGTTTAATGAAATTATTCTACAAAAGAAAATCTATAGCAAATATTGCAATTAATCATTTAAAAGTTATTTTTTTTGTTCTGAAATGAGGAACACAAGAAAAATGATGCTTTATATCAGAAATTTCTTTCCACAGTGTACTGGAGGGCCCAGCCATCAAGATAGGCAAGAATAACAAAGAAAGGAAACATATAAGAACTGAAAATGGAGATGATATTAATTTTATATATAGAAATGAATTCATAAAAATTCGTTAGAATCAAAAGGAAAATTTAGAAAAATTGAAAGTTTACAAAAACTCAGCATATAAAAATAAATTTCATTTCTACATACCAACAATGAAAGGCTCCTAGAGGAACTTCAATATCAAATCACTCTTGAAGAAGAATGAATTAGGAAATGGAAAAACTGTTTACCACACCAGAAGCATTATTATAAAGTACAATAACTAAGGCACCATGCCATTAGTTCATGAAGAACCTAATGGATTAAATGGAAACAAATCCGTATATGCATGTGCTTTTGGCACAAGCCCATGGTGACACTTAAGACCAAAGGCTGTGTCCTTTTGATAAATGTTGAGGTAGTTATTTACATGGAAGAAACATGTATGAAATCAGAGCCCTGCCTCATATACCATACATCAAAAGTTTATTTTCAGGTGGATAAATGCCACAAATGTGGAAAGAAAATGCTAAAATGTGTACATAATTGCATAGAGAAATATCTTCATGATTTTTGGATAAAGCTTTCTTTAATGAGACCAAAAAAAACCACTGAAGATAAGGATTGGCTACATTACATGTGAGCACTTATGTTTACTAAGAGACATGGCAGAGAGTGAAGAGACGAGTCCAGATGTTTCCCAAGTTTCCTGTTTGCTGGCTTACCTGCTTGCGGAGTGTGTGTGTATTCAGTCGCTTCAATCATGTCCAGCTCTTTGCAGCCCCATGGACTGTAGCCTACCAGGCTCCTCTGTCCATGGGATTCTTCAGGCTAGACTACTGGAGTGGGTTGCCATTCCCTTTTCCAAGGGATCTTCCTGACCTAGGGAATCGAACCTGCATCTGTTAGGTCTCTTGCGCTGCAGGTGGATTCTTTCCTGCTGAGCCACCAGGGAATCCCTAGCTGGTTGTTATTGGCACCAAAAACTGAGATAAGAACCAGAGGATGATGAGGAAAAAGAGGACTTGGTCTTAGCTGATTGAACTAGAGGTGCCGCGAGATGCCCAGCAGGACCTAAACTCCTGCAAGGAGAAGAGTTCATGCACTGGAGTCTCACTGCCTCTGGAGAGCAAGCTTTCCTAAAAGTATTTTTCTTCCCCAACTGGAATCTCACCACACAGATGTAGCTTTCCTGCACCTGCAGAAAGGTGATTCACATTACCTGCCTAGAGAGCTACCCGTCTCTCGCCACTCACTCCCTGCATCTGCTTATTGGACCTTCAGCTCCTGAAACACACAATAATTTTCCCTCCAAACCACCCCCTCCTCCTGACTTCGCTTTTCATCATGTTTCTAATCATGCAGACATGAATCTCTCCATTCATTTTTCACTCTCTCCTCTCTTTTTCAGCTCCCTGCATAGCCAATCAGTTGCCTCGCTTTGGGCAGTTTTCTCCATGTTCAGTCTGCATTTCCAGTCCTTCCTTCCTGTTTGCACTGCCCACTCTCTCAACCGCCACCCCTTCAGCATCTCACTCCCGAGTCCCCTGACCATGTTCCTGACCATCTCTCTGCCTCTGGGCCACCCATTACCGGACCATTTCTCCCACGACTGCATCGCTTGGTGGCGGTGGTTTCATCACTAAGGCGTGTCTGACTCTTGTGACTCCATGGAGTCCGCCTGACTCCTCTGTCCATGGGATTCTCCAGGCAAGACGACTGGAGTGGGTCGCCATTTCCTTGATCACAGTGTGTGCTAAACACTGGGGAGTGTAGCTGTGGGGGGGGGGGTGCCGGAAAGGGGGAGGCGCCGGCGGACAATGGAGCCTATGTGTGCCTGCGGGAGTGGGCCGGCGCCGCCGCCGCCGCTGCCGCCGCCGGGGGGAGACGCTGCGCCGCCGCTGCCGCTGGCCCCGGCCCCGGCCCCCCGGGGCTGAAAGCCGCCCGGGACCGAAGCCCCCTCCCCTACACCGTTCCTGCCGTCCCCTCCCCCACTCCTGCCTCGTATGTGTGCCTGCGGGAGTGGGCCGGCGCCGCCGCCGCCGCTGCCGCCGCCGGGGGGAGACGCTGCGCCGCCGCTGCCGCTGGCCCCGGCCCCGGCCCCCCGGGGCTGAAAGCCGCCCGGGACCGAAGCCCCCTCCCCTACACCGTTCCTGCCGTCCCCTCCCCCACTCCTGCCTCGGGGGTAAGTGGCACCTCAGGGGGAGGGGGAGGGGAAGGACCGGAGCCGGGGGTTCGGGGGGGCCCGGGTCCGCGTCCGCGTGTTTTGAGCGGGTTTGAGGGCTGGGGTAGCCAAAGCCGCGGAGGGCAAGGGGCTGGGGTGAAGGGAGAAAAGGGGTGGGGGTCGAGGTTGTGAATTTAAGAGTTGAGTCTAGAGAAACCTGTGGGGGAAGGTTGGGGGGGGGCGTCCTCTGCCCACCAGCGTTGGGGAGAGACTGAGGCGTCTCTCAGCTTTTTAAATGTTGTGTCCCAGGCGGTGCTTGGAGAGACTAAACGAGGACATGGGACAGTCCCAGGGTCCTGGGATGAAGGGACATCGTAGGGACGAGATGGAGAGCTGAATTCGAGTTGAGTTTGGTGGGGTCTGTTAGACCCAGAAGATGGATAGAGAGGTAAAGGGGAGTTTGCAGGCCAGTGACTTGTTGGAGGGTTGGGGGAACCCGAAGCTAAGAGGAATGTTCCTGTAGTAAAGGGCTCCAGCAGGTGAGGTGGTGATGTCTAGGTCACTGAGTCATTGTGGGGGTCGTGGACACACCAGTGATTTCCAGAATGGAGCTGTAGTCGTTGACCTTTGAAAGTTGCAAAGACTATTAAAGATGTCACTGGTTGGTGTTGGACCAACCTGGTGAAATGGAGATATTCTGTGGAAATAAACAGCAGACTTGGTTATTATGATCAGAGGGAAGGGCCAGAGGCCTATAATAGTGTTTCTGGGGGCCTTATGTGAAGGCTTCCAAGCCTGAAGGAGGAGGCCTGAAACCTGTCTTCCAAGGCCCTGCCTGCCATAGAGAAGAGTGACTTGGAGCCTAGACTGCAGCCCAGTTGGAGACTGATAAACTTACTAGACAAAGTAGAGAAATGGACGTAACTTTGTGTCAGTAGTGAGAGACTAAAGTGAAGTCGCAGAGTTGTTTCCGACTCTTTGCGACCCCATGGACTGTAGCCTATCAAGCTCCTCCGTCCGTGGAGTTTTCCAGGCAAGAGTGCTGGAATGGATTGCCATTTCCTTCTCCAGGGGAACTTCCCGACCCAGGAATCGAACCCAGGTCTCCTGCATTGCAGGTAGACGCTTTACCGTCTGAGCCACCAGGGAAGCCCAGTGAGAGACTAAGGTGGGGTAGAATTGGTGCAAAGTTAAACTTTCGTTAGGGCAAACATATTCAGATCCCTGGGCGGTAACTTTAGAGGGAAAATGAATGAGTGGCTATGTAAAGAGTTACGTTTTGATCAGTGGTGTGTAATGGAGTGTTTGTTAGCATTTAATGTGTTCAAGAACTAACTGTTCATTCTTGGGTCAGAGATTTGGACTCTTGTCCACTGTGCTGGAAGTGATGAATCAGAATTAGCAGGTAGGAAGGATAAGTAGTTGTGAGTAAGGGGTAGGGGGTGCGGATGGGTATTGGTAGGTAAGACCCCTGTGTAGGTTAACTTTTCACTCTTCATGGAAATTGTACAACATGATTGTTCTGTTGATTTTGGTTTTTGATTGGATGCTTGTGATTTGTAAAAAGGAGTTAATGTTAAGTATGAAAAACATTACCATCCTAAGTACAGATTTAAGAAGGATCTTGCTAACTGTTGAAAAAGACCCAATCTATAGAAAACAAAAATGGGTTAATAAAAGGAGCAGTTAGTTAGATGGCATAAGGATGCTTTGGGAAGTAAGGATTCCATTAATTGGTGTTTTGGGTAAAGAGGAAAGTTAAGGCAAAGTTGACATAGAGATGACCTTTCATAGTTTTAGCATCTAGGATCTGATTATATTGAACCATTAGGATATTATTTTGTAATCCAGTGTTGAATGTAAGATGATAATAGTTCCTAAACATGTGGTAGATGATAAGGAGGTCATTGAGTAAAAGATGAAGAAACAATTTCCATACTGTTCTCTTCTTATAAGGCAAGTTTTATGTAGTAACTTGGCTGTTAAGCTAAGGATTCCTGACCTCGATTCCTATATGACTAGCTTAAGTGAAAAAGCACTTACGTATGTTGGAATCTATTCTATGGGATACTTTTCCCATAGCCTTCAGAAGTGTCTGGTCCTGTGAATCAAATGTTCTCTGGCTTTTGGGGGGGGGCAGTACAGAGGTTTCACAAGCATTGTAATCAACTAAATATTTGATGATGGTGATTTGGTTGAGCCTTGAACTTGGTGTTAGAACACTGGCTTTCCCATTGACTTATATGTGTCTTCAAACAAATCTCTCATATTTATTCTTCAGTTTTCCCTTTTATAAAGCGGGGTTACCACTGCCCTCATCACTCATAATGCATTGTAGCACCAAACAAGTTAATGATTACCTGCAAAGTGCCTTGGACACATCTGGGAATGAAAGTTTGTATAGACCAACTTTTTCCTCACTTCTGAAAAATTGCTATCTCAGGAACAGACCAAATTCAGCTTCTGAAACGTGCCCTGTGCTCGATCAGGAAACAAAAAGGAGTACCTTCTACCTTCTACCTATCTATCTGCCTTGTTCTATTGTCTGGGTTTGGGTTTTACATGAGTTTTGAAAGGTGATACCTCTTCCTCATTTAGTGGTAAGACAGGAATAGTGATGACAGTTGTAGAAATGTAAGCAACAGTCCCCATGGGAGAGTAGAACTATACATGCTGTGAGTGCTAACCTAAGCTGAAGCTGACCCTAAATTTGTGTGACCTTGTCTTCCTGGTGGTTTGCAGACTTGATAAGTTGCTTCAGTTTTGTCTGACTGTTTGCGACCCAATGGACTGTAGCCTGCCAGGCTCCTCTCTCCGTGAGATTCTCCAAGCAGAAAGAATTTCATATCTTTCTGCTGGATATGAAATTGGAGTGGGTTGGAGTGCCATGGAGTGGGTTGCCATGCCCTCCAGGGATCGTCCCCACCCAGGGATTGAACCCATATCTCTTGTCTCTCCTCCATTGGCAGGCAGGTTCTTTACCACTAGCGCCACCTGGGAAATCTAGTGGTTTAATTTTCTTCATCTATGAAATACTGCTGGTGAAATGACTTGTCTGTCTGCCTTGGTAACTATGTTGGGGTCTATAGAAACTTTATTTGCTCTAGATCAGAAGTTCTTAATCTTCTGTGCCACATAAGTTTTCCTTTGGCAATTTAATGAAGCTTAGGACCCGTTCTGAGAATCGTGAGTTTTTTTAATGTGTAAAGTATATAAAATTACAAATGACACAGAAACAGTTATCAAAATGTGAAAACAGTTGTGATACAATAGTTTATATGTTTATAGCTCATTAAATAACAAAATGTAGCTGTAGGTACTATAGTTTTGAAGTAGTGATAACGGTAATGTGATGTGAAGTGTCTTGTGGTTACTCTTGGTGACATAGTCACAGAATAGCTAATACTACTGTGGGTTGTTACCTGCATTCATTGTTGAAGATGATGCTAACTTTTACTTGGAGGTTAGTGAGTATGAAGATCAAAATATTTTCCAGCTAAGTTCACAGCTGCCTCCCCTCCTCTGAGTCCTTCTACAGACCACTTAGGAGGTCGTGGATACCCGGATAAGAGCTCCTGCTATAGACCAGCTGATTTTTGAAAGGTCAATTATCTTATGGCCACTCACCTTATAAGCCTCAATATCTTCACCATGCTAAGAACAAGAGCATAGAGAAGATATGAAATAAACGTCTATTTTGCATCCTGTGATAACTGTTCTTGGTTGAAGAGAAAGTTAAAGCCAATGACTAGGATGAGGCTTTTGTGTCTGATGGATTTTGCTTTTCTAGACTTCCCAGTGTTCAGTGGGATAGATGTGGGCTAGAGTGCTCCAGCTTCTTGCATTTTGATTTTTAGTGGTTTTGCCTGCCTTCTCCATTTTTGACCTAATTTTTTTCTACTATTCTTTCTTCCAGATATTGTTTTGGTCACAGAGCCTTGGGGAATGGTGGTTTTCTTTGCTGTTGGTGTGATGGGGTATGAACTTTTCCATTCTTCTCATTCCTGTAGGACTGAATGTGGGACTAGCTGGTGTCACTCCACTTTGACCTAAAAATTCCTTTCTGTTTGGGAGGCACAGATCGCTGTGTCCCAATGTTAGAAGAGAGAGCAAGTTGGACACCTTGAAAGGTAAAGAGCCCAATTATGAACATGTAACTTCTGTTATTCAGTCAGTGTATTTTGGATTTTGTTTCTGCTTCCATAGGGTCTCTTGTAAGTTAAAACTATATTTGTTCATTATTGAAGCAGTTCTCAAGGCAGTGGTCATCAAGTTAAATGCACGTCATAGCTCTAAGTGCAGTTACCTTGTACTTTTCTGTGAACAGGGACTTCTGCAGTAACTTATTTCCTAGGAAAGACAGATGGTGAGAAATTGAACAAGTATTTATCGTGTCATCATTGCTATGTGGGGATGCGAAGCAGAAGTAGCCGTACACAAGCCCCCTGGTCATTATCATACACAGATCACCTAGCATTTATTGAGTTTCTTCTTTTGGGCACTGAGATGATGACCTTTTCCTCAGGAGGTTCCCTGGCTGTACATAACAAGGATACAATTCTCAAAGTGTTTTAAAAGTGTCATGAATATAATGCTGTGGGGCCATGGAGGACATTCCTGGGGATGGTTTGGAATCAAGGAAAGTTTCACAAAGAAGGGACATATGTGCTGAAGTTTCACTTTGGGTAGCCATTATTCTAAAGGGTGATAGATGATGTTCATTTTTTATTAGTTACATTTTATCAGAACCCTTGAGCTTGATACAAATTTATTTGCTTGCTTAAAGTTTGTTAGCTTGAAGGACATTAGATGAGTTTTTACCCTTTGAGTATGAAAACATATCTTAGCGTTTTGTTAGGACCAAGGTTTTCTACATAAGACTATAGTATAGTGTTCTTTTCTCCACATATTTGGGAAAGATTGGTTCTTCCTATTGTGTGCCTTTTCTGAGAAGGAAGCCTTTTAGTAGCTGGTATGCCAGAACTTAAGAATGAGCTCGGAATGGAATCCCAGGGCCTTTTATTTCCACATTCTAAGTTTGATACTATGCCTTTTATGGCGTAGTGGTCATAGCATAGAAATGAAATTTGTTAAACATGACATACTTGTAATAAACTTGACTTCTTAGAGCAGGAGAGTGGGAAAGGATCATTGGAAAAGTTGAAATTGGAATTGTAGAGGTGATTCTGAGCTTCATGGCAACCTTATAGAATCTCCTTTTAAAGATTCCTAAGAAATTTGGCCTTAGGACAGTCTGGAACTTGGTTTTTCCCTGCCATTTCAAAACTGTAAATTCTAGGTGAAGGGGGAGGCTCAGCATTATCATTGTAGTTACAAGGACTAATGTTGGAAATAGTTCTGCCTCCTGAGTTACTTAGTGTTTTACCAATTTACCTAGCTCAACTTGGTATAGCATTTTATACACAGTAGGCTCTCAAGCAAAGGAGATCTTGTGGCCCTGTCGTTCAGTCATATATTCTCCCAAAAGTGTGTGAAAGTAAATTTCCTTGCTGAATGCTTGCCATGTAAAGTTACAGTTGAGAGTAGGGAGGAACTGTGAATGGTATGCACTTTGTGAATTCAAAAGTGTGTCTGGAATTTTGTCTCTTTCACCTTTATAGTCAGCTCTCAATTCTCTGTACTAATTAGGAATGGGAAGAAGCAAAAATGTGAGGATTTTTTTCCCTACTAAATATTCAGAAAAGTAGACAAATCGATGATTTTTTTTTGCCCTTAATGTTTTTCCAGTCTCTGAAAAAAAAATATGCACTTTGGAAGGAGGGAAAGTTACAAGGGCCTTGAGGTATCTGCAGGTTGGATGATATACCCTGAAATAATTGGAAGCTGATGCTGTTTACATGGGAGATGACAACTTCCTCTTAAACTAATACTCTGTAGATAGGAAACCAGGTCTTCGAATAGTAACTAAGTGGCACTGATGATTTTGTTTTCCTTCCTTAGAAACTCTTCTTTCCTTTATCCTCATCCAGGTGAGGGTCACCTCTGAGACAGGGGTTCCTGGACTCCCCAAGCTCCCGACCTCCAGGATGAGCACTGCCTTATCGTGACCCTTGGGGTTTTGGTGAGTAGCCTGATGGATGGATGGGGGCCCTAGAAAGCAGGCCTGGTTTAGGGAAAAGCTTCAACTTTTATTCAACAAATACTTGTTGAGCAAATGGCATGTATCCAATACTATAGCAAGTACTAGGAATACAAGGATGAATAAATCAGCCTTGATCCTTTACAGATCCTCCTACCTTCATGGAGCCTAGCATGACAGATGAATGTTAATGCAAATGACCACATAATTATACAACAGGAGAAATGTTGTGAAGGAAAAACATAGGATGCTATGAAAAGAATGTAATGGAGCATTTCGTCTAGATTAGTGGCTTTACAGTATCGTTTATCTCTGAAGAAGAAACAGTGAAACTGAAAATTTCTTCACTCAGCAAAAATATTCAAACTTGACCTGGGAAGGTTAGTGGGGAGGGAGAGAGGTGTCAAGAATGACTCCAAATTTCTGGCATGAGCAGCTGGGTGGATAAAGGTGCCATTTACTAAAATGTAGAAAGCTGAAGGGGAAATACATTGGGGAGGGAGGCTATATAGGGATGAAGAATTCATCTTTGACCTTGTTAGGTTTCAGACTTCTAGTGGGATGCCAAGTTGGCAGTTGTGTATACAGGTCAGCAGAGCAGAAGCTGAGCTGGATGGAAATTTGGGAGTTCTTGGCATGGAAAGAACTTACAGAATGAGAAGAGAAGAGGACCCGGGGTAGAGCTGTGAGGAACTTGAAATTGTAGAGATTGGGTAGAGAAGGGGTCAGCAAAGGAAGCAGGTGAAGAGTGACTGGAGAGGAAGGAGGAAGACTGGAAAAGTGTGGTATTATAGAAGCCAAGAGACAGGAGTTTAAAGGATTGCTCAACCGGCATAGTCTACGAGATGGAGCACGATGAGGTTAGAAAAGCGGTCAGTGGTGACCTTAACGAAAGCCGTGGTTTTTGTGATCTGTGGGTAGAATTTGGTTTAAGATGGTTAAAGGGTGAATGGCAGGTAAGGAAATGAAGACTGTGTCTTGTCAACTCTATAAAGAAACTTGACTTCAAAGGGGAATAAAATGCCAGTTTTGTTTTGCTTTATCATTATTATTTCATCCGGAAGGTAGAATAGCATGTCTGAAAGCTGATTGGAAATATCCAGGAGATGCAGGACGTAGAAGGGTGGTCATGGAAGGTCAGTCAGCTGAAAGGGATGGACCACCTGTGGTAGGACTAACCTTTGGGGAAAAAGAGGGCTTTTTTTTTTTTGATTGCAGTAATAGAGAAAAAAGAGGGGCGAGGCAATGATAAAAAGAGGTTTGAAGATTTGGTGGTAAGGAGTCCTGCCTGGTGACTTCTCTTCTCCCTGTTAAGTCCTGGGCAAGGCCATGCACTGTGAGAGGAAGAGGATGGTTGGCAATGGTGAAGGTTGAAATGCCATTGGGCAGGACAGGTGAGTGAGCTTGCTGGAGGATGGGAGAAGTCACGGTACTGGTTTACACAGATGCTTCTGTTGTGCTGCTGAGCATTTTCTGTGTGCTGGCTCACGTTGTCTACCAAGTCCATGCTTTTCACAAAGTACTGCAGTGATGAAGAGCGCAGCCTCAGTGTCTGGCTGACCTCCAGCTCCACCACTTAACTAGGGTGTGACCAACTTACCTGGGCAAATTACGTACTGTTCCAAGAGCCTCAGTTTCCTCGTCTCTGAAACAGGGATATGACATATATATATATATGTGTGTGTATATAACTGATTCACTTGGCTGTATACTTGAATCTAACACAGCATAGTGAATCAACTATACTGTAAAAAAAAACAAAAACACAAAGAAAGAGTAATAAAATAGGGATAGTAATGGGACCTGCCTTCTGCAGTTGTTATGAATGAGTTAATATGTATGGAGAGTGCTTATAAGAGTACCTGATGTGCAGTTAGTAAATATTTTAAGTATTATTTACAGAGAAAAGAGAGAAACATTCTATAAGCATATCTTAGAGTTAAAAGATTTGGTTATATTGGGGAAATATCTCTGGCTAAAATTAACCATACTGAGGAAGATCTTCTCTTTTTTCAGTCCTGAAAGGTAAACAGTTGAGCACTAACCTGAACACGCAGGACCTGAAAGAGTTGCATTTATTCTTTGGGGTTATCTGATAAGATACTTCGCAGATTTCTTGCTCAGTTGTTTTTGGTGTCAGATAGGCTAAAACTTAGGATGACCTATTTCAACTCCTTTGGATTAAGGGTTAAAACAGCTGGATTTTATTCCCATCTCTAGTGAGCCCATGCACTTATTTCAACCTTCTGTGCTGTTTCTCTACTCATAAAGTAATGGCAAGGAGGTGGCTTAGAGGAAAGAGCAGGTCAGGGAGCACTGATTGGAAACCTGGGAGAAGGCATTCACGCCCGTGTGCTCCATCCATTCATCTATAAAATGCCATCGATCACAGTATAGTGAGTTTAAGAAACTGTATGTAGAAATACTTTGAAAATAAGTATTTTGTGTTCACATTATTATTATTTAGAAATAATCTTTGCTACCAGCTCATCAGAAATACCTGGCAGACTGAGTTGATTTGGTACTTTTAATGTTTAGAGTTTCTTTAGAAGGAGTGTAACACAAGTGCCAGGCATTTCTGCTCTGTAACTCACCTAGGTTCTAACCACATTCTTAGTACATTATATTGAGTATTATAGAAAAACCAAAGAAATTTAAAACAAGATTCTTGTCTTCAAAGAGCATAGTCTTCATAGGGAGGTAAATCATACACATGGGACTATTCAGTTTGACATATGATTGGAGTGCTCAAATGTGTGATATAGACAGAAAGTACCAGAAAGGACTACACAGGTGTTAACTTCTTTTCTTTTCCTGAGGTAAGTGTTTTCTGTTGGCTCTATCCATGGAAGATTCATTGACTATTTCTCTTTTACCAGTGATTCCTGATGTTTAGTGAGAGGTACAGTATGGTATATGATCATATATTATGTTGAGCTTCACAGCAATAATCAGTTTTAGAATCTAAATTGGGAGGAGGGAGCTAAAGGTGGTAGGGAATAAAAATACACCCCTAAATATAACTTGAGACTCAAATGTTTTTAGGATGCTTTTTCCTAAGGTCAGTGTAGAAATATTCTATAGCATTTTACTCTAGTTTTTTTTCCTGCCTTCTTCATTTAAAAGAAAAAAAAATGTGATTGTGTATACTCAGAACATCCATAAATTCCTCTCATGGTCTCAGGTAAAATAGCTGGGACTATTTCTAAATGAGTAAATAGACACTTAGTACTTGACAACGATCATACTCATTGTTGATTCCTAGAATATAAGGATTTCTCCCAGTTTTAGTCCAGTTCTTGAACCTCTTGTAGTGTATGTAACACTGAAGCGACTTCTAACTCCTTTTGATTCTTTAGCCTTTAATCCTGCATCCAATATTCTCCTTCAGTCCTATACCTCATCAGTAAAGATAGCAGGAGGGAGGGAGGGGAGGGGACCATGGTTACCAAAAAAATCACATTGGAACTGCCCTGGAAGAAGCAGTGACTGAAAGTGTATCTTGGTTTTCCCTGAACCAGTTTAGGTTTCTCTAAATAAAGGGCTTTCTCATTTGTTCTCTTACTAGGTTGGGGAATATTTTTTTGACCTTTATGCTTCAAATTAGCCTTGCAAATTGGCTCAAAAAATATCTTAGTCTTCAAAGATGTTCTTTCACCTCCGCATTATGGATCATTCCCTTGCTTACCCATGCCTACAGCTCCTGTCATTAAGCAGTGAGAACACAGGACACATACTCAGCATAATTTAATAGAAAGATCATAGAAATCAGGGGGCAGAACTGATTGTATTTGGTATTGGCTCAATAGTTGATATCAGAAGTACCTCCTTTAATGTCTTCCCCACCCTGAGGCCCTGAGAATATAAACAGAGAGTAATTTGTTTCATGGTTTGAAATTGGGATGGGTTTGTTACATTTCAGTGCCATCAGAGGTGAAGCAGCAGATAGTTGCTATGGATTTGGAGTACTCAGTGGTTTCAGAGCATTGTTTTGAAGAAAGAAAAACCCAAGTTTTTGAGGGTTTTGTATTTGGAAGTAGAAAAATGCAAGGGAGAATACACAGCTAAAGATAAAAATGTTTTTCTCATCTGCTTACAAACGCCTGGTATATGATGCTTGGGTGGGAGGCTTGTATGCCTGGCAGAAAGTCTTAGTCACTCTTCCGCTGCTTTAGCACTAGAGCCTTTTGGCCAGAATATGAACATCGCCCTTTCCTTTCACCCTAAGGGAAGCTGAGGAATCATCTGCCTCTGCACTGTCGAGGTGGGGCTTTAGCCTTGGTCCTGCTATAAGGGTGTTGGATGTCTCTGTTTCTGTTCCCAGTGTGCCCTGGAGATGCGAGATTTTCCTTTGGCAGCCGGAGGCACACACCCAGAGAATGCTGGAGCCGCAGGGGGACAGGACCCACTTCCACAGCGGAGAAAAACAAAGAGGAAAAAGGCGTGCAGGCAGCCAGCACTAAGGGACGCACCCAGCACGCAGTGGGCCCCTGCCACTGCCCCCAGCAGCTGTTTCTGCTGCAGCCCGAGAGGAACTCGGTGAGCCCGTCCCTGTTTGTGGCTGCAAGCTCAGGATTTCAATCAATGCATTCCAGTAACCCTAAAGTGAGGAACTCTCCGTCAGGAAACACACAGAGGTGAGGCCTAGGGCCTGGCCCAGCTGCGCCTTGGGGACATCATAGTGGACCCTGAACACTCACTGGTGGAACAGTATGTTGAATCATGAGACCCAAATGGGAAGAGAAAAAGACTCAAGTAAACAGTGATAGAATAGTGAGTCAGAGTTTAGGTTAGCGTTCTCCTCTTATTCATTTGTCCATCATTACCTAACCGCTCCTCATTATAGCCCCCTCCTCAACAGAACATTAAGAACCATCCAGTACAGTGTGCTAAACTTGGCAAATGAGGAAGCTGAGACCTGGAATGTTGGGGAGGCCTAAGGGCCTACAGCTAAAACAGCAGCCCCTGACCCCCACTGTAAAGCTTTTTCCTCTGTTCTACAAAATTGATATCTTAAAAGAATGTCTTCTTCCTCCCCTGGAGGCAGTGGTTAGTGTGTCTGCTCTGGTGTGATACTTCTTATTTGGTGATTAGTGTCCTGGAGGGTTTCCCCAACCTGCCAGTCACCAGCGGGTTTCCTCACACTCTCCCAGACCTGCTCGTGTTTTCCAGCAGGGAAGCCAGTCTCTTGTTACAGCTGTTCCTTGTTCATCAGCCGAGGGGTGGATAGTATTTTGATCTTAACGATGTCTGTTTGTTTACTCTGAGCTAGTCTTAGTGTGAGAGTCATTTCTCTATGTACATAGAAACCGTTGTCCTTTATTGACAGAAGCCCTAGCGATGGGTCCCCATGTGACTCTAGGGTTCCCGAGACGAGGCAGGCCACTCTGCCCAAATCCTCCTCTCTGTTGAGAGCTCTGAGATGAGAATGGGGAGAAGAGAACAAGCAAGCAGCTTAAGAGAAAGGTGGGGTGGTTACTTTAGCTGTCTAGGTCTCCCTGACGTGTGATAGAAATCAGACCTCTTTGATTTTTGCTGCCCAGTCTTGTCTGCTGTCTGATCTCGCCTTGTTATTTGTCTTTTCTAGTAGCCCTAAGTCAAAGCAGGAGGTGATGGTCCGTCCCCCTACAGTGATGTCCCCATCTGGAAACCCCCAGCTGGATTCCAAATTCTCCAATCAGGGTAAACAGGGGGGCTCAGCCAGCCAATCCCAGCCATCCCCCTGTGACTCCAAGAGTGGGGGCCATACCCCTAAAGCACTCCCTGGCCCAGGTGGGAGCATGGGGCTGAAGAATGGGGCTGGAAATGGTGCCAAGGGCAAGGGGAAAAGGGAGCGAAGTATTTCCGCCGACTCCTTTGATCAGAGAGATCCTGGGACTCCAAACGATGACTCTGACATGAAAGGTATGTCTACAAGATCTTTGAGACTCAGAGGGAAGTAGGTATTCCTGAGGGAGGGCCTCTGACATGGATGGATGCCGGAGAGCCTCATAGTAGCCAAGTGGGGAGAGTAGGAATCGGATCCAGGAGTTCTTGGAGTTTCAGATGGAACTCCTTCTGGTCATTTTCCTACAAACTGGAGAATAGTTTGGNGTGATAGAAGACGATAAATAATGAAGCATCCATGTTTTCATTGTTTTCTTATGCCAAAATGTCCACTTAATGGTAAACTGTTCTAAAAATTCAACTGCCACAGGCTTCTCCAGGAAAAAAGTATGTTATCAATTCCTCTGAGTAACACGTGGGACACATAGAGAACTGATTAGATGTGTCCAGTTTTAAAAGCTTTCTTATTCTGGATTTCTATATCTTCCACTTGTTCACCTCACCACATGGTCTCCTCTAGATAATTAAAGGTTTCCAGAAAACTATCCAAGAAAACTCAACTTCCTCTAAACATGGAGCAAGAAGACCAGAAATGAGATATTTGTCACCAAAGAAAACACTAAACAAGAGATCGTTCACACTGGTTCTTGAGATAAATTAATCTTTCAATCTTCTCTGGTGGAGGATAATATCTACTTTTAAAATTAGGAAATGAAACAGTATTTGGTCCAATGGAGAAGACAAGAAAGAGGAGGAGGAAGAGGGAGGGAGATGAGGAGGAGGCGAGGAGGAAGAAAGGAAAGAAGCCACGAAGCATGAGCTCTGACTGCACAGTATATCAGAGTTTACTGTCTCTATCCCCTCCTTGGAAACTAAATGCCTGCCACAGTGGAGCAGGCTTCTCAATGACGGGCTGCCTGGATGGCCACACTTAATTATCTGAACAATCAGACGGGAGATAAAAAGCAAACAAAAAGTCACAGGTCATCCAGAACATCCGTTGTAGCCATTCATTCTGATCTGGTCACATCTCTGCGTGTTGCCTAGCAACTCTCAACCAGGCCCCCTTCTGTCCTGTATGACCTATGAATCAGCTCACAGGGGGTGGGGGGTGGGGGCGGTAACCGGTATGGAAGTCAGGATTCTCACATGTTTGAGGTCATCTTGTCTGCTCCCAAAGGAGGGATCCGTGTGCACCCACTTCTATTTCTGACTTTTTGGAGACCCCATGGACTGTAGCTTTCTGAGCACCACTATCCATGGAATTCTCCAGGCAAGAATACCGGAGTGGGTAGTCATTCCTTACCCACTGGATTGGGGAACCTCCCTTTCCAGGGATTGAACCCAGGTCTCCTGCATTGCAGGCAGATCCTTTACTGTCGGAGCCACCAGAGAGGCCCTTTGTTTTCAAACGTCAGGGCAGCTCCGGGGCTGTCGGGGATTTCAGGCGGTCTGGCCGCAGTAGACAACCCGGCCACCTCTGTGGCCTCTGACACTTCAGAGGAGGCTCCCAGGGCTCTGAAGCCATCAGGACACCTCGGGGTTCTTCTGGAAGAGTTCGTGCTTCCTGGGTTCATTTTTCACTTCACTGGCGAAACCCCACACCCCTAATGCAGACCAGCTCCATCTGTTCACTAAGTAAAGAACAGATCCTTCAGCTTCAGGGAGGTCCAGACTGTCCTGGTGCTCACAGAGATGGGCAAGAGATTGACGTGGATTTTCTCAGGAGGTACACTGGAAGCAGCAGCAGTCCAGTCACTCCCCAGCATCCATCAGCACCCAGGATGCTACTCCAGAGTCTCCATGGACCAATGTCCTCTCTGGCATTTCTCAGAAGAGTTGTACAGCCTCATATCCTACCCCTGAATGTGGCCAGAGGAACCATCCCCACTGGGACTAGCTGATCACGTAGGGAAACACCGGATCCAGTCTCACTGAACCCACAGAATCTCACATCCCACAGCATCACCGTAGTTCAGTTGAAGGGCACTAGCTTTGACCTAACGCCTAAATTCTTGGCAGAATCGAGGCAGCAAAATTGTTCCCCAAGGGGAAAAGTTGATTGTTGGAGGAAATCTTATATATTGCAGTGACTGTGGTCCTTCAAAGCTGAAGGCTGTTTAACAAAAATCTGTCCCTTAATGTCCCTTTTAATGTATCTCATCGAATTAAATTAGAATTCTCTCCTTAGTGGAATGATACTGAAAACAAGTTCAGAAACACTGACCCAAGACTTTTGATTAAAGTTGACAAAATGTTCATCAAAATTAAGAACTAGGTATATCAAAGGAGCACTCAAGGAAGCAAAAGGACAATCTAGGGAAGGGGGGAGATGCTCGCAAATCATGGGTCTGGTATGAATCTTGCATCTAAAATGCAAGGAGACCCAGGGGTACTGAGTTCATTTCCACATCACTGCAACAAGGTGAATACAGAGATAAGGAGAGTGACACAAGTGTTCCAGCTGCCCAGCACATATAATAGTCATTGTGTGAAGAGTCAACGGAGGGACCGATGCTGAAGCTGAAGCTCCAATACTCTGGCCACTTGATGTGAAAAGTCGACTTGTTGAAATAGACCCTGATGCTGGGAAAGATTACAGGCAAAAGAAGAAGGAGATGGCAGAGAATGAGACAGTTAGCTAACATCACCAACTCAATGGGCGTGAATTTGAGTGAGCTCCAGGAAACAGTGGAGGACAAGGAAGCCTGGCATGCTATCGCCCATGGGGTCGCAGAGTCAGGGGCAACGAGGCCACTGGACGACATAGTGCATATAAACACTGTATTTACATTATAGTTTAAGTGTACAATAGCATTGTGTCTAAAAAAGAATATATATGCCTTAATCAAAAAATACTTTATTGGAACTTCCCTGGTGGCCCAATGGTTAAGACTCTGAGCTCCCAATTCAGGGTACCTGGATTTGATCCCTGATTCGGGAACTAGATCCCGCATGCCACAATTAAAGATCCCTCATGCTGCAACTAAGACTCCGGGCAGCCAAATGAGTTTAAAAAAAAAAAAAAACCTTATTGCTAACAAATGTTAACTAGCATCTAACAGCATGGGGTTGCCACTACCTTCAATATGTAAAAACCACAATATCTGTGACGCACAATAAAATGAGGTCTGCCTGCATATAAAGGCATTTTATTTATTTTTTTAATTTAATTTTATTTTACTTTACAGTACTGTACTGGTTATAAAGGCATTTTAAAACCCCACATTAGAAAAGACAAAGAGTCCAATTAAAATATGGGCAAAGAATTTGAATAGATATATTCCCAGAGAACATATACAAGTACATAAAGAGATGTTCAACATCGTTAGTAGTCATCACAGGGACATACCGCTTCACATGCACTCAGGCTGGCTTTAATCTGAAAAGGAGAAAATCACAAGTTGGCAAGGATATGGAAAAACAGGAATCCATCCTCATCATTTCTGCCAAAAGTGTAAAACAATGAACCCATTGTGGAAAGCGCTTGACAGGCCTTCTGAAATTTTACATAAAATTACCATATCACCCAGCAAATCCATTCCTAGGCAAATATGAGAACACATGATCACACAAAACTTGGAAACATAAATACAAAGTAATACTACTTACAACAAGCAAACCACGGCAATGAGTGGAGACAACCCAAATGCCCATCAGTGGATTGCGGGGATAAACAGAAAACATTCTGGAATATGTAGAACATTCCGGAAGATGGAATATTATTCAACCATAAAAAGAAATGAAGGCCTGAAGTTCAAAACTATGCTAAGTGAAAGATGCCGGACACAAAAGGTGATACATTATAAGACTGCATGTATATTAATATGAAATGCCCAGAACAGGTAGGTCTGTAGCACGAGTGAGGGGCTGCAAGGGGCAGGGGGGGAGGGGGCAGTGCTGCGGCTGTCTCTTATACACATCTAGATGTGTATAAGAGACAGAGGTCATCTTGTCTGCTCCCAAAGGAGGGATCCGTGTGCACCCACTTCTATTTCTGACTTTTTGGAGACCCCATGGACTGTAGCTTTCTGAGCACCACTATCCATGGAATTCTCCAGGCAAGAATACCGGAGTGGGTAGTCATTCCTTACCCACTGGATTGGGGAACCTCCCTTTCCAGGGATTGAACCCAGGTCTCCTGCATTGCAGGCAGATCCTTTACTGTCGGAGCCACCAGAGAGGCCCTTTGTTTTCAAACGTCAGGGCAGCTCCAACAGGTAGGTCTGTAGCACGAGTGAGGGGCTGCAAGGGGCAGGGGGGGAGGGGGCAGTGCTGCGGTACAGGCTTTCCTTTTGGAGTGGTGAAAATGTTCTGGGACTGAATAACCGTATGTTTGCACACCATTGAGAGCAAACTAAAAACCACTGGAACGTGTTGAATTTCGTGACAGGTGTGCTGGGTGCTCAACTGCCCAGTCGTATCCGACTCTTTCAGCCCCATGGACTGTAGCCGGCCAGGCTCCTCCGTCCATGCGACTCTCCAGGCAAGAATACTGGAGTGGGCTGCCATTTCCTCCTCCAGGGGATCCTCCCACCAGGGATCAAACCCGCATCTCTTGCAATTCTTTCATTGACAGACGGATTCTTTACCACATCTGGGAAGTCCATGTGACATATGTTATTTTTTTTTCCATCGGTCAAAGTGTTTTTCCTGGACAAACCTGTAAGATGCAGAATTGCATCCTATTTAAGATGCAGAGGTTAAAGTGGGGCTATGAGCTTTTAATCTCAGTTCCTGGGCTGATGTCAAGAAGAGCCATCAGCCTGGCTAGAGCATCCTCAAGTCACTGCTCCCCAGATGCTACGCCCTCCTAGACCTTGCAATTTTTTTTTTCTCCCAAATGGTTAGCCATTTATCTTTTTAAAAGACCAGAAAACCCAGTTATCTTATTTTCTTCCTTGCCCATCATTTTCCTTTACAGAACAAGCTACAAAAAAAACCGGGGAAGGGGTTATATTATCTTTGTCGACTGACACATTTGAGGAGGACCCATGAATAATAACAAGGATTCAGAAGCTCCGAGGTTCACTCCTGAATCAGGCAAAGGGAAAAGGACAACAGAAGAAGGAGTTTTGTTGACAACAATCGTGATACGACCTTGGTTACGATAGTGCGGGGGTCATGATTTTGTTCTGCTGCTGTTGCTAAGTCACTTCAGTCGTGTCCGACTCTGTGTGACCCCATAGACGGCAGCCCACCAGGCTCCCCCGTCCCTGGGATTCTCCAGGCAAGAACACTGGAGTGGGTTGCCACTGTCT